>OY978530.1:46025766-46503266 GCA_963854835.1 Megamerina dolium
TATTTTCAACAAATTTTTAGTGATTATTATTCATATAAAATAACGGTGCCGATAAATAATTTGTTTTCTTCTGTTTTGTGTGCTGATTGTTGCATGTTCCTGTACTGTTAAGCTGGTGCAAAAAGTGATTACGGTGGTTTCTCTGCTTGTTGGCCAGCGTATCAATCGGGCGAGCAAGAATGTACGTAGTGCAACCGCAGGACATCAAGCTTCTGCATAGTAAACTCATAAGAATGATAAATTCATTCCATCACTCTTAGTAAAGTCAGTTTTATACATCTGTATACACATGTACACACTGGGATGTATCGAAAGAAAAAATGTTTCTACATAGGCATAACCTATGCGCAGGATCCTACAAAGAAGAACAGATAAAAAATCGGCTCCAAAAATTATGTGAGGGTTGCCGCCTCACTTCTTTCTGTTTATGATTCATAGGTATATTTTATTAATTATACTGTAATTATTCTGGTAACTGTAAATCATTATTTATAAATTAAAAATAAAATAAATATGTGGCACTTAAAGCCCCAAAGGGCTCATTGGCCGAGTTTCTCTTCCATTACTGTTGTGCGTCTTAAATTTCGACAGTATTAGAAGGGACCTACTTATTTTAACCGGTTCCGAACGGCAGAACACTTGTGATATCACTTTTTCTGAGTTTTGTCACAGAGTTCTTTTAGAAGCTTTTTCATGGCAAGTTTTTACTGTCGGAAGAATTGCCAATTGCTTGCCGACAGGTGGGTACCATTCGAAAGAAAAATCTTATCGATATTAAATTTATTATGCATCAGCCGGGGTATGAACCACGACCTACAGATCAGAAGGCGAACACACTAACCACTGAGCTACGGCACCCCCTTACATTTTGAATAAATTCCTACTATATAATATATAATATCTACTTACTTACTTACTTATGTGGCCATAACAACCGAATATTGATTTAGGCCGAAAATAACATGCTTCGCCAGCCATCTCTGTTCTTTGCTAGCTGGCGCCAGTTAGAAATTCCAAGCGCCGACAGGTTCTCCAGTACTTGGTCTTTCCACCGGAGGTTAGGTCTTCCTCTTCTGCGTCGTCCTCCAGCGGGTTCCGAATATAACACCTTCTTAGCTGGAGCGTGTTCTTCCATCGCTCGACATGACCTAGCCAGCGCAGCTGCTGGATTTTGATGCGCTTTACTATGTCAGTATCGGCATACAGCTCGTACAGCTCATGGTTGTACCTTATTCCGTACTTGCCACCAACGCAAATAGGTCCAAAGACCTTGCATAGGACTTTTCTCTCGAAAACTCCAAGCATTCGCTCATCCGAGGTGGAAATTGTCCAAGCTTCATCGCCATATGTGTAGTTTTCGTTCTTCGAGAGAGGGCTCGACTTCTCAATTGCTTACTCAGTCCAAAGTAACACCTGTTAGCAAGAATAATCCTACGCATGATTTCCAAGTTGACGTCATTACTACTGTTAATGCTGGTTCCATGATAGACAAAGTCCCGTACTACTTCAAAAGCGTAGTTGTCAACAGTGACGTGCTGTTCAAGACGCCAGGACTCTTTGTTTGTTGACAATAGATACTTCGTCTTGCCCTCGTTCACCGTAAGGCCCATCCGACGCGACTCTCTTTCCAACTCTGAGAATGCTGCACTGACTGCTCGCGTGTTCATGCCGATTATGTGAATATCGTCGCCATACGCTAACAGGACGACACTTTTGTTGAAGATAGTGCCATTATGTCGTAGATCAGCAGCTCGTATTATTTTCTCCATAATAAGATTGAAGAAGTCACACGATAACGAATCACCTTGTCTGAAACCCCGTTCGGTACTAAACGGTGCGGAGAGATCCTTCCCAATTTTCACTGCACAGCGTGAGTTATGCAGTGTCATTCTACAAAGTCGAATGAGCTTTGCAGGAATACCGAACTCAGACATTGTTTCGCAGAAGTAATCCCTTGCCGGACTTTCGAAAGCGGCTTTATAATCAACAAATAGATTGTGTGTGTCGATCTGTTTTGCATGGGTCTTATCCAGGATTTGGCGCAGTGTGAAAATCTGGTCGATGGTGGATTTACCAGGTTTGAAGCCACACCGATACGGTCCAATCAGGTTGCTGAGCATAGGCTTCAACCTTTCACACAGTACGCTCGATAGAACCTTGTATGCGATGCTCAGGTGACTTATTCCACGGTAGTTGGCGCAAATTGTGGGGTCTCCTTTTTTATGTACAGGACAGAGAACACTGAGCCTCCAATCATCAGGCATGCTTTCATCCGACCATATTCTGCTTATGAGCTGGTGCATGCGGGTGAGCAGCTCATCGCCTCCGGTCTTAAACAACTCGGCAGACAGGCCACCAGCACCTGCAGCTTTGTTGTACTTCAGCCTTAAAATGACTGTTTCAACCTCGTTATAGTCGGGTGGTGGAACATCAATACCATAATCTGCAATTGGGGTTATCGAGCAATCTCCTCCACTGACGGAATTGTTCGTAGCATCGCCATTCAGTAACGTGGAGAAGTGTTCCCTCCATAGGCTCAGTACACTCTGGACATCTGTAACCAGATTCCCATTTCCATCACGACAAGAAGAGGCTCCGGGATTTAACCCTCCACTCAGGCGCTTTATATTTTCGAAGAATTTTCGAGTCTCATTATTGTCGGTACACATCTCTATCTCCTCACACTCGCGTCTTTCCAGCTCCCTCTTCTTGCGCCTGAAAAGGCGTCTCTCTGCACTCCTTTTCTCTCTGTACCGCTCCTTAACAGCTCGCGTTGCGCCTGCACGCAGGGTTTTTCTGTAGGCGGCGTCTTTCTCTGCGGTAGCGTCGCGACACTCCTGATCATACCACTCATTCCTCAGAGGCCGGTAGTAGCCGATTACCTCCTCGGCAGCAGTAGTCATGGAGTGGGATATATGTGTCCCCCAAGTGGGGGAGTGTTCTGCATAAGCAGATCCGATAGTCGAGTGGAAAATGCATCTGCTGTCTCTGGTGATCGCAGCTTACTGACGTCGAACTTTCTCTGTGTGGGACTACTCTTGTTTTTTCCGACACATAAACGTGTGCGCACCTTATATGCAACAAGGTAGTGATCCGAGTCGATGTTGGCACCACGGATCGATTTCACGTCCATCACACTGGAAGCATGCCTTCCGTCAATCACCACATGATCAATTTGGTTTCTTGTACGTTGATCTGGAGACCGCCATGTCGCTTTGTGGATGTCGAGGTGCTGGAATCTGGTACCACCAATTACCTTGTTTCGTGCTGCAACGAAGTCAGTCAGCCTCATTTCGTTATCGGAGGTGTTCTGGTGAAGACTGAATTTTCTGACAGTTGGACCAAAGGTACCTTCCTTGCCTACCCTGGCATTAAAGTCGCCAAGCACGATTTTGATGTCGTGGCGGGGACAGCGGTCGTCAGCTTCTACGAGGCGCTGAAAGAAGCTCTCCTTGGTTACATTGTCCTTCTCATCCGTCGGAGCGTGGGCACATATAAGGCTGATGTTATAGAATTTTGCCTTGATGCGGATTACGGCCAGCCGTTCGTTAACAGGCGTGAACTGTGAGACAATATGTCGTAGTCTCTTGCTGACCAAAAATCCACATCCTAGTTCGTGCCTTTCAGCATGGCAACTGTAGTAAATGTCACAGGACGCTCTTTTGGAGCAGCCCTGTTTACAATATATAAAATTCTACAAGTTTACAATATATAAAACTCACTTATAGAAGGAAGTAGCTTGTTATTTTCTCAATAGCAGGAAACAATTCAGGAATAGCGCTTTGTTATATTTGTAAACAAAATGCTCATATGCAACTAAATACTGAAGCCACTATGGACCTACGGAATCCAACTGTGGGGATGCGCCGCCATATTCCACGCTGATGTCATTCAGCGCCTCCAAAATAAAGTTTTGCGATCTCTCGTTAACACTCCTTGGTACATAAGTAACGACGGACGATCTACATAGATCTACAGTTAATTTCTTCGCAAAATAACATGCCAAAAGGCTACAAAGCCATATAAATGATGCAGCTCCAATTCTTTGCAATGAAGCACTTTTTACAGGAAGACTAAGGAGAACCAAACCGCAAGATTGAGCGGTTACTACTTAATAGTGAATTAAATTAATCTTAAGAATATTACTTATTAGCACTAGGTAGGTGTAATTGTATGAAATGTATCTGAATTTTATAACGTTTCAATAAAAAAAAAATTGTGACAATCGTGAATATTGTAACCATAACAGAATAGACTGCTGTTACCGCCCTAAAAGTGATTTTTTTATATAAAATTGCAGCACACTTCTGGCTTTTACTACTATAAGCAAATACAAGGTGGGTCATTTAAAACTTGTATTTAGAACCGGCTATAAAAAAAAAACAATGAATAATTTTTCAAAGTCATGAATTTATTTAGAAAGATTGGTCTTTTAAATTTACGAATAAACAATAACATTTTTAAAATTACTGTCAGGGCTGGCTTTACCGAACCCCAAAAAAGTAAGTGGCACTTTTATTAAAAGGGAAAAGGGAGAGTCACTGCCATTTTTGGAAATATGACTGTGAGAATGTTGGATGAATAATTTCAATAAACTCTTTCATTATTTTTAAAATTTTAACTGAAGATTTGGGTAAAAGAAAGGTATCTGCACGATTTGTACCATATGAAGTAAAGGAAGACCAAACAAATTGCTCGTGTAGAACTTTTCAAAAACATCACAAAAACTGCTGAAAATATCCATCATATTCGTACTCAACTCTCACCAGGTGAAAAAAAAACTGGTGTTGCGTGGCCTGAATAAGCTTGATCAATGTAATCAGGTTTGTATCCTTTAGGTTCCGGGACTCTGTGGATTTCCACGAATTAGTTCCCAGAAAGAAAGATCAGAAAGAAAATAAAACTTTAAAACTTTTCCAGTTTTGTCCTATTCCAAGTTACTTTTAGGGACCTACAACCTAAAATGATTTGAAGGATGCATAAACAGGACACTGTTAGTTATATTAACACTTAACGAAAGTGAAAATATTTTCTAATGTAAATAAAATATTTCTAATGAAAACTGCCGCTACTGCAAAGAAAATTTCGCGTTCTCCATGTTCTCCATGTTCTCCATGAAATCGAAGGTAAGCTATGTCCGGAATTTATATAGCTTGCACCAGAGGATTCGTACAGCTGCAAAGAGTGGTTTGTGGAGAAGTATGAAATACTTGGAGGTAAATAGTTTATTAATTTTATTTGTGAAACAAGTGATAACATTTAGTTGATTTTTAGTTATTGGATGCATTTACGGCACTCATATTGGTTTGCAAGAACCCACATAGGATGAACTTATCTATGTATTTTAGCCGACAATGGTTCTATAATATCAATGGTATGATAGTTGTTAATATATTATTGAAATAAATTTTATATTTAATAAAATTTTTTACTAGGTTTGTGATCACAAAAAATTTGGCAATCAATTGACAATGTTGCTTATGATTCCTTCATTTGGAAGCACTCGGATCAAAGAATAGATAGGAAAATTCATGGATTTTAACCATGATGCATAACGCCTTATAGGAACTCATCAAATGGATCAAGTGAAAGCAGATTCAACGATACTCACTTCACGACAAGATATATCATGGGCTATGGGTGTTCTAAAAGCACACTGTAATATAATATAGAAATGGGTAGATTTGCTAGTTTATGTACACAAAAAAAAAAAAAATAAATATGTGGCACTTAAAGCCCCGAAGGGCTCATTGGCCGAGCTTCTCTTCAATTACTGTTGTGCGTGTTGTATTTTGGACAGTATTAGAAGGGACCTACTTATTTTAGCCGGTTCCGAACGGCAGAACCCTTGCGACATCACTTTTTCTGAGCTTTGTCACAGAGTTCTTTTAGAAGCTTTTTCATGGCAAGTTGTTACTGTGGGAAGAATGTACACAATATATGCAAAATATTTTAAATATCTTATGAACCTCAAAATTATGGCAACGACTACGAGTATATAGAAAATTGACACTTGGGAAGCGAATCATCTCACCACTATTGGCCAAACAATAAGGCAAACAGTTTTAGATTTTACTTGTAGTTAAAAATGTATACGCACTACTGGGAATATTTTTTAAGATGTTTTGCAAGGAAATAGAATAAAATTTATCAAAGGTTAAATGAAATAAAAGAACTTTAATGCATTTTTACTTTTTTTTTGCTTAAGCTTTGTTTGCTGTTATTATTATTAGAGACTAAGATGCACTACAACCATGTGCCACTGTGCATGGCCTTTTGTTTCTAATCCATAAGTTTTAGGCTTTTTATGAATTTAAGTGCTGTCTGAGGTTTATCCTTCCATAATTTGTATGGAGGCAATAGCACCTCGATGATGAAGTCTTTGTCGGCCAAGTGCTGAATATTCGCAGAGGATATGCTCTGAACTTTCAGTGTCCATTTCACAAAATCCACACACATCAATGTCCGAGAAACCTATCTCGCATAGGTGATACCTCAAACTACAATGGCCTGTGAAGTAGCCCGTTAGAATTCGTAAGTCTATTGGGCTTAATGAAAGTAGCTTGTCTGATATTTCCTTAGGTGGGATGAGAAATTGTTTTGCTTGCCGCTAACCGGCGCTGTTGAGCCAGTGGTTCTCTATGTTGTCCATTGCCCATTGTACGACAGCTTCCTTTGTGTGACTTTTTGTAAGAAGGGCTCAGGGCCAATTAGAGGATGTCTGCTCCTCCTTTGGCTAGGTAATCTGCTACTTCATTACCCTGATGTGTGTCCATAAAGCCACCCCAGTACCATAGTATTAGAGTTGCCTACTATATTAAGAAGATTTTGGCAGTCGTCTACCATTTTTTAGGTAATTATGATAGATTGTAGTGCTTTTAGTGCCGCTTGACTATCTTGCAGTATGTAAATGTGTACGACTGACATCTTTCTATGAAGACATTCCCTTACACAAATTTCAAAGGCGTGTATTAAATAAAATAAATACCAATTGGAATATATTTTTTGGATCTCTTGCCATTTAGCACTTTCTAATTTTGATCTATCAGTAAACCAGATCTAGAATCCTGATTTGAAGTTAATAAAATTAGTTTTCCACACCTCACAGGTCATTGATGTTAAACTGAAAATTCTTGAAAAACACTATTTCTTAGGATAGTGTATCAACTGTTTTTATAATGGGACTATGCAGAAAGCTTTCTATAATTTTTAAACATCCCTTAATATCTCCGCTCTTGAATTCAGAGATTCCCGGTAATCGAAAAGCAATTAAGCATGCTTCCTTCTCGATTAAATTAGGTAATGGTGGAATGTTAAGAAGCACCCCTAAAGCATCAGTGGGACAACTTTTCATTGCCCCTATGATGCTGACACAAACAAGACGGCGCAGTTTGCATAATTCAGCTGTTGCTTCTTTGTTTAACTTGAGGCCGCTATGTGAGAGATGCGTAGGTGACTATGGGTCTGACAACAGAGGTGCAAGTCTAGTATGTCATTTTAGAATTTAATCCCCAGGTTTTACCAAACAGCTTGGTGCAGGCAAATAATGCTCTAGTTGCTTTCGTGGTGGCCTTCTCAAGATATCGGTCCTAAGTGAGCGTTTTATCGAGAACTGCGCCTAGATAGTTCGCTTTTTTGCAAAATTCAAGTATGGTATCGCCTAGATACGATATATGGTTAATCTTCCTCGTGAATGGCATAAGTGCAGGTATTGATGGGTTCATAGAAAGCCCTTTTTCCATGCATTAATTGTTGATTAATAATAGGTCTTCTTGCATGCGATCCGAAACGGTCTGCTCATGCCAGCATCCTATATATACCACCATGTCGTCTGCGTAGCCTTAACTGTAAGAACCCAGATTATGTAGCTTGTGAAGAAGTTCATCTATTACTAAAGTCCACAGAAGTGGCGAAAGTATGCCCCCTTAGGGCTGTGATGGATTTTGATCTCCTCACAAGCCTAACACTGAAAATTTTATATTTTATAATGGATAATATCCATTTCATAATTGATACATATACTTTTTTTTGAAGTAGGGCATTTTTAATTGCCTCATATGAAGTGTTGTCAGAAGCTCTTGAAATATCGATAAATGCACATAGGGCTATTTGTTTGGACTGTATAGCCTGTTCAATAAGAGTAGTTAGGCTGTGTATAGCAGTCTCAGTGGATTTGCTACGTTGATAGGCAAATTGTAATCTATGCAGAGGGAAAGTAATGAGAGTACTTTTTAAGGAAAAATGAACTGAGACTAATCAGTCTGTATGATTTAGGCAATTGTTCGGGTTTCTTCCCTACCTTTGGGATGAATACAACCATATAATTGTGTCCTAGCAATAAACTAGCTTTGTATAGTCTAGTTAAGGTAAGGACACAATACGTTACTCCTTGCTGAAGTAATCAAGATTATATTTCTTCAAGTCCTGGAGATTTGTATGGCCCATTGAACCCGCTTATTATGGAAAAGCTTATTTGATAGTTTAATGTCTTCAATGCTTACGGATATCATTGATTCCGTTAGCATCGAGTGCTCATTTAACACTGAACAGCCCGGGAAATGAGTATCCAGTAAAAGTTGACTGGTTTCATCCAGGTCTTTTGTATAGCTGTTGTACCCGGGTGGATGCAGGCTACTGTAGCGCCTGAGCTTCGAATTGGAGGTCATAAATTTTACCTCTTTTTCTGGGAGGATTACGGAGGATCGGATGTTTGGCCCCATGTCCATGTCATTAACTTCCCTAATTGTAAGTTAGCTTTCTGTGTTGGGGCTTTGATTCCCTTTTACTGCTTGTGACGTAGATTTAGCTATTGTTGTTTCGGCATAAACTACCGAAAGGTCGCTGCCAACCTGATTTCTTTTAGAAACTACTACCCCTTTAACATTTTTTGTTTGTGTTTCATCCATGTATGAACCTACAGATTAAGGGGAAAGTATCTTCAGCCCTAACAGTTCGCCGGTGTCACGGTAAAACTGGTTACAACCAGAGAGCGCCTCCAGAATATCTGGAGGCCACCATTAGAAGACATATTTACGTAGTTTCATTCGTCCTATAGACACGGTACGGTGGCATCTGGAATTACGGGTTTTTACGAGTTTGCCCCTCGAGATTCGCCATTTTCAGTGGAAAGCAAGGGCACCTTTTGCAGGAGTGCTAAAATTATCACAATTGTCGGTTTTTAGGTGTATGGTACTTCTGTCATACACTTCTGCGACCAACACTCCCTCTATTTGGCTATAAAAAGGTGTATGTACGCATGCTCAGCAAAATACTATATTTTTCATTCATAAATACACGCAATTTGCAACACCTGCAATTGAATTTTTTTGGCATTTTTTTAAGGTTTTGTCAAGTTTGTGCCATCCATCAACCACCAAAACTAAGAGGAAGACAAGCCAACACATCAAATTGTTCGTCTTTAGGCGATTTCACTCGCATTGGTTCACTCACTCATCTACGTCTGCTTATTTGTTTGCTCTCGTTTTTTCAGGAAGAAAAATACTCAACAAATTTCTGATGTTCTATTTTGTCTTCCATATACAAAACAAATTCATGCGCAACAAGGCGGCTAGAACTTGTATGGCGAAATACCTGACAAATCGTATAGGAGATACTGAAACAACCAGAGATTCTAGGTTTATTTGTCCAAGATACCGCGGATCTGAAATCTATTTAAACCCCGTGTATTTCCAATATCTTAAAAAAAATATTTTTTAATGGATAGAAATTTGTTCGCCACAAATTGTATAGTAAAAGTAGAAATTTGTTTCGGGAAACGAAGGGTCTAAATTAATTTTGACTCCCCGCATTTGAGAAATAAGTATGTTTATTCATACAAAAAATTAAAAACTATTAAAATTGATAATAAATGAGTGTAAAACGCTCTCCACCCCCGCGCGTAATTCTCCTTCAACGAATGTTATGGAGATTAAAACGAGTGTAGACGCATCTCATGTAAATAAAAACAATGCTAAAGAACTAAACAGAAATATACTTCCAATCTCGTCGTTACCAACAAATATACTGATCAGTGCACACTCCAACACAACACAGACCAACGGTACTTCTCTCTCGTGGAGCGAACAATGTCCCTCTCCCAATCTTATTGAGGGAACAACAACAGCTTCGAATAGCAACTCCGAAACTCATGTTTATAAACAAACAAGCAGCAACATTGTTGATAACACATTGAATATAAATAAGTCAGAAACAACAAAAGTACAAACAGGTATGGACAGATACATTACAATTAAAAGGAAATTAAGCCCACAGAAATTAAATGATGGTAATAAGGCAAAAATAAATAAAACTAAAATAAATGAAGATGGAAGTGCTTCAGTAGGAAACAGATTCGCATTACTGAGCGATAAAAACCATGCAACTAATTGCACTGACTTTGGTTCTACATCTATTACCTCTAATGCCAAACCGTCTCCAATTTACTTGCGTGAATGCAGTACCAATGAATTAGTAGACAATCTAACGCGCATAGCTGGCCAAAATAACTTCCATATCGTGTCGCTAACGAAAGGAAATATTAAAGAGACAAAAATACAAATATATAATGAAGACAATTACCGCGCCATTGCCAAATTTCTCAATGAAAACAACAAAAACTTTTACACATATCAGCTCAAAAGTTCCAAAGGTCCTATTGTTATCGTCAAAGGTATAGATCCGAATGTAGAACCAAATGATATAAAGGAAGCACTGGAAGAAAAAGGCTTTCCGATAAAAACGGTTATAAATATGGTCAATAAGAATAAGGTCCCACAGCCAATGTTTAAAGTTGAATTGATTCCCGAATTCAAAAAACTAAAAAAGAATGAAACACATCCTATTTACCAAATGCAATACTTGCTTCACCGTAAAATTACAGTGGAAGGACCACATAAGCGTAAAGGCTCTGTACAATGCACAAATTGTCAGGAATTCGGTCATACTAAGAGCTATTGCACCTTAAGAAGCGTATGTGTAGCATGTGTGTAGAGATCTCCATCAAACATCAGCATGTACTTCTAACAAAAACGACTCAAATACTAAGAAATGCAGTAATTGCAATGGTAACCATACAGCAAACTATAGAGGCTGTCCTGTATATAAGGAATTAAAAAACAGGTTTAATCAGAGTCAAGCAACTCACTCCCAAGTGGCTACAAAATTTCAAAGTGATGTTACACAAACCAACGCAAATATTCCAAAAATTTCTCATATGTCGTACGCCAATGTATTAAAACAAACTCAGCAACATGCAAAAGAACCAATTGCCCAGCCCAATGGAACTGTTGAATCTATGATTTGCAATTTAACACAATGCATGACACAATTTATGTCTAATATGCAAATTATGATTCAAGAACTGATTAAAGCGCAAAATCAAATGTTACAAGCTCTATTAAATAAAAAATGAGTGTCCTTAAGATCTGCTTCTGGAATGCAAACGGTATTAATAACCACAAAATTCAACTAATGCATTTCTTAACAAAAATATAACACTTTCAACTGTGTACTGTCCACCATGATTTTCAGTAACCGAAAAGGTATTTAAAGAATTATTTGACAAGCTAGGAAAGAGATTCGTGGCGGCTGGTGATTATAACGCCAAACATACGTATTGGGGCTCTCGTTTAATAAATCCTAAAGGAAGGCAAATGTATAACACTATAATAAATCCACAAAACATGCTCAATTTCGTGTCTCCTGGCCAGCCAACATATTGGCCAACAGACATCTCGAAAATTCCTGATTTGATTGATTTTGCAGTCGTCCGAAATCTTAATCGAAATATTGTCACTGCCGAAATAAGTTACGAACTATCCTCAGATCACTCTCCTGTATTATTTTATTTAAATGAACGCCCATGTCAAAACTACCATATAGGCTGATATCTCCAAAAACAGATTGGCTGAAATACAAAAAGTATATAAGTAGTCATATCAACACCAGTCCTGTAATCCAGTCTGAGATAGACATCGATGATAATCTAAACATCATCAATACCATGCTCACTACTGCTGCAATAGTTTCAACCCCACGTGATTACCAAAAACAAAAGAATGTTCGTATAGCCACCAACACCCAAATTGAAAAACTCGTTAATGAAAAGCGCCGGCGTAGAAGAGAATGGCAGACATGCCGGTCACCTGCATCAAAACAAAGACTTAAGTGTGCTGAAAGAGCTCTGAAAGAAGCATTAAAACAGGATGAGGAATTTGAACAGCTAAAGTATATCGAAAAGCTTTCTCCTATGACTACCAAAACAAATTCGCTTTGGAACTCTTACAAAAAGCTGAAAACGCCACTTGATGCAGAATTTCCAATCAGAAATCATGTCGGAAATTTGTCACGCACTGAAGAAGAAAAAGCCAACATTTGCTATACATTTATGTAATGTGTGCCAGCCCAATCTGCCCGCAAACGACTTTCGAATCCCTCCACATAGCACTGCAACTAGTGGCTTCACTCCCCTCAAAATATCATCCAAAGATATCAACGAGATTATTAAGTACCAGCTTAATCCAAAGAAAGCTCCTGGTTTCGATGGCATCACAACAAAAATGCTAATTGAAATTCCAACAGCAGCTGTATTATTTTTAGTGGTTTTGTTTAATGCAATGCTAAAACTGGGTCACTTTCTTAACCAATGGAAAAAATCACAAGTAACAATGATCCTAAAGCCAGGAAAAGATAAAACATTGCCGTCATCCTACAGACCCATAAGCTTGCTACCATGTCTCTCAAAATTATTTGAAAAACTGTTATTAGCCAAACTCAGACCTCATCTTGAAGAACGTGACATAATTCCTCAGCACCAATTTGGTTTTCGCGAAAAACATGGGACGATCGAGCAGGTCAACAGAATTACCAATGAGATACGGAAAGCATTTGAATACAAAGAGTATTGTTCAGCTATATTCCTCGATGTTGCTCAGGCATTTGATAGAGTGTGGCATGAAGGGCTAAAGTATAAAATAAGAAAACTTCTACCAGAAAGCTCCCACCAAATATTGGAATCATACCTAGATAACCGTCGTTTTGTTGTAAAATATAAAGACTTTTCCACAGAAGAATTCAATAACAAAGCTACCACAGAGTAGCGTTCTTGGCCCCATTCTATATGTATTATATCCGATCTACCAACAGATGCACGGTTGTTGACATCTACATTTGCTGACGATACTGCTATTCTAAGCCGTAATCGAAACCCAATTAAGGCATCCACAGATTTAGGGGAGCATTTAATACTTGTTGAAAAATGGTTATCTAACTGGCGCATAAAAGTTAATGAGTCCAAATGTAAACATGTAACGTTCACACTTAACAAAAGCACATGCCCGACAGTTACACTAAATAATAACGCCATAACTCATACACTTAGATTGACGGCTCACATGGCGCAAGCACATCGAAGCAAAAAGAACTCAGATGAAATTAAAAGCTTCTTGTCTGCACTGGCTCATCAATTTCAGATCACCATTAAACTTGAAATACAAGGTCCTACTGTACAACAGCATAATAAAGCCAATTTGGAGTTACGGAATTCAATTATGGGGGAACACTAGTAATAGCAATATTGAAATCATACAGAGATCTCAGTCTAAAATGTTAAGGATGATAACTGGTGCACCATGGTATATTAGAAATGAATGTATACACAATGACTTAAATATCCCAATGGTAGAAATTGAAGTTAAAAATACTAGACAAATATATACTAGAAGATTACAAAGACATCCAAACACACTAGCAAGAACCTTGCTCAATACCTGCTATACTTCGCGCCTTCGGAGAAAGGACCTGCCAGCCTTCCAATAAAAAGAAGAGCATCGTACATAAAACATTGCTCTAGATAATAAGGAGCTACTGTTGTTGAATTAGACTAAGATTTTAAAACTTATTGTTAGATTCTTTAGGAATAGATTCAATAAATAAAGAAAATGTATAATAAAAAAAAATTCATACAAAAGTAATATTTTAAAAAAAAAATTAAAAAAATATATAGTATATCTGTGCATATTTCGCCATGCAAGTTCAGCCGCCTTATAGCACATGAATTTTGTATATGGAAGACAAAATAGAACATCAGAAATTTGTTGAGTATTTTTCTTCCTTAAGAAACTAGAGCAAAAGCAACAGCAAATATGCAGGCGTAGATGAGTGTGTGAACCGATGCGAGTGAAATCGACGAAAGACAAACAATTTGATGTGTTGGCTGTTCAACAAGTGCAAAATGACAAAATCTTCAAAAATTCAATCGCATGATTGCTGTGTTGCCGTTCTCGTTCTGTAGTAGGCAAATAAGGGATGCTTCCTTATTTGCCTACCTCTCCATGCTTCGAGAGAGGGCTCGACTTCTCAATTGCTTACTTAGCCCAAAGTAGCACCTGTTTGCAAGAGTTATCCTACGCATGACTACCAGGCTGATGTCATTACTACTGTTAATGCTAGTTCCAAGATAGACAAAGTCCCTTACTACTTCAAAAGCATAGTTGTCCACAGTGACGTGCTGTCCAAGATGCCGGGACTCTTTGTATGTTGACACTAGATACTTCGTCTTGCCCTCGTTCACCGTAAGACCCATCCGACGCGACTCTCTTTCCAACTCTGAGAATATGCTGCACTGACTGCTCGCGTGTTCATGCCGATTATGTCAATATCGTCGGCATACGCTAACAGCATGACACTTTTGTTGAAGATAGTGCCATTATGTCGTAGATCAGCAGCTCGTATTATTTTCTCCATAATAAGATTGAAGAAGTCGCACGATAACGAATCACCTTGTCTGAAACCCCGTTCGGTACTAAACGGTGCGGGGAGGTCCTTCCCAATTTTCACTGCACAGCGGGAGTTATGCAGTGTCATTCTACAAAGTCGAATGAGCTTTGCAGGAATACCGAACTCAGACATTGTTTCGCAGAAGTAATCCCTTACCGGACTGTCGAAAGCGGCTTTATAATCAACAAATAGGTGGTGTGTGTCGATCTGTTTTTCTTGGGTCTTCTCCAGGATTTGGCGCAGTGTGAAAATCTGGTCGACGGTGGATTTACCAGGTCTGGAGCCACACTCATGTATATATATATATATATATATATATATATATATGTATATACATATATATATATATATATATATATATATATGTATATACATATATATATATATATATATATATATATATATATGTATATATATATATATAAATTTTTTTTTTATATATATATATATATGTATATATATATATATACATAAGTTAATTTTATATTTTATTATATATAAAAAAAAATTGTTTTTTTATTTGTTTATGGGAGCTTAAGCTCTTTATTTATTAATTATCAACTTTAGACTGACTATTACAAAATTGTTTTTCTTAAACGTAACTTATTTTTCTATGCACTGAAATTGTTGTCTCAACGTTTTCCCACGAGTTGAAGAATTATTTGGTGGCGCGTGTGCAACGTCAGCAAGACGGAATTGTTTATAGTGTTGGTGTTGAAATATTAGACGTATGCAGCAAAACAGAATTTGACGTGAAAATAAGATATTTATATATATATATATATATATATATATATATATATATATATATATATATATATATATATATATATATATATTTATATGTATATATATATATATATTAATATATATATATATATATATATATATATATATATATATATATATATATATAGGCGTATATATATTAAAATATGAGATATATATTCGTTGTTTGTTATTATATATGTGTATTTTTTTCCAACTCGATAGGAATATATATTGGTGGCATTTAAGATCGATTCAAAAGCCCTCATTAATAGATAACCATAGAATATATAAGTGTATTAAGTTCAAGAGCTATGTAAAAATATGTGTTTAATAAACATGAATGGATTTGTAATGTCGGTGTGAAACACTTCGAAAATGTGGTCTGAAAGTTATTTGAAAGTCAGTGGGACTCCCTTAATGTTTCGGTAAGTTATGGTGGGTGGGTAAAGATGCGCTTACTTAACATCGTATAGGCGCGCAAGAAAGGTGGTGGCATCTACTTCAGGGGCATCAGCATACTTGTGAGAGGCGATTGATTCATTAGATAGTCAAATTGTCATTTGTTCAGTTTTTTTTTGGGTGCATAAATCTTTTCCTGTGATCTGCTATGATGAGAAGATTTGAGGATACCGCGAGCACCCATATAATCAATATAAACTCTTGAAACTGAAGCTCCGGGACATGCCAGGTGCACATGGGTTAGCTGGTCGTCATCCTGCGTCGTAGTATCAATCGCGCCTACCAATATATAACCGCTTTAGTAACGGTTATTTTGGATCAATTGAGTGTTGCGTTGTTTCGATCGAATGCTTTTATGTACTTTGAAAATACATTTGAAATTTTGCTAAATACCGGATTTACTGGCCATTTCAAGTACATTCTTTCGGTGATAATATTATTGCGTACTATTTTTCCACAACACTTACTAAGTACCTAACTCACAAGATTAGCACCTAGACCTAAGCTCCTAAATATCCCTCGAGTCTAACATACTAGTTGGCTGAAATAAAACAATTATATTGTATCAAGGATACTTGCAGTTTTAGGTATCCGCTTTATTGCTGCTGTTTTGTATTTTGCACTTTTACACTAATACTGGAGAGCCTCGTAAGGATCGCAGTATTTACACTTTTTCTTAAACTCTTACACTAATACTGGAGGGCCTCATAAGGATCGCAGTATTTACATTTTTTCTTAATGCTAACACTTCGGTGTAAGACTCACAACTGAAAAGCCACTGCCTTCCGTAAGCTTGCAGCTTATTTGCCATTTTTCTTACACTAGCCACATATCAATCTACCCACATACCAACATATAACATACAATAATTTATTCACACCACTTGTGTGTATGTATGTATGTGTTTATGTACACGATCGATGTACCTTCCGCGTGTGTATATACTACGTGAGAAAGCAACTTTTTGACATTCACACACATGAGTAGTCCGCATGATTTTAGTTGTCATGTATGCTTACGTAAATGCTGAACTACGAATTGTGTGGGAAAGTGTTTGTCAGAATTTTCACTCCCAACTGCAACCCAGTTGGCTTAATGTTCTGACATTCCACAATTATAAGAGTAATATTAGTATGGATTGTGTATATCACAACTTCGAGCATTGTTGGTATGTGTATGCACAAATATGTAGTTCCCAATTTCGGGAAATATGTCCCGAGGCAAAATATGCATATGCGCATATTTCATATTTTAGCTCGCAACATCCCTCCCTTCTCTCAAGAAGAAAAAATTTACATTATGAATTAATAATATTTTTTTCTTATAAGGAAAAAGTTAAAATTATGCTTATTTTGTAAAGTTTAGAACAATTCGAAATGTATGATACTATGAGGAATATAATAAAATAAATAAATAAATATGTGGCACTTAAAGCCCCAAAAGACTCATTGGCCGAGCTTCTCTTCCATTACTGTTGTGCGTCTTAAATTTGGACAGTATTAGAAGGGACCTACTTATTTTAGCCGGTTCCGAACGGCAGAACACTTGTGGCATCACTTTTTCTGAGCTTTGTCACAGAGTTCTTTAAGAAGCTTTTTCATGGCAAGTTGTTACTGTCGGAAGAATTGCCAATTGCTTGCCGACAGGTGGGTACCATTCGAAAGAAAAATCTTTTCGATATTAAATTTGTTATGCATCAGCCAGGGATTGAACCCACGACCTACAGATCAGAAGGCGAACACACTAACCACTGAGCTACGGCAAATAATACAAAGTATTATTTACATATATGGTTACTGGTAATTCGGTGATTATGGTGCCCATGATGACGATGTTCTTCTTGCTGATTGTTCTCTGCTGTACTTTGCTTTTTTAATAGTCTTCTTGCAGCTTTTGTTGTTGAAGTCTAGTGATGAAAACAATGACTTCTTCTTTAGCAAAGTTCGATTTTTGTTTCGGCAATTAGAGCGAGATTATTTGCATTGGGTTGATCTTCTGGCTGTTTTATCATGGAAGCGTTATCTGGATTATTATCTTGGTTTAAGTGAAAGTTGATTTGGTGTGCTTGTGGGTTGATGCTGGTGTCTAATGCGTCCATTGGTTTGATTCGACAGAAATTTTTTTTTATAGGAATAGTATGAACAATAGCTTGCAAAGTGGGTTTTATGTGTAACGCACTGCTAAGCAATATTGTCGATGTGAAACTCTGTACTTCTGGTGTAAGTGTTTAATGCTTGGAGCAATAATGAATATGTAATTTTGATTCTGTTGTTTATCATTTTCTTCTGATGTGGATCAAAATCCATTGTCACTGATAAATACAGTAGCTGAAGTATTTTATTCGGTTGTGGTTGCATAGCTGTTGATGTTGATGTTGTTGATGTCTCAATATTAGCTATTAGCTATTGTTGATATCTCATAGCTATTATTGTCACGCTGTCTAGGTACGCCAAAGTTATTTGTTGTAAATTTTATTGTTTTGCAAATTTTTTATGGGTACTTGCTGTACTGGGCCTGCTCTGTTTATTAGTTCTTTACTGCCTCAAGGATAGTATTGTGTCATCATTCTCTTGGTTGTTAGTGTTGTTAAAGCTGTTAATGTTGCTGCGTTTGCATCTCTCGAAATTTCACTGTATGAGTTGATTTTGGATTCTCGTGGACATACTGCTGCTCTCTTGTGTTTATAGGGGAATTACCAGATTCTTTTGCAATAATAGATCACTTGCATTTACTATATATATTATAACTACTATATCTACTATATCACTTATTTGGTTAATTTTTCTTATTAAGATATACATATATTCTTATATACCATATAAACATAATTTTTTCGCAATATTCATTTATAATCTATACTTAATATTTTAGAAGGTATTAAAAATGCATTGTTGTTTGGACAAAAATATAGGGACAACATTGCATTTTCTCTTCATAGTTGCAATGACCAACTTTTCGTACTTACATATATTTCATCTTACTTTTACGGATATATATATTTGTTTTTTTTTCGTGATATTTTTTTGTTTTTGTTTTGTTTTGTATTCAACCTAGCTAACCTATTGCTTATTTATCATATTTCGTCATATAAATCCTAACGTGTTTTTACTATACTGTATTTACTCTATATTTCTAACCCTCTAGTTGTCATTTTCTTAAAATATTGTACTATTTTTGGATGCATCCTCTATACTTAGCCTCGCCCAGTGCACATGAGTATCCACACACCGAATTACAATTCAACGCGATGAATTGCAAGAGATGTCTTTATACGCATGTACACTGCGCATACCTCTTTCTAATTTGCAAAATATTCTACATTTTTAAATTAATTCCATAACTTCTTGTGTTTCATATCTAAATATTTTAGTTCTTCTTTGCTGTGACCCTTAATGTCTCTTTCTATTTTGTGTTAATCCCTTCGAAAAATTGTATGTACATATATTTTTTTGTTGTTGTTCCAGCGTTGATGCTTTATCCACAGTATATTACTTTCCAATTTCGACTTCAGCTATCTCTTTAGTGTACCTATATTTGTGAGGGACCCTATATTCTTGTAGAATATAGAAGTATATTAAATATTTTTGTATATATCAATATTTTATTTCATTGTTGTCAAAAATGAAGTAATAAAGGGAAGGAAAGGAGAGTGAAAAAATAAATAAATGGAATTCTCATACCATTCCCATAATTGTCAGTCGATTAAACAAATTTTCTGCCAATGTCATTGCTCGAAATGTCGATCGAGTTATCAACATCTCTGACGGGAGTTGCATCTTCATTGTACACGACCTGTGAGGTCGCAATTTCTTTTTCGAAGAACAAGTTGAAGATTTTGAGGAATTACATCTCCATTTTTGCTCTTTGCTTCATTCGGTGCAGCAGGGAATGGTGTCGTTTTCCACAAAAACGGCAAGAAAAATGGCTGTGGCACTCTGTAAGAGTATGTGAATTTGCCAAGCAGTTAACGCAAATACGATATTTGTTTGCAATAGAGATTTTCTCGTCCACTGTAAGTGAAGAGAATTCTTTACATTGCTGGAAGGAGTGCATGCCCCTACATAGTGGGCACCCTGTGTTCAAAACTACAGCACTGAGTGATTTACGCGTTTTAGAGGTTGAGACGGATTTATTTCGGATCATACAGTGCCCTTGGCTGTTCACTGACTGAAAGTCATTGTGTTTTGCCTCGGAGTGGGCGTGGGAATAATTTGGAAGATCATTAGCCTTATTACTCCGAGGAATCGATTTATCAAGTCCGATTTGCATATGAGCGTGTTTTTCGGAGTCTGATTTGGAAAGTTACCAGTTACAACCCAACCAAATACTGTCTGTTGTGCTATTGGGGTGTTCGCTTTAATTTTGCGGACTCCTTTTAGTAGGATTTTGGGATACACATCTGTTCCAAATACGATATCAATAGGGGAGATTCTATGCAGATTATAGTCTGCGAGAGTCAAGCCTGAAAACTCTTTACGTATTCCAGTGGGAACCGAACAAGAAGGCAACATTGCTGAAAGTTCTTCCAATACGAAAGGGTCAATGTTTATAGAAAACCTCTTTGATGAGTGTGCCGTAAGCACTCCATTCAGACTGGTGACTTCATTCCGAACATTGCGAATAGGGAGGCGCAACCTATGCAGCAAACGGTCTGAAATAAAAGTGGCTTCCGAGCCTGAATCGATGAGCGCACGGGCTGTGAATCTAGTGTTGTGATGGCATTCCGAGTAGAACAGCTTGTTTTCCAGTGGCATTACACGTAGTGACATTAGATTTATGATCGTTGTTCTTGTAGTTAGATGAAGACAACTGGCAGAATGACTCATTTGACGCCGTAGTAAAACTCGCTTCTATGCTTGGGTTTTCTGATAGTTGGTATGTTGCGGCAAATGCTGTAGGCAGTTTCTCCTTTGTAACCTCTTGTGACTGAGAAGCTGGGGACTGGCGCGATGAATGAACTGATGCTACAGTTCGAGCTGCTGCGGTATTTAATTTGCGACTAGTGCTGGCTATATTTTCCAATCTATGAAGCAACGAGTGATGCCGTTTTCTGCATGCGGAGCATGAGAATAGGCTCGAACTATTGTTGTAGTCATGGGAGTTTGCGAAGCAATTAGTACACAATTTGTGCTTTCTGACTACATTGCAACGTTCGTCTACCGAGAATTTAAGAAATTCGGGACAACCACGTAGCGTATGTGCTTTTCTGCATAGAGGACAATTACGATATGAAATTTTTGAATAAAATGTCTGCACCCTTTGAGAAGTTACTGGATTATCAATATGTGGCTTGAAAGGTTCAAATCGACTGGGTTTTCGTTTCTGTAGCTGGCTGAATTGCCGATAACTCGGCTGGCTGAGTTTCTAACTCTGTGTCTGGCTGAGGTGCCGGAAGCCACGTTGAATATCCAACACCGACTCCAGTGTCTGAAACTGTTCTGTCAGAAATGCATCAAAGTCCCTCCAATTTGGATTTTCCGTTTGTCCCGTATACACTGTTACCACAGACACAGGGTGGTATCGAGGAGTTTTGTGGAACACAAATACATAATAATTGCATCCCAATGACTTGTGTCAACGTTCAACAATCTCAAGTTTGTGATGCAATCATTTATCGTACGATGTAAGCGCTTTATGTGAGAACCGGTTTCTTGCATAATTGGTTGCAAATTGAAAAGTGTTTTCAATTGAATGTTGATAAGGATACGGGTGTTCTCATATCGTTCTCCCAGATTTTGCTATGCTATTGAGAAACCGTCGTTAGTCAACGGAGTTGACTTAATAATACTATGTGCTTCTCCACGGGTTTTTTGTAATAAGTGATAAAATTTCTCAACCAGAGATAATCGGGAATTGTTTCGATATAGGCCCGTGAACATGTCTCGAAAACTTGGCCACGAAACATAATCACTAGAAAAACATGGGGTGTCACGTGGAGGAAGTTGTACAGCGGGAAACGAGCAATTGTGAGAGGGACTCTTAGCAGGAGGAGTCGAAGTTGCGGGATTTGCCACCTCAGCGTCAAGCTCGTGTAGCTCAGCGTTGATGGCCGAAAGGCATTGGACATAAACGCTTTTGCACTTTTGGTATGTCTCCTTAATTTGAACAAAATTATTTTTACCAACTTCGTCTCTTTCGATTGAAAAATATGCATCTCTACATTCATTCCATAGGGCTTGAAACTCCTTTCCTTGTACTTCTAGAAAAAATCGGTCGTGGGTATCAGCAAAAACAGCCTGGAAATTTGTCTCAAAATCGATGATTTCCTCTGGGGCTGCCTTGAATAGCTTTAAAGCAGACATTTTTATGCGTAATTCATAGAATTACTAAAAATGCGACCCAAATATTGAGATATATGTGTAATTCGTAGAACTACCAAAAGAAAGTGTGAGACGAAGTATGTATCGAGAAAAAGTTCAAGTAATTTGAAAAAATCCAAAATTTTAGAGACGAAAAAGATTGCGAAGTAAATCTTCTGTACTTCGGTGCTCAAATTAGGAATTGGATATCCGGAAAAAATGTCTAGCAAGTGTTCTCTCAGAGAGACGAAGCCTTCCGTTGAGAGAGTGGCGTATATGATTGCTCTTGCGCGCAGAGATGAGATATGGAAGAGTCGAGACTTTCAGAAATTTGTAGAAATACAATATAAATAAAAATGCCGAAGAAAAAGAATTTGAAAATTCGAATTCCAGTAATTCGTAAAATTACAGATTAATAATAGACGGTAGAAGCAATTGGAAAATTGCTCTGTGCGGACTACAACATAACTCAAGAATGCCGTAAAAAACCGTTGAAAGCTGCTAACTTTAGGTAAAACAATAATCAATAATGATGATGAGTGAAAGCAAATTAGAAACGACTTGCTGATCGGATATCAGATTCTCATTACTTCTAAATGACGTAATCTGTATTCACGCTAAGCCGGTAGAAAAATTGGCAGGATGACCGCTTATCAAAACGTATAGAAATTGATAATTTGAAATTAGAACAATTCCGGTAGTAGTAGACACAGTATCGTTTTGTCTCAACTCGAAGGAGTTGAATGATAATAGCACGCACAACGCAAAGTAAATGTAATTATAATTAAGTTATTTAAGTATTTAAATGTAATCATCTACAATTACTCGCAATGATCCACTTATGATAACGTAATGATTTATTTAGTATAACGCGATGATGTTTGTAATAAATCACGAAAATCTATTGAGGCGCTCTAATGTTCTATCTTATGTATGTGAAGTCAATGTAATTGAACAAACACAATACAAAGGTTTTTTTTTTGTATTCGAAGGGGGAGTCTTTCTTAGATACCGTCCACCATAGACGGCATGTACGATTCATACTGTCCGCTAAAGGTACACCTCATTCGGGACCACGCCCAGTCAGTGTTATCTTACTATGCTGGACTTGCGAACCAGTACGCCTACGTACTAAACCCTTAACAACGACCTCTATAGCTTGTTTGTGTCCTGCGGGACCGCCGTTAAGCACTACTTAGCAGGACTAAGCTGAGCTAATATGCCTCTTCAAACATCCCGTACATGGCGTTCACACAGCTGCAGTTATATTTCTCCGCTGCCACTCCTTCTTCCTGAGCTCCTTGAGAGCTATTGCAGCCCATTCTTTCATCTTAAACCACACCAAACTCGATCGCAGCATATGGCTCACAATGTTATCAGGTGTCATCCTTTCATTTATTATCTTCTCTATGGTCGTTCTCTGCGTCTCAAATCTTAGGCAGAAGAAAAAGATATGCTGAGCGTTTTCGCCAACAGTGTTGCAGAATGAACATTCTGTAGCGTCATCATGACCAAAACTGTGGAGGTACTCTCTGAAACAACCATGGCCCGTCAAAAACTGCGTAAGGTAGTAGCCTGTCTCTCCGTGTCCTCTTTCGACCCAAGCTTGCACGTTCCTGATGAGCCTGTGGGTCCACCTCCCTATTCCTGCGGCGTCCCATTGACTTTGCCATTCGTCTAGGCTCGTCTGTCTCTCCTCTTTCCGTTCGGTTGCCGTTAACCGCCTATTCAGGCTTTTGGTTCTGTTATATACTCTGCCCAACTCCGAGGCCATTATGTCCGGCGGCATAATGCCAGATATAATACCGGCACCTTCTTGTGACACTGTCCTAAATGCACATGCAACTCTAATAGCGCTTAACCTGCAAACTATCTTCGCCTTCTTCGAGTATGTTTTTTGCCGCAGAATTGCCCCCCATATAGGCGCCGCATACATCAGTATTGATTGACTAACTTTAGCCAGGAGCGATCTCCTACTCTGGCTGGGGCCACCAATGTTGGCCATGATTCTCGTCAGAGCCGCTGTCATTGTTGCCGCCTTACCGCAGGCTTTTTCGATATGCGCCTTGAAGTTGAGCCTCGCATCAATCTGTACACCTAGATACCTCAACGAAGGTTGCGTTGTAATGTTGTAGCCGTCAATGTTTAGGGTGATTTTTTCTAGTTTTTTTCCTGCTCGTGATAAGTACAGCCTCTGTTTTCTGTACCGCAAGCTGGAGCTTTGTCGTCGTGAGCCAATCCTTAATTTTCGAAGCTGTCTCTCTGCAGAGCTTCTTCGCAACGATCGTCACGGCAATGTCGTCCGCGTAGCCAATTATCTGGGCTTCTTTTGGCAATGGAAGGTTTAACACCCCATCGTACACCACGTTCCACAGTAGCGGGCCAAGTACAGATCCCTGCGGCACTCCACCCGTCACCACGTAGCTTTTGGGCCCTTCGTCCGTGTCATACAACAGTAATCTGTCAGACAGATAACTATTTATTATTCGCATTAGGTACGCTGGCGTTTCCGTTGCCTCCAATGCCCTCATAATAAGATGCCAGTTTGCCGAGTTGAAGGCATTGTGTACATCTAGTGTCACTACTGCACAATATTTTTTATCGCCATGCATCCATCTTTTGCCTTCTATAGCCTTGCCAGCAATGTCCGTCAATTTTCTAATTGCGGTTATGGTCGACCGATGTCTCCTGAAACCAAATTGGTTTTCGGACAGACCAGGTGGTTTCCTTTCTAGCTGTTGTTCCAGACTCGTGCATATCAACCGCTCCAATATTTTGGCCATCGTATCAATCATGCAAAGTGGACGATACGCGTTTGGCTCACCCGCCGGTTTATTCGGCTTCTGAAGGAGGACCAGGCGCTGTTTTTTCCATACTTTCGGGAAAACACCCTCGTTCAAACATCTCGTAAAAAGCTCGGCAAAAGGCTTCGTGTTATGATTAATGGCGATCTTTAGCGCCTTATTCGGGATGCCATCAAGTCCAGGCGCCTTTGCGTTACCGAATCTCTCCGCCGCTAAGATAATCTCCGACTCGTCGATTCTCACTGCCTCTTCTTTTGGGGGTATCACCATATACGGTTGCAAGTCTTGCGCCGGAAAAAGCGTTTTTACTACCTTTGCTAGGAGGATAGAGCAGGTTGGTGCTTTACCTCTACCACCTCTGACCTTGGACATCACTATCTTATACGCGTCGCCCCACGGGTTCTCGTCCACCCTTTCACAGAGTTCTTTGAAGCATGAGGACTTGCTGCTTTTGATCGCCTTTTTAAACTCCTTGCGTTTCTTTTTGAAGCATTCACGTAGTATTATATGCTCCGGCGTACCTTGGCTTCTTTGGGAGAGACGTCTAGCTCTATGACATTCACTTCTTAATGTATTAATCTCCTGATTCCACGAGTACGTGGGCTTTCTAAACATATTCAGTCTTTTTCTGCACATGGCGGCGTCGCAAGCTTTACTTACGTACTTTGACAGCATGTCATCCTGTCAGTCCACGTCGTTTGAACAGTCTGGGTTCACGTCTAGAATGAGTTTGAAAATTTCTTCATCGAGCGTTTCCACTTTCCACCCTCTAGTTTGTGTTTTTTGTAGGCCCCCTCGAATCTGCTTATGATTGCCGACTTCCATCACAATAGCAAGGTGGTCGCTATGTGTGTAAAAGTCGTACACCTGCCAACTTGTCGATCGAACGAGCGCGCGGCTGGCGAACGTAATGTCAATAATTGATCCGCGACCATTCTTCTCGGCGGTATTCCTACCGCCAGTATTGAGCAATACAGCGTCTAGCAAGGAGAACGCCTTGAGCAGGGCATCACCCCACCTATTTGTATAACTGCTGCCCCATTCCTCGGCCCATGCATTGAAGTCACCTGCTATTACGTTTGGCGTAGTAGTTCTGGCGTCTCGCACTAGTTCGTCTAGAATCCTTTCATAGTCGACTTGCGTCACACTCGTCGGGACATAGCAGCTGTAAAAATTGATTCCACAGATCTTCGCCCGCGTGTAGTAGGATTTCCCAAGGAGCGGCTTGTCTTGGATGGAGTTGTTTCCACAGGCCCATATGGCAGCTTTGTTTACCTGATCAGAGATCCAGGTTCCTGCGCTTAAGTTTTTGTACTGCTCGCAAACTATAGCCACTTCTATCTTCTGCTCGTATACTGTCTGTCTGAGCAACTCCTGTGCAGGTTCACAATGGTTTAAGTTGATCTGTACAACTCTCATTATATCCTTTTGCACGCTGCTTGATATAGGTGACAATTCCTACTACCGATTTGGTCACCCGCATCCTTCCCGTTGATTTTGCATGCTCCACAGAATGGCTTTTTATCGCATGTCTTTGCGAAGTGACCCTTTTCCCCACATTTGATGCAACTTTGGCTCCTATCTTCTGTGCTGCTGCACGCCCTCGCCACATGCCCATATTCTAGGCACCTGAAACACTTCTTTAGGTTCGGTTTTTCCCTTATTCGGCACACCACCCATCCAATTTTGATCTTCCGAGCATCAAGAAGTTGTCTTGCGTTCAACGCCGGAAGGCTTACCACCGCAGTCTGCGTACCTGCATATGCCTCCCTGATGTTTTTGATCGCTCTTTCGTCGAAGAAACTTAACTCCTTTATTTGCGATCGTATCGCCTCGACTATATCCTCCTTGGTGGTAATTTCATCTAGATCTCGGATCTCCAACGATACCTCATGGGTTAGCGCCCGAATCTGCGCTTGATCACCGAGCACCTTATTTATTTATTTATGTTTGTCATCTGAGCCTCCTTCAGTTCCTCCGTGCAACGTTCTCACCGAGTTCATGTAGAGCATCATTCTTTTTCACAGTTTTAAGTATGTCACTGTATGACATATTTCCAGCACGTCCAATGATTATCGCGTCTGGTCTCGGAGGCGGTGTATAGGTCGCCTTCTTCTTAGGGTTCTGCGTTTTGCGTTTGCCCTGCGCCCAGCTCTCTTTTTTCTTTTTATCTTTGGCAGGACTATTGCCTCCATCGCTCTTGCTCGTGTTATCCGTCGGCTTTTGCACTTCCTCGTGAGTGGCTCTGTTCCTCTTGGGTGGTGTTTTCCGTGTCAACTGCTCGTCCTCGCGGGGCCTCTTCGGCGTTGATCCTATAGATGTTAGCCTGAGGGGAACATTTCGCGTATTTTCTTTGCTTTTATTATACTCTTCTCGGGCACGTTCGTGAAGTCGCGTTACTGAACTGAGCAGATCCCTGATTTGGTTGTTGATTGATCGTTGCGGTAGTCGCATGGCTTCAGTCAACTTCCTGATTGCCTCACTTAATACTGACATGATATCGGCACTCGATTGCGTCGTTGTAGCCATAGGCGTTCTATCTTGCATCGCAGGTTGCGAAGACTTTGCTCTTACTGGCTTTTCCGCAGTTTTCGGCGACCGCACCATTCTTGGTGCACGCTTAAAAGGGTCAACTTCGACAGTTTTGCCATCTTCACTCGGTATCGGTGTCTTCTTGGGCGGCTCAGCTCCAGGTATCTTGCTACCACCATCGCAAGGACTTTGAGTACCACTGCTCATGGTGATGCCATCTATATTGCTGCTATTGTTTTTGTTGTTTCTCAATTTGTTCTCCATTTACTTTCTGTACCAGCGCATCGTGTGTAGGGGGGCAGGCCGAAATAGACAGGAGCGGGTATACCCTCGGGGACAATGCCCCTACCCCAGTTCCCTGAGGCCTGTCCTTCGCTTTACCGGTTCCGGAAAACACGGACGAACCGGCGCTCGCCCGGAGCAACGCAGGCTACAACTCCTGCGTCCAATACACACTTCCTGACTAAGGCCCGAAGGGGCTGGTTACTGATACCCACAGCGGCTAACACCTCGGCAGAGCAAGCTCACATTACCCTCATCCTCCCAATAGCAGAGAAAGCTGTTGAGGTTCTGAAGGACTTCCAGTGCGCCACGGAGTATACCGGTCGATTTAACAGCCGCACCTAACATGGTGTACAGACGCTGACCAGGAAGCCGTCCAATATGGAAACCGTCGCGCCTGGGTTTTTTTATAACTCATCATGCCCATGCATGATGAGGGGGACACATAATTCAAAGAGGCGGTGTCGACTCGCCACTGTCACAGGAATTTCATAGGACTCGCTGGCTTTTATACCGCCTCCTCCATTCCTGCCGCTCATCGTCGGGGATTGCTTATTCGTTTAAACTTATCTCGCAATTAACCTGCTACTACAGGCCGTCCGGCTATCCGCGACCTGCCGACCCCCCCGGTAGCTTAGAGCCTAGCTATAGTACCCGATCCAGTAGGATCAGACCGTCCGGGTCACAAAGGTGTGAGGGTGTGTATGTGTGCAATCCAATATTCCAATCATTGGCGATCACAATTATGAGAGTAATTATTGTGAATATTGAGAGTGAGAAGCAGCAAATTGAGAAACTTATAAATGCGGAGCTAATGTAAGAAAAAAGAATGTAACCATAGAAAATGCCACAAAAAATATTATAAATGTTCCTGTGTGTTTGTTGTTACTTGCTATGAAGAAGTAAAATAGCAATTTAATACGATTTTGGTAAGTAGATCTTATATGATATTATTGTTGTAGCTTACGTAGCAAGCCGAAGTAAATGTAAATAATTATTATGCACGAATATGCAATGTTCTCTTCCGTATACAAGAGTAAGTAAATTAAATGATCGTGACAAAGAGGTGGTCTGGTGGTGTTTTCGCAAGGTAACGTGTCTAACTGCCTCAACTGGGTGGGGCTAGCGCAATCCTTGTTGAACTCATCGCAAGTCAACTCACTGGCTGTCATGTAGTTAGATCTGAGCGCTATGTGATGATACCTTTATTTGTTAATGAGGGGTAGTCATATAGCTTGCTCTGCTTACTATGTGACGGCGCTTTCATTATTATTAATGGGGGCCCTCCATGTGGCGACCACCGGGCAACGTCTTCCTGGCACCCGCTGGGAGGCGGCTGAAGTGAGTGGCGAAAATCTCCTCGGTTAGAGGTTGTGCGTTGGGTTTGGGACCCGCCACATAAAAAACCCCCCCAATGAAAAAAACTAAAATGCCTCGGATAAGGACTACCGCTTTTGTTGATGACCCCCGCAAACGAAAAAAGGACAATGATTTACGGATATGCACCTGGAATGTCCGGTCCCTTTATAGGGAGGGTGCCTCTATCCAGATGGTTGATGTCCTCGAAAAATACAGAGCTGACATCACCGCTCTCCAGGAAATGCGATGGACAGGACAGGGCTGCTCCAAAAGAGCGTCCTGTGACATCTACTACAGTTGCCATGCTGAAAGGCACGAATTAGGATGTGGATTTTTGGTCAGCAAGAGACTACGACATCTTGTCTCACAGTTCACGCCTGTGAACGAACGGCTGGCCACAATCCGCATCAAGGCAACATTTTTCAACATCAGCCTTATATGTGCCCACGCTCCGACGGATGAGAAGGACAATGTGACCAAGGAGACCTTCTTTCAGCGCATCGAAGAAGCTTATGACCGCTGCCCCCGCCACGATATCAAAATCGTGCTTGGCGACTTTAATGCCAGGGTGGGCAAGGAAGGTACCTTTGGTCCAACTGTCGGAAAATTCAGCCTCCACCAGAACACCTCCGATAATGGAATGAGGCTGATCGACTTCGCCGCAGCACGAAACATGGTAATTGGTGGTACCAGATTCCAGCATCTCGACATCCACAAAGCGGCATGGCTGTCTCCAGATCATCGTACAAGAAACCAAATTGATCATGTGGTGATTGACGGAAGGCATGCTTCCAGTGTGATGGACGTGAAATCGATCCGTGGTGCCAACATCGACTCGGATCACTACCTTGTTGCAGCTAAGGTGCGCACACGCTTATGTGTCGCAAATAACAAGAGAAGTCCCACACAGAGAAAGCTCGACGTCAGTAAGCTGCGATCACCAGAGACAGCAGATGCATTTTCCACTCGACTATCGGATCTGCTTATGCAGAACACTCCCCAACTTGATGATACATGCGCACGGTGGACACATATATCCCACTCCATGACTACTGCTGCCGAGGAGGTAATCGGTTACTACCGGCCTCTGAGGAATGAGTGGTATGATCAGGAGTGTCGCGACGCTACCGCAGAGAAAGACGCCGCCTACAGAAGAACCCTGCGTGCAGGCGCAACGCGAGCTGTTAAGGAGCGGTATAGAGAGAAAAGGAGTGCAGAGAGACGTCTTTTCAGGCGCAAGGAGAGGGAGTTGGAAAGACGTGAGTGTGAGGAGATAGAGATGTGTACCGACAAGAATGAGACTCGAAAATTCTTCGAAAAGATCAAGCGCCTGAGTGGAGGTTTAAATCCCGGAGCCTCTTCTTGTCGTGATGGAAATGGGAATCTGGTTACAGATGTCCAGAGTGTACTGAGCCTATGGAGGGAACACTTCTCCACGTTACTGAATGGCGATGGTAAGAACAATTCCGCCAGTGGAGGAGATTGCCCGATAACCCCAATTACAGATGATGGTGTTGATGTTCCACCACCCGACTATGACGAGGTTGAAACGGCCATTTTAAGGCTGAAGAACAACAAAGCTGCAGGTGCTGATGGCCTGCCTGCCGAGTTGTTTAAAACCGGAGGCGATGAGCTGCTCACCCGCATGCACCAGCTCATAAGCAGAATATGGTCGGATGAAAGCATGCCTGATGATTGGAGGCTCAGTGTTCTCTGTCCTGTACATAAAAAAGGAGACCCCACAATTTGCGCCAACTACCGTGGAATAAGTCTCCTGAGCATCACATACAAGGTTCTATCGAGCGTACTGTGTGAAAGGTTGAAGCTATGCTCAGCAACCTGATTGGACCTTATCAGTGTGGCTTCACACCTGGTAAATCCACCATCGACCAGATTTTCACACTGCGCCAAATCCTGGAGAAGACCGAAGAAAAACAGATCGACACACACCACCTATTTGTTGATTATAAAGCCGCTTTCGACAGTCCGGTAAGGGATTACCTCTACGCAACAATGTCTGAGTTCGGTATTCCTGCAAAGCTCATTCGACTTTGTAGAATGACACTGCATAACTCCCGTTGTGCAGTGAAAATTGGGAAGGACCTCTCCGCACCGTTTAATACCGAACGGGGTTTCAGACAAGGTGATTCGTTATCGTGCGACTTCTTCCATCTTATTATGGAGAAAATAATACGAGCTGCTGATCTACGACATAATGGCACTATCTTCAACAAAAGTGTCATGCTGTTAGCGTATGCCGACGATATTGACATAATCGGCATGAACACGCGAGCAGTCAGTGCAGCATTCTCAGAGTTGGAAAGAGAGTCGCGTCGGATGGGTCTCACGGTGAACGAGGGTAAGACGAAGTATCTAGTGTCAACAAACAAAGAGTCCCGGCGTCTTGGACAGCACGTCACTGTTGACAACTACGCTTTTGAAGTAGTAAGGGACTTTGTCTATCTTGGAACCAGCATTAACAGCAGTAATGACGTCAGCTTGGAGATCATGCGTAGGATAACTCTTGCTAACAGGTGTTACTTTGGGCTGAGTAAGCAATTGAAAAGTCGAGCCCTCTCTCGAAGAACGAAAACTACACTCTACAAGTCTCTCATCATGCCTGTCCTAACATATGGCGCTGAAGCCTGGACAATTTCCATCTCGGATGAGCGAATGCTTGGAGTTTTCGAGAGAAAGGTCCTACGCAGGATCTTTGGACCTATTTGCGTTGGTGGCAAGTACGGAATAAGGTACAACCATGAGCTGTACGAGCTATATGCCGATATTGACATAGTAAAGCGCATCAAAATCCAGCGGCTGCGCTGGCTAGGTCATGTCGAGCGAATGGAAGAACACGCTCCAGCTAAGAAGGTGTTATATTCGGAACCCGCTGGAGGACGACGCAGAAGAGGAAGACCAAACCTCCGGTGGAAAGACCAAGTACTGGAGAACCTGACGGCGCTTGGAATTTCTAACTGGCGCCAGCTAGCGAAGAACAGAGATGGCTGGCGAAGCATGTTATTTTCGGCCTAAATCGATATTCGGTTGTTATGGCCACATAAGTAAGTAAGTAAGACAAAGAGAGGTTGCTTATGGTTCGCATACGAAGTAGCAGAACCAAAGTATACGTGTATATTTTGTTATAATTATTACACAGAACGTTGTACTATGATAAGTGCCAATATTAAGAGAGATTATCAATATGTATGAATTAGAGAGTTCAATACAGAGTTTTTGTAATAATTACACGGTACGTTGTACTGTGTCAATTCGTAAATTCACGAGAAGTTGCCAAACTCGGAGTTAATTAGACGATAGAAAAATGAGACCAATATTATACATATTTATGTTTACGAGAACAAGAAAAAGTAGAGTGCATGAAATTGCTTTTGTTATTCTTCTTTGGTGGAACACCAATAACTAAAGCAATATCATGTAAATATGTATGTACGTATGTATATATAAACTTCAGTATGTTTAGTTTGTATATGGGAAACAAACCAAAACCAAAAACAGCTGACTGTTGTTATTGTTGAATTGTTAGCAAATGTTGAGAAAGTGGCCAATCGAAGGTTTTGGCCCATATGTATGCACTCTACGTACTCGTATGTATGTTTAAGGCAGATTATCGAGTACGCAGTACAACAAGAAATTGCCTTTACCCGCCAAGAGTTTAAATAAATCTACAACAACGCAGTTGAATAATTTTCGTGTATATTTTGTTTTTCTTAACTTTATATTTTTCAAGTATTAAAAAATTGTATGTAATTGTGTATATGTAATATAGATATTGGACAAGTATAGCGGAATATTTCTAAATCTCAAATAGGGTATTATATTTTTGCCGTAGGCAAAAACAAACATACGAATCAGCTAGAATAGTCTGATTCGTATGTATGTAGCCAATTTGGGTACCACTTGGAAAATTTGGAAATACTTCACTTTCACTGTTTTTTACCTTTGGCAAGAGGACCAAAAAATGAATAGACGGGGCGAGAATGCCGGTGAGCTGCTACGCTGGTCGTGGTTGCCTGGTGGTGGATGAGGTTGCTGTTGTGAGATATGAGAGGGCTGCGAGATCGTAAAAGTTCAACAATCAAACTTCGCGATTTTAATTAAAGTTGAAAAATAAACACTTTTCATTTATTAGAAATACACTTCATGAAAACAGAGAAATTTGTTATAAATAAACTTCGTATTAAAAAAGGAGAATTTCGTCGCGTGCACTATCACATAAATTTTTGTCGGTAGGAAATCTACATATCTACCCATATTTTTATCGTCAGGTATCGTCGTTATAATAAAATTATTGCTTTCTCCTTGAGTGATTTTCTTCCATTTTGGCAGAATTTTTTATTTCAATAATCTGTTTATTTGATAATTTATCAAAATGGCATTACGACATAGTAATAAACATTTGCCACAACTCACCAACACGATTGTCTGCACAATTTACCACGAAAATTTAAACAGAAATGAAGACCCACTAAAGATAATCTGCAATCATAATTTTCACCGTGCATATCTGCTAACATGGTTGAATCGAAATAATTCATGCCCAATTTGTATATCGCCGTGTAGTAGGAAAGCTCTTGGAACTATAAATACTCCGCAACGTGCTATTACCACTCGATCTCGTAGCCGTACTCATACGAGTCAGGAACATATAAGTCATATAAGTCAAGCACCGCAACGTAAAACTTCTGATATGGAAGTTAACCCGCCGAGTACGCCTATACTCAGTGATGCAACAGAAGAAAACAGAATTACAAAATTCGTCAGTGCCATAGTATCTGCAAGACAAGCCTCGTTATTAGATAACTTATAATATTACAATCGCTTGAACCGGTTCTTACTAACTACTTAACACCGAATTTTTCGAATATTGATTAGCCACATGAATATCCCAATTTTAGTCGGAATAATATTCATGCATCTAGTACACACTACCCAAGAACTGACAATTAAAGGGCTACGGATTTATCGCTTGTAACAAATTTAGGTGAAATTGCAAGTTTGATTTGAAATTGGGATATAAAGTTCGATGCTACGGCACGTTTGTCGGTTGAGATCTTTATATACCGTATTGAGTCGCAGGTCATCGGTTATATCGGTGAAAATTATAACCTGATATGCGAGAATGTACAAATTTTCTTTATCAATGAGGCCAAAAATTGGTATTGGAGGTACCGAAGATTCGTTGAACGCGTCAGATGGCCAAACCTATGTCAAGCGAAATGCTGTCTTGAGAATTTCAGAAAATTTGAAACTTCAAATACCTGATAGAGAATTAGTTGAAATGCTCCAGCGTGGCTTGATACCACGATTACGGCAGCAGTAATTATACTTTCCAATACAATCTCTTACCAAACTTACAGAATTATGTCTGAAAAATGAAAGCTTTTGAACGAGATTAAAAAACCGAACTCTCAAAATAATACCCGTACGTAATAATCTCAACAAAAAGCAAGTTAACGAAATAGAAGGAGTAGACGATTTAGATGAAGTCTGTATAAGCCAAAGTAACGTGGACGCAGTGGAAGATATAACAAGTCGCACAAATACCAATAAACTGATATTCTGGAACTGTTATACTGAAGTACACAGATACTTTGATTGTCTCGAAGAGAGGTCCATATTTTGTTATGGCTGTGGTACCGTAGGTGTGTATAAGCCACAGTGTGTAATTTGCAATCCGGGAAACGTACAAGCGAGCGAGGGGACGAAACAAAACCCCTGCAAAAAATAATCCAGCTAAAAGATGAAAACACAACTTCCATATTAGATCATCCTGAAGTTGTTCACCAGTAGCATGTTTCACGCGTCTATATAAATAACCCTCAAATGCACTCAAATCGGTAAAGTGGCTCTGGTTTTCCGTAATTTTTTTAATAGGGTCCGTATATTCGTACGATTGAAAATGTTTTGAACTTAAATCTACGAAAACCGAACAGATCCCGGACGTTATCGCGCGATAATGTATCTGGTACAATATTCTGACTACCACGTCTATGTTGGATATGCTTGCAATTTAAGGGCCCATCGAGCTAGGCGAGAACTCATATCAGTTTGGGACATTAGCCATTTAAGTGATGCATGATCAGTTATTACAGTGAAATCATGTACTTCAACATACGGACGAAACTTTTTAATACTCGACATTGCTGCTAAGCTTTATTTTTCAGTAACGGAATAGTTACGCTGAGCATAATTTAGTTTTTTAGACTTAAATGCTATTGGACACTCATCACTTTCCTCATTCAACTGAACGAGAACACCACCGACTCCTGTTGCGCTCGCATTACAATGTATATAAAATGGTTTTTCGAAATCTAGACCATGTAAGATAGGTGCGCCACTTAACACGGATTTAAGTTCATCAAAAACAGCCTGTGCTTCATTATTCCACATAAATTTACGGTTGCTTTGCAGCAAGTCAGTGAGCGTAAAGTTATAAAAGCATAGTTTTTAATAAGTTTTCTGTATCATCCTGACAGACCTAAAAATCGTATGATTTGTCTTACAGATCGGGGGGTCGGAAACTCAGTTACGACGGACACTTTTTCTGGATCTGTGCGAATATTTCCCCTACCCACAATGTGACCAAGATAACGGACTTCACTAAGACAAAATCTGCTTTCCTCAACATTGATTGTTAAGCCCGATGCCCGTATATGGTGAGCAACTTCTGTATTTATCAAGGGAAATAAATACTTCCGTCCTTAAATGCACAGGAATAACCTTATCCATGAGCCGTGATATGGTCTGTGGCGCATTGCAAAGGCCAAACGGCATAACCTTGAAATGATACAATGGCAGTTTTGTCTTTTGAGTTTCTATCCATTGGTATTTGCCAGAAGGCATTTTTCAAATCTAAGCTTTTTAAAAACTCAGCTTTTGGAAGCCTGCTCAAAATCCCATCAATATTTTTTAGGCGATAAGCATCTTTAAGAGTCACTGCATTCACTTTACGACTATCAAGACATAGCCGAACTTTGCCTGGTTTTCGTACTAAAAAGATTGGCGAAAAACATGCGCTATCAGATTCCTCAATTACTCCCAGCTGCAGCATTCTATCTAAAAAATAAATAAATATGTGGCACTTAAAGCCCCAAAGGGCTCATTGACCGAGCTTCTCTTCCATTACTGTTGTGCGTCTTAAATTTGGACAGTATTAGAAGGGACCTACTTATTTTAGCCGGTTCCGAACGGCAGAACACTTGTGACATCACTTTTTCTGAGCTTTGTCACAGAGTTCTTTAAGAAGCTTTTTCATGGCAAGTTGTTACTGTCGGAAGAATTGCCAATTGCTTGCCGACAGGTGGGTACCATTCGAAAGAAAAATCTTATCGATATTAAATTTGTTATGCATCAGCCGGGGATTGAACCACGACTTACAGATCAGAAGGCGAACACACTAACCACTGAGCTACGGCACCAGCATTCTATCTAATTCAGCAAAAATTAATCTTTCGATAGCTGATAGTTTTATAAGCTTAGCGTTGCATACATCAATAACATGTTTACCAAGATGTGTTTTGCCGAAGCAATCTTTGGTGAAAGATGGAAATAAATCAACAACATTTCGTAGTTGTTTTTGCTCAATATCACTTAAAAATTGCATATTACCAATACGAGAAGTAACGTTTATCTCACTTACAAGTCCCAATGGAAATAAGTCAAATGAAGTCCAAAAATCGATACCGAGGTACAGGCTTGTGACAAATTCGGAATAACAAAAACAGTAATCGGCTTAGTAAGGCCACGAAAAGTAATATGGGTTTGTACTTGGCCAACGACACTTTGGAGTTTTCCGTCAGCGGTACGTATGAATGACTTAAACTTTTTATAAGGAATATTTGAATTAATAAAATCACGGGCAATGGCTGCATCTATACAACTAATAGAGGCACCTGCATCCAATAAGCCATTCACTGCTTTTCCGAACAGGATTACTTGAGCATACGGTCGGATGTCATTCGGCTTGTCTACTATCGTGCTTACCAAATTTCTTCTATTTGCCCTAACATTTTTCCAAACAGATCCTTAATCCTTAAAATCGAACGCGAAGCAGATTTATGTTTAAGTGAATTAACGTTACGCATACGACTTGTATGTAATTTTTAAAATGAACGTGGAATGGCTTAAAGCAAATGGTGGATGTATCAAAATCGGTACTATCAATGTTGCAAGATGAATGAATAGTACTTATTGGGTGTTTGTCTATTTCTATCATTAAGGCAATCCTGGTAACGATGTCCACTTCTACGGCAGTTCCAACATACATACTAAAGCAATGGCAGCAATATCATCATCAGTCGTTAGAATATTTTTACCATCGTACGTATATTCCCTAAATTTTCGTCGATCTCAGCCACATGCTTTCGAGAAGCACTGGCTTTGAAATTGAACGGTTTTCTTCAGGCATGTCTTGCCTGAAGAACTCTCGTCTTATGCATATATCCCTTAGGTGTGAGAGAGATTGTATATGCAAGATGAGAATTTCGTGTTAAATTTCGGGCAGTAGGTTTCTACACAAAATCTCAACTAACACGTCTTCATATAACGGCTGTTCCAATCTATCCGTCATTTTCACTATTGAGTCATAGAAACAATCGAAGCTTTCGTTAACCTTTTGCTTTCTCTCCCGAATAATTTCACGAAGATCAATATCAGTTCTGGAATCTTTGTATTTTTTTCTCAGGGCTGTACGCAATTCATACCACATTACTTCGCGTACTGACGTATACTACATCACACACAGGGCAATTGTTGAAGCTTCTAAAATGTTTTGATATGCATGTTCTATGGAATTCATGCCAACCATTAGTTTTTACTATATTCGCTCCACTTGAAAAAATATTGGTACATACCCCACAACGTATTTGCCTAGAAGCGGCACTTAAATCTTTTGTACTACGTGGTAAAGGCATCGTAAAACCATAAACATGTAAAACCATTCATTTTAATATTAACGAAATGTACAGAAGCATATATCGTACGTCACTTTCTGATTTTTGTAACGCAATATTATGAAGCAAACACTTAGAAAGAGACAAATCGATTAGCTCAATGGTTCAAAATATATAAATATATGGCACTTTAAATGCTAAACCAACAAAAATACTCATACAAAAAAATTATAATAATAAAAATATAGCAATGATTATACGATAAATGTGATTATAATATTGAAAAACCGAACTACCAAAGCATTAGGCAAATATACAAGATATGTATTAAGGATAATCAAAAGAAAAATTTATGAACAGATTTTGATTTCATAACGTTTCATAACCAGGCTATCTGTTAGAATTATTCCTTTTCCTTTTCGAATAGATAGCACTACGTGTTCTATGATTTAAATTAAAATTGTCTTTATTTGTCTAATTACACAGAATGAGCATGCTGACTAGAGAAGCAATTAACATTTTTGGAGAAGGCGGAAATCATACTAAACTTTACCAATATAATCAGGTGTGTATCAGTTGGGTTCCGGGACACATTGGAGTTATAAAAATGAGTTGCCAGAACGTTCGTCAAGAAGGGTAAGCAACAACATTTGTATGCCCAGAATCCTTCCGTAGCCTGGGATATGAAAGAAGGATCAGAAATACAATGGACCTACAACCTAAAAGGATTAGAGAAATGCATAAATTTAGGTTAGGTTATGCTGGCTGGCCGAAGCCACGCAGATACCAGATGTCCATAGCGGTACCAAATCAGACTCCTAGTTCAGCGGTAATAAGCATCACTTAGGATACGCGTGTTATTTGCAAATCTTAGAAAGGACTCTAGTCCAATCTCAGGAATATTTCTCAATTCCTCAAAACTGGTAGCCCCCAGATTTTTTCCAGATCGAGTTCTCAAGAGAGTCGGACAAAAACACGGCAGATGCTCCAGGATTTCTTTTGTACCCGATTCATTACATTTCCTGCAAGCATCGCTTTTGATTAAGTTTAATCTATACGCTTGCACTGCCACTAGACAGTGACCTGTTAATACACCAACTAATGCTTTGCAGTTCTTTCTATCGAATGATAAAACAGATTCGATGTACTTTTCATCAAATGCGTACCTACACATGAGTCTAGCGACTCTACAAGTATTTAGCGCTACCTGTCCCTCGCTATTCTTCTGATGTCGTCTTCCAGTTGTTTGTGTATCACTTGTAGAGACCTAAGTACTTCCTTATTTAATTCTCTGCAAATCTTACACCGATTTTAGCAATGTCATCAACCATCTCATTTTCCTGTATGCCCTTGGGGCCAGAAACCCAATAAGTACACAGCCTACGATTGCAGGCCAGACTGTCTAATACTCCCTTGCACTCATAGACATTTAATTGCATTAATATCTGCTTGGCTGTCCACAAAGAAATTTACTGCGCAGTTGTTGGTAGCGTGGATGTGTCATCCAAACTCTGCCGCTTTCTTGACGGAAAAACCTCCGCCTGGAACACGCTGCAGTAAACAGGAAGCTTAAATTACGCTCTTATGCAAAGTTTTGCACAGTATACTGCGGCACCAACTCCCTCGTCCATTTTGGAACTGTCAGTATAGAAGTTAAAGGTGTTGCGTTTCGGTACCACGCCTCCTTTCCAACCACCCCCTTCGATAACAATTTTTAATCCTTTCCCAGAGCTCCCCGTTGGAATCATGTAGTCTGAGCTAACCGATGCATTCCAATTAATTGAGCTGTGTGCAAAATGTCTTCGAGTAGGTTGTCCAGTGTTGTCCATTAGAGGGAACGAGAGACTCCAAGTGCTTCCCAGCATCCTTCTACATGCGTATAAAGCATTCATTGCTTTCCACAAGTGCTCCTTCACATTGTCCCTCCACTTCAATTTGTTGTCCACGATTACTCTTTGAGAGAGCAACCCAATTGGTGTTGGGTTGCTCTCTCATCACCTGATGAGAGTTTAGTACCATGATACCAGGCTATCTGTTAGAATTATTCCTTTTCCTTTTCGAATAGATAGCATTACGTGTTCTATGATTTAAATTAAAATTGTCTTTATTTGTCTAATTACACAGAATGAGCATGCTGACTAGAGAAGCAATTAACATTTTTGGAGAAGGCGGAAATCAACAGAGCTTTTGTCTTTAATAAATTTGCCGGCCGATGATGTTCTCTGCTATCAACTTCGAAGTAGAAAGGAAAGTTTTTTCTCCGTAAATGGATGCTCTTTTGCTTGTGTTCAGAATATAATAATAATTTGAAAACTATGACTGACATATATATATATATATATATATATATATATATATATATATATACATATATATATATATATATATATATATATATATATATATTATATATATATATATATATATATATATATTATATATATATATATATATATATATATATATATTATATATATATATATATATATATATATATATATATATATACATACATATATAAAGGGTTATCCATTTCGCGGTTTCAAAAGTATAGGGCTAGAATTCTGTCAAACTGAGTTGTTAAAACAATTTCATTCTTTTTCAGCTCAAGGTCTGACATTTGCGAAAATGGATCGCTTAACTATCGCACAACGCATTAAAATTGTAAAAACCTACTACAAAAATGGTGATTCTGCCACAGCCACATATCGTGCTTTAAGAGGAGATTATGGTTTACATAATCGACCAACTACGCAAGCAATTGGCAAAATTGTGAAGAAATATGAAGAGACTGGATAGGTTACAGATATTGTAAGGCCTGTGCATCATCGTTTCGCTCGTACCACAGAAAATATCGCTGCTGTAAGTGAAAGTGTTGCCGAAGACCCAAATGTGTCGATTCCTCGTCGTTCTCAGGAATTAGGACTGTCTTACGGCACATTATGGCGTATTTTGCATTTGGATCTACACCTACATCCATATAAAATCCAGCTCACACAACAACTGAAACCAGCTGACCATTCACAACGTCGTAGATACGTGGAATGGGTGCTTGAAAAACAGAAGCAGGGAGAAATTTTCTGGCCGCGTAATTTCTCGTCGTGGCGATATCAAGTGGCCACCAAGATCATGCGATTTGACGCCGCTTGACTTTTTTTTGTGGGGCTACGCGAAAGACCGTGTTTATGCAGATAAACGTTTAACTCTTGAGCACCTAAAAACCAACATTCGTCACGTTATGGCTGAGATACCGCCCAATATATGTCAAAAAGTGGTAGAAAATTACCTCAAAAGAATCGATGCTTGCAACAATTCACGTGGTGGTCATTTAAATGATGTAGTATTTCACACATAATGTCAACGTTCATAATAAAAAAGAAATATCATGATAAAAAATATGTTACATGTGTTTTATTTACATTTACTTTTGAAACCGCAAAATGGATAACCCTTTATATATATATATATATATATATATATATATATATATATATATATATATATATATATATATATATATATATATATATATATATATATATATATGTATATATATGTATATATATGTACATAAATATGTGTATAAACCTCCGGTGGAAAGACCAAGTACTGGAGAACCTGACGGCGCTTGGAATTTCTAACTGGCGCCAGCTAGCGAAGAACAGAGATGGCTGGCGAAGCATGTTATTTTCGGCCTAAATCGATATTCGGTTGTTATGGCCACATAAGTAAGTAAGTAAGTATATATATGTATATATATATATATGTATATATATATATATATATGTATATATATATATATATATATATATATATACATATATATATATATATATATATATATACATATATATATATATATATATATATATATATATATACATATATATATATACATATATATATATATATACATATATATATATATATATATATATATATATATATATATGCATATATAAATATATATATAAAAATATATGTATACATATATTACTTATGTGGCCATAACAACCGAATACCGATTTAGGCCGAAAATAACATGCTCCGCCAGCCATCTCTGTTCTTTTCTAGCTGGCGCCAGTTAGAAATTCCAAGCGCCGTCAGGTTCTCCAGTACTTGGTCTTTCCACCGGAGGTTAGGTCTTCCTCTTCTGCGTCGCCTCCAGCGGGTTCCGAATATAACACCTTCTTAGCTGGAGCGTGTTCTTCCATTCGCTCGACATGACCTAGCCAGCGCAGCCGCTAGGTTTTGATGCCCTTTACTATGTCAATATCGGCATACAGCTCGTGCAGCTCATGGTTGTACCTTCTTCGGTACTCGCCACCAACGCAAATAGGTCCAAAGATCTTCCGTAGGACTTTTCTCTCGAAAACTCCAAGCATTCGCTCATCCGAGGTGCAAATTGTCCAGGCTTCAGCGCCATATGTTAGGACAGGCATGATGAGAGACTTGTAGAGTGTAGTTTTCGTTCTTCGAGAGAGGGCTCGACTTCTCAATTGCTTACTCAGTCCAAAGTAACATCTGTTAGCAAGAGTTATTCTACGCATGATCTCCAGGCTGACGTCATTACTACTGTTAATGCTGGTTCCAAGATAGACAAAGTCCCTTACTACTTCAAAAGCATAGTTGTCAACAGTGACGTGCTGTCCAAGACGCCGGGACTCTTTGTTTGTTGACACTAGATACTTCGTCTTACCCTCGTTCACCGTGAGACCCATCCGACGCGACTCTCTTTCCAACTCTGAGAATGCTGCACTGACTTCTCGCGCGTTCATGCCGATTATGTCAATATCGTCGGCATACGCTAACAGAATGACACTTTTGAAGATAGTGCCATTATGTCGTAGATCAGCAGCTCGTATTATTTTCTCCATAATAAGATTGAAGAAGTCGCACGATAACGAATCACCTTGTCTGAAACCCCGTACTAAACGGTACTAAACGGTGCGGAGAGGTCCTTCCCAATTTTCACTGCACAACGGGAGTTATGCAGTGTCATTCTACAAAGTCGAATGAGCTTTACAGGAATACCGAGCTCAGACATTGTTGCGTAGAGGTAATCCCTTACCGGACTGTCGAAAGCGGCTTTACAATCAACAAATAGGTGGTGTGTGGTGATCTGTTTTTCTTGGGTCTTCTCCAGGATTTGGCGCAGTGTGAAAATCTGGTCGATGGTGGATTTACCAGGTCTGAATCCACACTTATAAGGTCCAATCAGGTTGCTGAGCATAGGCTTCAACCTTTCACACAGTACGCTCGATAGAACCTTGTATGCTATGCTCAGAGACTTATTCCACGGTAGTTGGCGCAAATTGTGTGGTCTCCTTTTTTATGTACAGGACAGAGAACACTGAGGCTCCAATCATCAGGCATGTTTTCATCCGACCATATTCTGCTTATGAGCTGGTGCATGCAGGCGAGCAGCTCATCGCCTCCGGTCTTAAACAACTCGGCAGGCGGGCCATCAGCACCTGCAGCTTTGTTGCTCTTCAGCCTTAAAATGGCCGTTTCAACCTCGTCATAGTCGGGTGGTGGAACATCAACACCATCATCTGTAATTGGGGTTATCGGGCAATCTCCTTCACGCCATTCAGTAACGTGGCGAAGTGTCATATATATATATATATATATATATATATATATATATAATATATATATATATATATATATATATATATATATATATATAGATATGTATATATATATATATATATATATATATATATATTTATATATATATATATATATATATATATATATATATTTAGATATATATATATATATATATTTATATATATATATATATATGTGTGTGTGTGTGTGAGTGTGTTTGTTTTTTTTTAACGAGGAGGAAAGCATCGAAAACCTATCAGTGCAAGACTTTAACCCGCTAAAACCACCTCTCGTCCGAACGGAATATTCCTCCTGGAACGACCGCTAAGTATTTCGTCAAGACGACCGTCATGAGCGATTTCGCTTCTAGTTCGTTAGGTAGGTCATTTAGTTCGTACCTGTCAACATTGCAGCAGCGTTCATTCTGCGTTCCATTGCTCTATGGCGTTCTATGCGTCGGAGCTCAGTCATGATTCGTGCAGCTACCGATTGTACTACCACCCACTTTTCAAGTGATTGGCACATGTGCGATATCAGGTTGCTATTTGTAGGGAATTCTCCAAATGCTTCCTGCATAGGTTGCCTCTCATTTCTAAAGCGAGGACAACTGAAAAGGACGTGTTCCGCATGTTCAATTTCACCAGGATATTCAGAGTCTTTCTCGTGCTAAAAACGGTGTAGATATTGCTTAAAACATCCATGTCCGCTTATCAATTGGGTTAGATGGGAATCCAGTTCACCATGTCTTCTGTTAAACCAAACTTCTACGTTTGATATCATCCTGTATGTCCATCTACCTTTCACGGATGTTTCCCACCTCTGTTGCCACTCCAAGAGACTACGTCGCCTCTCTTTCTCCTCTGATGTATTTCTGTCCGATGAGTGAATTCGCTGTAGTTCGCGTGCCAATATGTCAATAGGTAGCATTGACGCAATGACCACGATTGCATCGTCCGACACGGTGCGAAAAGCGCTAGCTACCCGCAGTGCACTCAAGCGGTATGTAGATCTGATGCCAGCCATGTATGTAGCTTTCTGTGTTGCGTCAGCCCAAACTGGAGCTGCATACAGCATGATGGAGCTTGTCACCTTTACAAGCAATTACCTTTTATTAGAACTGGGTCCACCTATGTTCGACATTATGCGCGACAAAGCATTATTCACCTTTGCAGCTTTATCCCTAACCGCTGCAAGGTGTTCCTTAAAAGACAACCGTGTGTCAATTCGTACGCCCAGGTATCTGATGTGGGGTAGCGAGGTGATTTCATGGTCACCAACCTTGAAGGTGAAAACCTCGCGTACTTTCCGTGTGGTCAGGAGTACCGCTTCTGATTTTCGGCCGCTAGTTGTAATCCAGCGCTGTGTAGCCACCTCATGATGATGTTTACTGCGTCATTGCATAGTTCCTGCACTTTAGGTATTGTCTTCTGTATTACAACCAGTGCTTATCACGTTATACTGTTTTACGCCCACATCTGTATCGTATAGCAGTACTCTCTTGTCGAAGTAGTTGGCGATTATCCGCGTCAGGTACGTTGGGCTGCTAAAATTTTCCAGTGCCTGTATGATCTTCGGCCACCTTGCTGTGTTGAAGGCGTTCTTGACGTCCTGTGTTACTACTGCGCAGTATTTCTTATCACCCCACCTCCACCTTATTCCGCTAGTAGCTTCACGACCTATATTTATTACCATTTGCACCGCATCTATTGTAGACTTTCCTCTGCGGAAGCCAAATTGTGTGGATGATAAGCCATTTGGCCGTTCCAACGTCTCCTGCAAACGATTAACAATTATCATCTCCAGTACCTTCCCCAAAGAATCTAGCATACACAGCGGCCGGTATGATGACGGCTGGTCTGGCTGTTTGCCGGGTTTTAGAAGAAGCACGAGTCTCTGACGTTTCCAGATAGGAGAAAAAACACCCTCACGTAGACATTTGTCAAACATCGTTGCAAAAATACTGGGGTCCGCTTTGATAGCTGCCTTCATTGCTACATTAGGAATGCCGTCGGGTCCTGGAGCCTTATTATCTCCCACTTTATTCAAGTTAAGTAACACTTCTTCTGCAGTTACCGCTGGAATGTCACCTATTTCCGCGGGTGGACAATAGTATTCCAAACTCTCTTCCAGGGGGGGAACAATATTTTTACCACCCGTTCCATTAGCACTGGGTCCGTCGGTTGTGGTGATCTTGGTCCTCTTACTTTATTCATAACTATTTTGTACGCCCTGCCCCAAGGATCGGTATCTGCACTTTCTCGGAGGTCTTTGAAACATGCATCCTTGCTCGTTTTTATCACCTTTTTAAGCTGATTGCGTCATAGTTTATATATCTCGTATAGCAGGTCCCGCGACGGTAGATTTAGTGACCTTTGTACTCTTCTACGGGCTTGATTGCAGTGTTTCCTGAGCTCTGCAATGTTTTCGTTCCACCAATAGACCGGTTTTCTTGTCGGCTTTTTTGTTTTCCTAGGCATCGCCGCATCACATGATCTCTTCATCCGTGCCATGATATTTTCTGCCATATTTGTTACATTCTCACCATATGTAGTCCCATCCTCCCATATCAGCAGGAACACGTCCTTGTCAAAGACATGGTGCTTCAATCCTCTTGTCTGCACCTTGGTTATATGCTGTGGTTTTGCAAATTGTAATTCAATGACAATTGCTTGATGATCGCTGTGGGTATGAAATTTGCCAATCCTCCACTTGGTGTGTCGCGTGATCGTACTATGTGCAAAGGTTAGGTCTATAGCCGACCGTTTGTTCCCTGCTTCGAAGGTGTGTTGTCCGTCGTTGAGAAGTTCTACGTCGAGTAAAGTCATACTTTCCATGAGAACTTGGCCCCTCCGGTTCGTACATCTACTACCCCATGCTGTAGACCAAGCATTGAAATCGCCGGCTATAATTGCCGGATGTTGCGTTCTAGCTTCCGTCACCATATCTGTTATCATCCGTTCGAAATCGAGAATATCCATACTTGGTGGGGCATAGCACGAGAAAAAGTATATACCCTCTATCTTATTTATTATTCGTTATCTATATTGCAGCTTTGCCTTATGAGTCGCTGACCCACTCACAGCCGCTCACATTGTGGTGTTGCTCGCACAGTAGTCCAAGATCAAACTGGTTTTCAATTACTGTTTGTTGCAATTACTGTCTTTCTTTATTGCCTTCTGATGTTCGGGACAGCGCGTACTTCCAGCCGCATGATTCTCTCCACATAGTGCGCATTTCTGTGCGTTTTTGCAGCCGGCCGCTAGGTGACCCTCCTGACCACATTTTCTGCACATAGTTCTCCGATCCACCTCTTCTTTGCAGTTTCGCGCTAGATGGTTATATCCCCAACATTTGAAGCACCTTATTGGTGAGACGCAATCACCTACTCGGCAGGAAACCCATCCTATTCGGATCCGATGCGCTTTTAGTACCTTTGCAGCGTCCACCACTGGTAGACTGATGTAAGCTGTTTGGTTACCTTGTTGCCCTATTTTCATGTTACGGACCTCTGACTCGTCCGGTCGCCGAATGTCACACTGTGCATGTAAAGCGTCACATACCTCTTTTGCCTTTGTTACCTCATCTAGGTCTCTTAGTTGAATCGTGCTGGAGTGAGTTTTTACTACAACTTCCGCCGAATCGCCTAGCACTTCCTTTACAGCCGTCTGAAATTCTACCGTGCTCTCGTTCCGGTGCTCGCTTTAGTTCCAGCAGCAGCTCATTTTTCGCTGTCCGTCGCACAGTCCTTACATTTTCTCCTAAGGATTTCAGTGCATCATCGCCTTTTATTTTCCTTAATATATCAGCATACGTGATGGATGCTGAAGCCGCTATGATGAGTGCGTCTGGTTTCACTTTCACACCAATATCTTTTCTCAGCTTTTTCTGTACTTTCATCCACTTTTTTTGCGGTTGTGCCTGTTCCAGTATTGTACCGACCTTTACATTCGTATTCTTCTCCTGTTGCTTAGTTTTATTTTCCACTACTGGTGTCACCTTGCTTGCTGCATTTGGTGGTTTAACCTAGGATGCCTGACTTGGTACATTTTCCGCCTTGGTTTGCAATGTATGACGGTTCATTGGGGGCGTTTCATATTCATTTTCTTGCCTCCTCTTCTCTTTTGGGGTCTGTCTAGCCCATGGTGACGTTTGAGTGCAATTGTCTTTCCGTATCACACTTTTTGCCTCCTCGTCTTTTTGCTCTGTGGCAGATAGTTCGTATAACACCTTGATACTATCTATTGCATCTCTCATCGCCTGATGGATTGAGCGTCTTTTTCCCGTCTTCCATCATATCAACTAGGCTTCTTATATGTTCACCTAGCTTATGGAATGATGACTGGCTCACTGTTTATTCACCTGTTTTGTGTTCTACAGTTGTGATATCCGTTGATTCCGTCGCTTTTGGAGAGCGAGGAACTATGTTGCTCCTTTTGAATGGGTCTTCGGTATCCTTTGTCAACCTATCTCCTGTTAATATGTTGCTGTTGTTACTGCTGCTATCGTTGTTAGTTTTCTTTATATTCTCCATTTACTATTTGTACCAGCGCATCGTGTGTAGGGGGGCTGACTGAAAGAGACAGGAACGGGTGTACTCTCGGGGACTGTGCCCCTACCCCAGTTCCCTGAGGCCTGTCCTTCGCTTTACCGGTTCCGGAAAACACGGACGAACCGGCGCTCGCCCGGGGCAACAACTCCTGCGTCCAATACACACTACCTGACTAAGGCCCGAAGGGGCTGGTTCCTGATACCAACCGCGGCTTACACCTCGGCAGAGCAAGCTCACATCACCCTCTTCAACCCAACAGCAGAGTAAACTGTTAAGGTTTCAAGGGACTCCCAGTGCGCCGTGGAGTGTACCGGTCAATCTAAAAGCCGCACCTAACATGGTGTACAGACGCTGACCAGGAAGCCGTCCACTATGGAAACCGTCGCGCCTGGATTTTTTTGTAACTCATCATGCCCATTCATGATGAGGGGGACACAGTTTTCTAAGAGGCGGTGTCGATTCGCCACTGTCACAGGAACTACATAGGATATACTAGAATATACCGCATCCTCCGCTCCTGCCGCTCATCGTCGTGGATTGCTTATTCGTTTAAACTTATCTCGCAACTAACCTGCTACTACAGGCCGTCCGGCTATCCGCGACCTGCCGACCCCCCCGGTAGCTTAGAGCCCAGCTATAGTATCCGATCCCGTAGGATCAGAACCGTCCGTGTGTGTGTGTGTGTGGCACTTATAAGCCCCAAAGGGCTCTTTGGCCGAACTTCTCTTCCTTTACTGTTGTGCGTGTTGCGTATTAAATTTTAGACAGTATTAGAAGGGACCTACTTATTTTAGCCGACTCCGAACGGCAGAACTCTTGCGGCATCACTTTTTTCTGAGCTTTGTCACAGTTATTTTAGAAGCTTTTCCATGGCAAATTGTTACTGCCAGAAGAATTGCCAATTGCTTTCCGACAGGTGGATACTGTTCGAAAGAAAAATCTTTTCGATATTAAATTTGTTATGCTTGAGCCGGGGATTGAACCCACCACATACAGATCAGAAGGCCAGCACACTAACCACTGAGCTACGGCACGCACATCTATAAACATCTATATGCAAAATATTAATTTGCATTAGTGCCGGTCACATAAATACTAACGTATTTGCATAAGCATGTGTGTCAAACGAAGCGCGTGCTTGTACAGTGAATATATAAAAACTATGAACTCTGGAATCGTGAAAGGAATTGTGCTTATTGTTCTGAGGTGAGTAATTCACTTTTAAAAGAAGTTTGCTTTTGACGAATATATACATTAGATTTACAATATATATTTATACCTGACGCTGACTGTGCCAACTACCGCATGACTAATGCATGATGGTGTTTCAGCACCTACCATTACACTATTTGGCATTTAGTAGACGCGACTCCTTCGGTCTTCCATTAAATTTCAAATTACAATGAACCTTAACACATTGAGTGCCACGTCTCACGTTTTCGTACGACACTTAATGCTATTTATACGTACGACACTTAATGATCTTTATGGTGCCACGTCATACGAAAGCGTGCGAAAGTAGTTGCTTCACGTTAGTCCTTGTTGCACACGAAAACGGTACTACATGCTGAAATTCATTGTGCCTATTTTCTTATGAAAGCAAAAATTGATACTTTTCAGCGCAGTGAACTCCAACAAAATAAAATAAAAAAGAAACCAATTTAATTGTTTACAAAACAATAATTATATATTCATAATTTGACGATACGGCATTATGTGCCATGTAGTTATGTATATTTGTATGTATATACATCCATCCATATTGTTACGTTTTTATTTTGTGAACGTTTAATTTGAATTTAAATCAACCTTGTTCGATCACTGGATTCTGTCAATAATAATTGCTGTTACGTCTAGCGATGCAAACACAAGCGATTCGCCTGGAATGCTCTAGACTTCGTAACTATGCCAAAAAGTAAACACAGGCACTTGAACCTGGATTACTTATGGCAACAAAAAAAGAGAATGCAAACACAGGCACTTGAACCTGGATTGCGTGTGTGATTAAAAACAACTAGACGAACTAATTATTCGTGATCAATTGAACATCGACTTGTAGTCGATTTCTCTATTTATTACAAAATATTGCCTATACATATATTGATTTAACATAATAAATTACAATTAATGCAAATATGTGTTAAATGCATTTTTACATAATTTGCCTTGTATATTGCATATACATATAATTGACTTAAAATATAACAAAATACAATTAATGCCTTGACAGCATATTTAGGCAAAGCATATTGACCATTATACGTAACAACAGCAAACGCTGTTGTTTTTTGGTTCATTAGCGATCATATAATGATGACACTGCATTTATGATTTTATAAACTGTATATAGAGTTTACTTGCGGTCATATGCTGTCAAGGTTACAAATATGCAATACAATATAGTGATTGTGCAATATGATAAACTTTTTATATACACATATATATATTTCATAATTTCTTACAGACTAAATATATGTTTAAGAATTAAACATTCTGCCCCCGCGTTGAACAATTGTTCAACTAGACTCAATTTAACATACGTTCTCAACCGTTTGTTGCCGTGGGCGTGGTTGAGGAGCAGTCGTTCCTGAACTGGCTGGTGCACTTGATGGTTTGACGCTGCGTATTTTCCAAATTAGACCGACAATCAATAATATGGTTGATAGCAAGAGTGCGGCGTAGCTGACTGCCTGATGATGGTAGTTTGGAGATGTAATCTCCTTCAGCTGAATTAGTTTGGTTTTCGCTAATGCGTCTTGTAACGCGGTGATGTTGTTCATTTGCATTGCGTACGTGTTTTTATTCACTTCAAGCATTAAGGGGCCTGATATTTCTGCCTTTGATAGTTGCATAATTTTGGCCAGCCTTGTGTAGGATGTTGTTAGGTTGCTTGATACTGACTGCCGCCCTTTCAAAGAGGTAAATTTTTGCTTGAGGATGCACTCAGGTTGGAGGGTTAATATGCCGGAGCCTTTCAGGAACAACGGAATGACTTCTTTATCACACACAGCAGTAGCTCGCGAAGATGTCGAGAAGGCATATATCCACTGGTTTTTGTGATATAATGGTGTCCACGAGACGTTGGTATCCATTTGTTTTAATTTACAATTCTGACGCGTATTGTTGTTGAACAGGCCAATTTCGCACTCACATATTGCGGACCCGTAGTCGTGTCGGAGTTGTACGTTAGAACATATGTACGCATCTTCACTCAAGAGGTAGCATGAATTCAATTTGTCATCATCAAGTAGAAGGTACTGCTTACGGATAGTATTTATGGCTATAATGGAGGCGCATGTGTCTACTACTACCATTGTCTTGTTCATCCAATTTGGAATTGGAACCAATCTTAAGAGTTCAAATTGATCATGCTCCACAAGGGGTAATGTTATTTTGAATACAATGTGATCCTGCGTAAGTCCGCCCTTTACCTTCATTAGCTTATATAGCTGCAATAAATCTTCTTTAGTTACAGGAAGTTCCAACGATGTGGGCAGATGCTGTCTAATTCTTTCAGTTTCTGTTTGCAGCTGATCGGGGTTTAACAATAATGGATGCAGTTTGCCATGGTGCGTGTCGGTCAGCACATCCAATATGACTTGTTGTGTCCTTTGAAGTTCTGTTATCATTAGTGTCAATTTCATGGACAAGGCATTAAACAAATGTAATAGCTTTAATTGATGATCTTCATGGTTTATTTGGTTCCAAATTTGGTTGTTGATTTGGTCAAAACTTGCCTTAGCTGTCATTTGGTCCCGCTTGATGATATTTATTGTAGAATCGATGATGGATGTTTGATTTCGGAGCATGTGCAACATGTTGGATTCATTTTCTTTAATGTTTAATATCGTTTTTGACATTTTCTTGGAGTATTCGGAATCAAGCACTCCAAATAGCGAATGTGCGATGCCGCCGACGAAATTCATTGCCCTCTTCTAACACGACTGCTTATGAATAGCTTGTCATCCAATCGCAATTCTTTATGCAGTCGTTCAAAATGGTCAGTTAATTGACTACAAGTGCTGTTTTGTTTTATTTCTTGACAGAGTCGATGCAGAGTGCTGGTTCCGTTGAGCACTGATGCCGCCTCAGCCCAATACGGTTGCAAATCGTAGTATACAATTAAATTCCAGTCAGCAGATGAAATTGCAGCTCTTCCTATGCTTTCAAAGTGAATGCCAAGTTGTGATCCAAAACGGTTGACTTGTATTGGAGAGCCCCATATGATTGGCAGGATCATCAGTGTAACCAATAGCGTCGTAATTCCTTGATGAATGGATGTACGTCTTTTCTTTGTTGGAACATCATCTTCCTTATTGTACAATGTAGCTTCTGTTTGCTCAGATGTGTCACTAGGCAATCGTGCTGACCCGTGACTGAACTTATCCTTTGGTATGTCGAAATCATGTTTCTTGTGTAATGTTTCGACATTTTGGACTTTGTTTAAAAGAATGCTGACGATGAGAGAAGTCTGGGGCTGCCTTTCACTCTCGATGTTCTCATCATCTGTTTCGATTGGCAGTAGTGCTAGTCTGTGAATTGGCCTCCTGCAGTTACCAGTTGCTGTTTTCAATTCAACTACTCGCACTATTCCATCATCACCCTTGAAGACATTTGTGACTCTTCCTAACGGCCACTTGAGTATTGCAGTGTTGTCTTCTTTGATGATCACCATGTCACCAATGCTGATATTGGACTGCTTATTTTTCCATTTATTTTTTGACTGGAGCTCACACAAATAATCCCGAGACCATCGCTTCCAGAATTCCTCTTTAAGATGACTGACCAACTTCCATCTAGTTAAGAGATTAGAATTTGTTGATGTGGCCCTTGAATCGACCTTTGCGTTTAATGGTTCCCCTATGAGAAAGTGGCCAGGAGTTAGGGCGGCTAAGTCTTTTGGGTCTTCCGAGAGTGGGCAAATTGGTCTTGAATTAAGAATGCCCTCAATTTCTATTATGACAGTGTCTAGCTCTTCGTAAGTCAAAGATGCGGTTGCTACGCTCCTGATTAGAAGATGTTTCGCAGACTTAACCGCAGCTTCCCAAAGACCACCAAAGTGTGGTGCTCTCGGTGGTATAAAGTGAAATGTTATGCCTCTACCGTTGCACTCTCTTGCAATTGACTCTCGAGAATCGATGGAGTGAATTGTTTCATTAAGTTCTGTTAGTTGATTTTTGGCACCAACAAAGTTTGTCGCGTTGTCACAATACAAATTTTGACAGTGACCTCTTCGGCTTATAAAACGTTTTAATGCACCAATAAAGGCATTCGTAGTTAGGTCGCTGACTAACTCCAAATGAACTGCCTTTGTTGCGAAGCAACAAAATAATGCTATATAGGCTTTCTGTGGTTTCTTTCCTCTGATCTTAAAATGAACCCAAAGTGGTCCACAGAAGTCAACGCCAGAATTGATGAATGGTCTTGCTGGCGTAACTCTTGTTGACGGGAGGTTGCCCATAATTTGACCCAATAGTTTTGGTCTGGCCTTGGTACATCTCACACAATTTTGAACAATTGAGCGTGCCATGGATTTTCCTTTTATTGGCCAAAATTTCTGTCTTGTGTAAGCTAATAAAGCTTGGGCTCCGCAATGATAGTTTTGTTTATGGATCATCTGCATCAATAACTTGGTGATGGGGTCATTGTACGGAATTAGCATTGGGTGTTTGGCATCGTATGTAAGCTCGGAAGATTGTAATCGTCCTCCAACTCTAATAATGTCATTCGTGTCCAAAAATGGGGAAAGGTTGCCGATAGAGCTGTTTTTACTAACGCAATTGTGTTTCTTGAGGTGTTTGAGATCTTCCTCAAAGTCTGACTGCTGCATTGTTCGAATAATTACGATAAGAGAATTTTCTAATTCGTCTACCGTTAAGGTACTCTCTGACTGGGTCGTAACTCTTCTGGCATTGTTGGTGAATCTAAATATGTAACTTGTGATTCGTTGCAACGTTTTAAATGAGCCATTATGTCGAATGTTGTAAATTACGCTTCCTTTGTCATGTTCAGTGGTTGTTACGGGGGTTGATGTAGCCTTATGTTCCATGATGAAGTTGTCTTTGCGTATTGACAATGACTTCGAATATGGCTGTGGCCAAGAGTCCTCTTGACCATGCAGAAATAGTGGACCGTAAAACCATAAGTTACAGGCTGCTAGCCTTTTTGGTGATAATCCTCGTGATAACACATCAGCAGGGTTATGTTGTGAGCTTACATGACGCCACTGTCCTGCAATGGATTTCTCCTGGATGACAGATACACGATTTGCTACAAACGTTTGAAACGATGATGAAGGTGAATTTATCCACGCCAACACGATCTGTGAGTCAGTCCAGAAGTACGTAGCTGCATCTAATTTTAGGTCTGTTTTGACCCTTGCGGCTAGTTGGGCACCTAATACTGAGGCACAGAGTTCAAGACGAGGAAGAGTTTGTCGCTTTAACGGTGCTACTCGTGACTTTGCACACAACAGTCTTACAATTACTCGCCCGTCATTTAGTACTGATCTGATGTAGACCGAAGCACCATATGCCTTTTCTGAAGCATCAGAGAACGTGTGAAGTTGAATTGACTTCGGGATATCTCCTTTGAAAATTTGCCGCGAAAATTTCAGATCATCCAATTCATTTAGGCTGCTGCGGAATTGTACCCATCTTGTGTGTAGTTCAGTTGGTAAGGCGTCATCCCAACTGATTTTTAATTGCCAAAGTTCTTGGACAAAGATCTTGGCTGTAACTATTACTGGTGCAACAATTCCTAAAGGGTCGAAGAGTCTGGCTAAGTCTGAAGTGATAGATCGTTTTGTGACTACCTTTATTGGATCTAATTTCACTTTAAAACAAAAGTTGTCAGACTTCGGCAGCCATAGCAATCCTAATGTTTTAATTGAATCGTTGTTGGTATTGGTGAAGTCTAAGTTTACTTCTTGGTCGTCTCGAGGAATGTTCTGTAGTAGTTGTGGATGATTGGCACACCATTTGCGTAAATTAAAACCATGCTTTTTTAGAATGTGTATGAGTTGCTGTTGTGCTGTGATGGCTGTTACCAAACTGTCAGAACCTCATCAACTTAGAAGTTGTGCTGCAGAATTTGAGCTCCTAATGGAAAATCATTAGCATTTTCTACTGCGATACGTTGTAGGCATTTTGTTGCGAGATATGGTGCTGCTCGTGTCCCATAGGTAACCGTGTTGAGTTGGTAATAGCCTATAGGTGCTGTTGGACGATTTCTCCACATGATAATTTGATACCGCTGATCTTCTGGATGAATAAGAATTTGACGGTACATTTTCTCAATGTCAGTTGTAAAAACAAAGCGTGGCAAATGAAAACGAAGGAGTATGGAGAATAATTCACCTTGAATTGTTGGACCTATGTACATCAAATCATTCAATGAATAACCAGACGTAGTTTTGGCCGAGGCGTCAAATACCACTCGAAGTTTGGTCGTAGTGCTGTCTGGTTTAAGAACACAATGATGAGGAATGAAATAACTAGGAGCCAATACGGAATCGAGATTTACTTCTTCCATGCGTCCCAAGCACTCGTGTTCTTCCATAAATTGGACATATTGCTTCCGCACTGTGTCATTTTTGAGTAGCCGCCATTCCAGACCTAAAAATCTGTTGTAGGCTAATTCTCGTGATGATCCCAAGGCTGATGTGTCTTCCAGGAATGGTAGTTTGACGACAAAACGACCTTCGTCATTGGTGCAAGCATTCTGAGCGAAATGCGCCTCGCAACGAAGTTCTGCTGGTGATAGTCCCCTTTTCTTTGGTTTTACTTCATCCATTCTCCATAGCCGTTCTACTACCTCGTCCAGTGCGACATCAGTATCACTGATATTTGCTTGATTCCCAAAAACAGCACAAGTCAGTGTCCCTGATGATTCGGAGTTGTTTCCAATCTTTCCACTTAGGATCCAACCAAGTTTTGTATTTTGCAGGACTGGGAGATCAGTAGAGAGGATGATTTGTCCAGTAGCCATTAGATTGAAATAGAATTCGGCACCAAGCAGAATATCGACCTTCCCTTGCTGATAAAATTCTGGATCTGCTAATTGAATGTTGGTAGGGCCTGACCAGGTTGAGATATAAAGATTGTGGCTTGGCTGGGCGGGAACGATGGTTGGAAGTACAAAGGCTTCTAAGTGAGCTGAGAAGATGTTGTCCAAAGATTGTAATTTAACATTCAACTGTTGAGTGGACCTTTTTTTAGCCTTTCCGATGCCTTCAATGCACAGTGAGGCGTCACTTGGGAGTATAGACAATCTTTTGATGAGGCGTTCTGAGACAATATTTATTTGTGAGCCGGAGTCTAGTATTGCTCTGAATTCACCTGATCTTCCGTTAGCTGCCGTAACTATTATCTTTGCTGTTGCTAATAAAACGTATCCTTTGTCTGCTGGCACGGTGTTGGCCGATGCTGATGTTACTGCTATTTTTGATTCAGATGTTCTTAACGCTGTGTTGGGTGCCGTTGATTGGTTTGATTTTGGAGCGTCGACTCTGCTGTCTAAGTGTACTACTGAGTTGTGCTTCTTGTTGCACTTAGTGCATGACCTTGAGACGCAGGTTTTTGCTGTATGATTCTGCCTAAAACAATTGACACATAGTTTATTTTTTTGTACCCAATTCAATCTTTCTGATGTGGATAATTGCAGAAATTTCTTGCAGAAATATAGCGGATGAGAGCTGATGCTGCAGAATTTGCATGCATTGTTGATCTTCTGCGTAGTTGCAGCTGTGGTGAAGGCTCTTTGTGTTTTTTCCTTGTGCCCGATAGCTTCCATTGATTGGAATTGAGCTTCGAGGAAGGTCAAAAAGTGTTTGATGCACTGGGGTTCCTTTGGATTTGAAAGTGGTCTTTCATACAAAATGTGGATGCCTCGATCCAACTTTTTGACCAATATGTGTAGCAGCATGGGATCCCAAGAAGTTGTGTCGATTCCAATATTCTTTAATGCGTGTAAGCATTCCTTTGTTGTGTCATGCAGCTGTTTAATACCTGCAGCTGATGACGAAGCACCTGGTTGGTCTAGTAGCTGTTGTATTAATGAAGCTACTAGAATCCGTTGGTTGTTGTATCTTTCTTGCAACAGGTTCCAAGCAGTAGTGTAATTTTCACCTGTGGCTGAAAGATGGCTGTTCAATTTTTCAGCTTCCCCTCCTACATTAGATTTGAGATACCAAATCTTTTGTATAGCAGGAAGTTGTTGATTGTCTACTAATTGTGAGAACAAATCAAAAAATGTTCGCCATTTTAAGTAGTCTCCATTGAATTTTGGAATAGCAATCTTAGGCAATGGGAGATTGCTATTCTGAGTAGATCCGATTTTTTGTGATACATTATTGGACGTCAGAGCAAAATTGTTGATGACCATCTCTTCAAGATTCTTGTAAGAGTCCATGTCGTACCCATCTTTCAATGGATCTTGAACCGATTCCCATATTGAGAAGTGCAGATCTTGAATCTGCCCCCAAAGTGTTTCCTTTAGCTTGATATTGCCACCGGTCGGATCTTGAATGAGCAATCGTTTGAGAGATTGCATCATTACCATTTGTCTTCTAATCGAAGGACTTGTTGAAGGTATAGATGTTGTTGTGTCGCTGTTATGTGCAACAGTTGTCCTGATTGACACAGTGGGCTTTTCAGCTGCTGGCATACTTGAAGTTTCCAATATGGCTGATTCGAATATTTCTCGGTACTTAATTGTGAGTTCCGAAATTTTTTCGTAATACCCCTCGGTGAAGTATACGTGGTCCATTGGAATGTTCTTGAGACACCGTATACTGTTATCAGTGGTTTCGAAATCCGACCATGTCTTGTCTAATCTTCTGAGCCGTTCTTCATAATACTCAATGGACTTCCTGGAAGCTGAGTCCTTTTTGACGTTGCGGATAATGCTCTCTATTAATTCACCAGTTGTGCGTTGACCTTCTGTCAAGCGGTGAAATACAGTCATATCCGAGTCCTTTTTGGAAGTTGCCATTTTTTGAGATGTATCGCTCACTTGTGTTAGTATTGGTAGTTGGAGGTTAAGGATTGCTGTTACCCTTATTTCTGGATATCCAGTAGATGTGTGCCACCTATTGGATTGTAGTAAAAATGTGCCTTGGGGCTTCTGTTGATTACCGGCTGATGCCGACTTTGATGTCGTCTGCTGGTTACCGGTCGATGAATGTGTTGAATGACTGTTGGTGCTAGCCTTGTGCTAGATCCGATTCCAGACTTGATACTTAGCTTTAGGTAGCTTTGTTGGTGCCTGTTGGTACTAGCCTTGTGCTAGATCCGATTCCAGACTTTATACTTAGCTTTAGATAGCCTTGTTGGTGCCTGTTGGTACTAGCCTTGTGCTAGATCCGATTCCAGACTTGATAATTAGCTTTAGGTAGCCTTGTTGGTGCCTGTTGGTACTAGCCTTGTGCTAGATCCGATTCCAGACTTGATACTTAGCTTTAGGTAGCCTCGTTGATGCCTGTTGGTGCTAGCCTTGTGCTAGTTCCGATTCCAGACTTGATACTTAGCTTTAGGTAGCTTTGTTGAAGGATTCTATTGATCTTGTTTTCTAGTTGTTTTTAATCACGTCGGGGTCACCAAAATGTTACGTCTAGCGATGCAAACACAAGCGATTCGCCTGGAATGCTCTAGACTTCGTAACTATGCCAAAAAGTAAATACAGGCACTTGAACCTGGATTACTTATGGCAACAAAAAAAAAAGAGAATGCAAACACAGGCACTTGAACCTGGATTGCGTGTGTGATTAAAAACAACTAGACGAACTAATTATTCGTGATCAATTGAACATCGACCTGTAGTCGATTTCTCTATTTATTACAAAATATTGCCTATACATATATTGATTTAACATAAAAAATTACAATTAATGCAAATATGTGTTAAATGCATTTTTACATAATTTGCCTTGTATATTGCATATACATATAATTGACTTAAAATATAACAAAATACAATTAATGCCTTGACAGCATATTTAGGCAAAGCATATTGACCATTATACGTAACAACAGCAAACGCTGTTGTTTTTTGGTTCATTAGCGATCATATAATGATGACACTGCATTTATGATTTTATAAACTGTATATAGAGTTTACTTGCGGTCATATGCTGTCAAGGTTACAAATATGCAATACAATATTGTGATTGTGCAATATGATAAACTTTTTATATACACATATATATATTTCATAATTTCTTACAGACTAAATATATGTTTAAGAATTAAACAATTGCAAAGCTTATTTTGTAAACTATGTATAGCAACAATTTATTTAATCAACTCTATTTACAATGAACTATTTACAATAACTATTTAATGTACTTGCAACTTTCGCCTCTGACACTGTACCAATGTTTGATTGATTGATTTCATTTGTCAACAACTGGCCCTATTTATACTCTGCGGCAACATTCCAGAATATTCCTTTATCGTAGTCGAGATTCTTCTCCTTCTTTCCCGTTGGGATAGAAACGCTCTACCTAACGCAAGTGTTTGACGCCATGCTTCTACAGTGGCGATGACTAAATCAGAATGAGAGAACAAACGAAACATTTCATTCGTGCATTCTGTTACACATACAGTGGCTCCCAGCTTATTTCGTACAGTGACAGTTTAAAAATTGCTGCAGTCGTAATTCCTAATATAGCAAAAATTTGAACAAAATATAAATGCCATTTTTGAAAGGAAGGTTTGTTTTTTATTTTCCAAAATTTACTTTTTCAAAATTTTAGTTTTTGACACTATAAAAAAATAAAATAAGAAAAAAATAGGAAAATTCATGTCACAGCTTATTTCGTACAGTCTCTTTAAGTTCAAACTAAAAACAAAGTAAGTTGATTTTAATATTTAGTATGACATCCCTTAGCGTTAATGACAGCCTGGAGTCTACTTGGCATTGAATCCACCAATTTTTGAGTGATGTCTGGTGTGATTTTTTTCCATTCCTCCATCAGTACCTTCTTTAGGTCTTGCTTATTAGAAATCTTGTGTGTTCTTATTTTATTGTCCAAAATAGACTAAAGATTTTCAATCACATTCATGTCAGGTGACTGTGGTGGTGGAGACATCAAGTGTGAGCAGTTCAAATAAGCCAAGATTGCACAATCCCAGATTTATGTTTTGGGTCATTATCTTGGTAATACCGAAATTCTTCCCGCAAACCCAGTTTGTCTGCACTTTGAAGTAAATTGTTTTTCAGAATCTCGAGGTACTTCATTTTGTCCATTGTTCCCTCAATAAAAACCAATTCACCTACTCCGGCTGCTGACATACAGGCCCAAACCATCACGCTACCGCCACCATGCTTCACTGTGGGCTTAAGGTTCTCCTTGTTTAGCTCGGTATTAGCTTTACGCCAAACATATGACATTCCGTCCGAACCAAAAATATTAAACTTAGACTCATCCGCGAAAATAACGGTATTCCAGAACGCAGGAGTATTAATAATATGCTCTTTGGCGAAGTCAAGTCGGCGTTGTATATTCATTTTCGAAATGAATGGTTTCTTTCGGGCTACTCGACCGTTCAAGTCATGATTGCGCAGCACACGTCGGACAGTTTCAGCACTGGATGATTTTCCTATTTCACGCTGAACCTCTGCAGCCAACTTCGGAGCGGATAACTTTGGATTTTTCTTAATTTTTCGTACAATATAACGCTCGTCTGATGCGTTGAAAATCTTATTAGGTGCTTCTCTGCCCTTGTTCTCCAACCGATTTTCGCGAACGAAGCGTTGAATGATGTATTGGACAGTTGAGGCACTTAAATTTGTCATTTCAGCAATTTTTCGCACACTCTGACCTTTCCTAAAATGGTTAATTACCAGTTTACGCTGTTCCATCGTTGTACGATGACCCATAAAGCTAAATGTTTAATTTACAGCACTTTAACTATTTAAAATAATAATAATAAAAATTGTTATAATAGTTAAAAAGGTCCAAAAACTCATACAATTCAAAAAAACTTTGTAACTGCGCGGCAGAATGAAACTTACTTACATTGAAGTTTGTGTACGAAATAAGATGTGAGCTGAAAATCAGCTGATCAATAGTTTTTCTCTCTTGCATAACAAAAAGAAAAATTTTTGGGGTTCCCCGTTTTCTTATTAGGTTTACTAAACACATACACAGACATCTACATTCAAAACTTATCGATAAGTTTTTTAGTTTCGATGTTACAGCCATGTACATAAAAATATATACACTGTACGAAATAAGCTGTGAGCCACTGTATATACATTAGAACAGCCAAATTATGTAGCAAAAACAGAAACTACCATGATTTTAGGTATTTCTGTATTTCTATCCATACAAAAATAATTTTTAAATATGTCTTGTATCGAAAGAAATATTTATATGTGGTCAAGATTTATTTTACACCTATGGTATCTTGGAAAAATATACAATACTTGGGGGTTATACGATCAATAAATTGTTTTCAAGTTTCAATACACTCACACTTTTTCACTAATACACTCTCACTTTTAGAAATTGATCATCGACTTGATATAAAAATTTCCTATCAAGTCGTGTTTCTACTTGATATGCATATCGAACAACTGATCATAGTTGTAGCAAATAAAATATTCGTGCTTCGATTTATAAAGATTATGATAAAACAATTTAACGTGATTAAACAATGAATAAAATTAATAAAAATAGTGAAGTATTGCCATTCATAGAACATAGAAATATTAAACACTGAAATTGACTATAAAGTCTATAATCTATAATCAATGTTGGTTTTAGTTTTTGCTATACGATATATCACAATTTTTCGCTATACAAATTCGACCCGCCCATCACTACTGTGTGATTTTGTTTTGTATACAAAGGACCAAATAGAAAATCAGAATTTTGGTGATACTTCCCCTTCCTGCAAGAAACGAAAGCAAAGCAACATTTAGAACTCATGCGTATATGCGCGTGCGTGTGATCAACGGAAGACGAACAATTTGATAATTTGGCGTGTTATCCTCTTGATTTTGGTGGCTGCAAATTAAGCCCAAAATGACAAAATCTCAAAAAATCGGAAAAATTCAAAAGCATATTTGCTGTGTTGCCGATCCCGCCTATTTATTAATGAAAAATAGAATATTTTAATTTTTATTTTTACAATTTTTAAATATTTATTACTATTATGTGCAGAGTTATATAAGCTCAAAGTTCACTAAGTTTGTATTTTTTTTAAACCTTGTTTAAGTTTAGATTGCATATATGAAGTTTGTGTCACTACCAAAGTTTTTTTTTTTCGTTCAAAATACCACGGCCCACTTACCAGCCCAACCGACCGAGAGGCATGTCCGTATAACGTACGAACCGGTGGCCGATCAGTAACAGCCCAGATGTTTTGAGCACGCGAAGAAGCAAGTGACTACAAACGAAATTAAAAATACAGCCATGGACCTAATTAATCCAACAGCTGTTTATAAAACAACGTAATTACTAAAACAACATTACAAATCATAATTAGTTTAAAGACGAGAGAATTGATGGCATGTAAAAGAATGTGGTAATCAATAATTGAATAACTGTTATTGTAGTCTTTACACATGCTTCTCACAGGACCAAATAATCAAAAGTTACTTTTACACATTGACAACTTTATTGCATTATAATTTGTGAACGTTTGGTTAAATAGGTTCTAATCCAGTTTACAAATATGTTAGAAAGGCCAATCAATTCAAGTTTTTTTAGCAATAAGTCGTGGTTAACTTTATCGAAAACCTTGCAAAAATCATTGTAAATTATATCAGTTTGGAGACCACGAGTAAAGCTTTTAATTACACTTGTAGAAATTTCAAGCAAATTAGTCACAGTGGATTTGCCTTTCAAAAAACCGTGCTGATTTGAAGATACTGCAGACTTCACATTGAAAACAAGTTGCGTGGTTAAGATTGCCTCAAATAATTTAGGTATAACACTTAGCTTTGCTATACCTCGATAATTTGAAATTTCGGACTTTGACCCGCTCATAAAAGGCAGAATAATAAATGAATCCTTCCAACTAATGGGGAAATGCCCAAGCCGGAGTGAAGCATTAAAAATGTCAGTTAACGGCAAGAAAAGTAAACTTGCGCATGATTTCAGAATGCAGCTTGGAATCCTGTCGGTCCAGGTAAATACGACAGTTTCAAAGTTTTATGTTGTCGCAAAACTTGAGTTTATTTGTTTGATTGGAAAAGGGTAAGACGAACTGCAATCATATGTTGCTGTTGAATAAGTATAACTAAAAAAGTCTGCAAAAAGGTCAGAGATATTCTAATTGTCAGTAATTATACAATCCTTCCATTTCATTGACGAAGGGAACAGAGAACATTTACGTTTTATATTAACAAAGTCGTAAAACGCTTTCGAGTTTGTCTGGAAATCCATTTTGAGTTTGCTAATGTATTTCTTATAACATTTCGAATTTAGTGATAAGGATTTACTTCTCAAAAGAGAATATTTAAAATAATCGTTAAAATTTTAGTTATGCGTGGGCCAGAAAGCATTTTGCATAATTTAACATAGTTGGTCTCTTTAAACAGAACTGTTCAAATTGCGAAGCCATATTGTAACGTACAGGGCAGAAGTATTCTAAAGATACACAGATAGTAGGATGATGGCTGTCTTCAGGGATAGCAAATGGATCACAAAGAGATATAGATACATCAAGAGCATCATCTACATATACTAAATCCAAAATTTTTTTATGTTTGTTATAAAAAGAATTTACTTGTTTTAAGTCAAGCTTAGAGAATGAATTCAGAAATACATTAAAGTTTTTACGAGTAGTGCATTGAATTAATTGATTATTTTCATCTATATTCCACCAAATATGTGGTAGGTTGAAATCACCGAAAGTTAACAAAAAATCATTTAGATAAAGCATATTAAAGCATTCACAACAAAAGAAGCATGTTTAAGATATACACTGATATCCGAGTTTGGGGGAATGTAAGAGCATGTAATGTACAACCATTTAGCTCCCAACCTAACACGAGCACATACAAATTCAAAATCTTGAATTTCCGTAATCGAAATTAAATCAGACGGAAATGAAGTCTTTATCGCTATAAGGACACCGCCACCAATTTTGGACTGACGGTCCGTTCCAAAAATTTGGAAAGCATTACACAAAATTTCTGCATTGTTAATTGTCGGCTTGAACCAAGTTTCAAAAAAGACAAGAATATCTAACTGGCTATCAAAACTTTTCAGAAATAAGTCACACAACTTCGAGTTTAAGCCTCTGATACAAAAAGTACAGGAATGCTGGGGAAGACGTTAGTTTTTTATAGCATCGGAAGGACGTGATAAGGTTACAGCATTTCGAGAGTTCATATTCACTTAAACACGATTTGACGTACTTTAACACCACCAGGCCAAAAACTTTTACAAAATATGTTGTCAAATTTGTCCGCAGATAAAGTTTTTGCGTTATTTAGAAAAGGGTTTAAGAATTTTATTCCGTTTTTTAACGTAATAATACGAATTTTGAAGTACTGGGGTGTTATAATATAATCCCTTCCTAATAAACATTCGAAGAGAAAGGTCAAAAGCCGTTTGCCTATATAGCAAAAAAATTTATTTAAAAAGTTCTCTATTTCTGAAGTTTTTTTTGTGAATGGCTTCTGGCTTTTATTCATTTATCAGCAGTGAAATTTTTTGTATAATACAAATTTTCAATAGTCTAACCATCTGATGTCAATTTCAAGAGGGATAACGCCATTACCTTAGGAGGTAACGAGTTAAAATTAATTAAATGTGGTAATAAAAAAATATTGTGTGCTAAACTTTACTGCAGGTAACCGAACGCAAGATTGTCCAAAAATACGAATTTATACATGTTTTCATATAATTTCCTAAATAAATTAATTAACCGTAGAGCGACCCTAAAAATAATCTTCGTTAATGACCCTATGGGTAGAATTCTACCCATAAGAAAAATTTAAAAACTTTATATAAATCAATATTTTTTATTTCACTTATTTATTGTTTTAGAACAGCATTTCACACAAATATTTCTGTTATGCAAATCTTTGCAGGCTGGTTTTTTACAAAAAACACAGATAAGCTCGCTTTTTTTGTCCTCATTTACACCTTCCTCATAGCAAGAAATACATCTGCCTCGACCTTTCTGCTGATGCGGTACTTGATTCACAGTGTTTGCCGATGAGCCGCCTGGACATTCTTTTGAACACATTAGTATTTCTTCCTCATCACGGATTGTTGACAAAAGAGCCTGTGATGCGGTCGTGGTAGGTTTTCTGGATCGACTTCTCATAAAAGGTTCTGCTAACAACATTCCAAGTTCACGAAGAAATACTTTTCGCTTTGATCGACTTTTACTTTGGTGCCAGTTTTGATCAATTTCGTTAAAAATAGTGTAGGCATTGAGAGCAGAAATATCAACAATATTCGCGAAAACTGCTATTGGCCAACGGCAAGTTTTGCGCTTACAGCTGTAACCTGATAGCATTTTATCAACGGTATCAACTCCTCCCTTTGTTGAATTATAATACGCAATTATATTGGGTAATTTCTTTGGATCGGGACCTATTTCCTCACATGTATGCAAAGTACTTTGAACAACTGTACATTTGTTTTTTCTTCCAACATAAGAAACCAATGATGTGTCTTTTGTAAAAGCAAACGTGGAATGATAAAGAGGTAATCCTTTGCACTCTAATAGCTTTGGTGGAATGCTTCTTCAAGCCTTTACTCAATAATGCCTGACCAAGTTCGTATGACGAAAAAAAATTATCCATGGTAATATTGTGCCCTTTCAGTCCTTCAATGAGATCCAGCACTACCCTTTTGCCTTGATTTTGTTCGGGTTTCACAGCTCCCGGCTTTTTTCCAAGGTAAGGCTGAATTTTCCAAACATAGGAACTTTTTGAACAGACTAACAACCAAAACTTAAGTCCATATTTTTCTGGCTTGGAGGGAATGTATTGTCGAAAAGAACATCGGCCATGAAATCCTAAGAGTTGCTCATCAACAGTTACACATTCATGAGGATTGTAGTAAATCGGCAAAAGTTCGGCCCAGTTGTTCCATAAGCTGCGAATTGGAGCAAATTTGTCTTCTGTACGATTCTGCCGCCTACCAAATACATCATCGAAGCGAAGAACCCTATTTATATATTTGAAAGTTTTCTGCGACATGATTGAACGAAACATTGGTCTTCCGAATTTTTAGTCGAATAGATCCTCCACTGCCTCATTCTTTGATCTGTATAAACATTTATTTCAAATTGCAATCTACAACATTATGCAAAAAATAAAAATAAACCTTACTTGAACACTCCACTTAGAATAAGAACGCCAATGTATGCATGTAAATATTCTCTATTAATTTCGATGTACTCCTGAGGAAATTTTGCTTGTGCGTATTTATTTGAATTTTCAATTATAATTTTTTCCATCGCTGGCGTGAAAAAGAGTAAAAACGCGTCCTTTTTGTCATTTACTCGGGACGATGCGATGCGAGTAACACCAGGTCGTAATGATAAAACATTTTCGTTCCGTAATCTTCCACTGTGTTTTGGAACTGGCGATGATTTCCAAACCATGCCATCCTTTGCAATCATTGCGGATGTCGATTCAGTGAACTCAATAGGGATTTCACCATCCGAAGAATCTTCCTCACTTGTATATTTTTCACTTGAAATATCCTCTTCATCTATGGGTTCATATTCATCTTCACTATCGGAATAAATATCTGCCTCGTCACTATTTTCATTCACCAGCTCCTCAATCATTTCATTGGTTAAATATTTTGGATTTGACATTTTTTACACTTTATATTATTTAGCTTATAACACGTTCGTAACACAAGAATACTGGTCAGCTTTTTAATAGCAATTGCTTACCAACTCTATTCACATATGATACATGAATATAATTGGGAATCCCCTTTTTAAAAAATGAGACAACCGTATATTTGTCGGTTATTGCCCTTTTTAGCATTTGCTTCTCTATTGCGTACTCGTAAAAAAATACCCAGTGTTGCACATTATAAAACATAGTGAGAAAATAATGTTTTTTCAAAAAATTTCTTATGGGTAGAAATCTACCCATAGGGACGTGAAACATGTATGGTCGAAATTTTTTTAAAGTATATCATAATAAGTCAGTAAACTCAACTTTAACGAAGGAAAAAAGCATTTTGAATAAAGTCAAGAAATTTCGTACTGCAAAAAAATACCATTTGTTAAATATTATACAAGAAAGTTCCTTTTTGGGTAGAATTCTACCCAAAGCACAGTCTACGGTTAAATATGAATGTCTGAATCCACTGTAAAAAATTCTTTAAAAAAAAATGTTCAAAATACTGGAAATTGTTATGTTTATTATCATGATCGAGCCATTTCAATTTTCAATTAAATTTTATCGAACAGTGTAATTTTCCAACAAAAATCCTAAAAATGACTAATATTTACTCCTCAACACATTTAGTGCCACCATACAAATTCAATATACTATATACTAATATGGTGCCAACAAATAGTAGAAGGTTAATTAATACATGTAAAACAAATTTGTGAATAGTGTTATATTGTTACGTTTTTATTTTGTGAACGTTTAATTCTATGTGAATCACCTTGTTCGATCACTGGATTCTGTCAATAATAATTGCAACACTTCTTTTGTAGAACTCTATACAGAAACAATTTATTTAATCAACTCTATTTCCAATAAACTATTTACAATATCTATTTAATGTAATGTTTGCGCGATCACTTATCGGATACAATTCGGGATACAATTGATTTCATTTGCCAACAACAGGCTCTATTTATACACTGTGGCAACACTCCAGAATCTTCCTTTATCGTAGTCGAGATTCTTCTCTTTCTGCCTATTCGTGTCATTCACAATTCACAACTGCTCTCCTCTTAACCTTGTTGGTCCCGAACAAGTTCTTATACGTCTCCCCGATATGGCGCAAGTCGCTCCAAGGGCACTACTTTAAACTTTTCTCTTTTATTTCGGACACGTTGAATACGATACATTACGACATTTATCTTATATAGTCTTATATGGTCCTTCCCATTAAGTCTGTAATTTAGGGTGCAGGTCTTTCTTTCGTTGTGGATTATGAAGCATTACAAGCTCTCCTTCATAGAACCCTTTTGAATTTGCTTTCAAGTCATACCAGGCAGTCATCTTTTCGCTTATCATCTGCGATCGTTCTCTGATGAACTGTTCCCGATTTTAATTAGTATAGTTACCTTCGGTTGATCTCGTTGATGTTGCGACTCCAAATTTTAAATCAGCTGGCAGTCTTAACTCGATTTCAAATTGCCACTGCTGGTGTAGTAGCCGTCGTATCATGTTACGCGTATCGATATGCCATGAGGAACATTGGTATATGTACATCCCAGTCTCTTTGGTATTTATCTACGACGCAAAAATGCAAAGGTGTTGTACGAGTTTTGTACCCAACATACGGCACATCTCTTGGAATACACCCGATTCGAAATTTCGACTTTGGTCTGAGTGTAACTCCATCGGTACACGAAAACGAGTAACGCATTGGTTGGCGAATACATCCGCAACTGTACTAGCTTCTTAATTTGGAATGGGGTATACTTCAGGCCATACACGGAAGTAATATAACCACCAGAACATACTTGTTCCCTGCGTTGCTTATTGGAAATGGTCCAGCTACGTCCATAGCAATTCGCTCAAATGGAGCACATATGGTGTATTGGTGCTTCTTACATCGACTTTTCTTAGTGGGACCTTTGGCCATTGCAAATTTCTTACACCTTCGAATTCAATCAGCGACATGGTCGTGGCATCCCACCCAATAAAATCGTTTCTTTATTTTCTCGACGGTTTTGGTGATTCCCAAATGCCCTCTACTGGAGGAATTGTGATACTCAGCTATCACTTCATTTATTCTTACCTTGGGTACCACTAGCAGAACATTAGTGATTTTTCCATCTACACTTCTCATCAATCGTGATAGTCACCAATAAGAGTGGACGTGTTTTGCATCTCTCCTTTGATAGAGTCGAAAAAGTGATTGATTTCGGTTTAAAAAATTAAATATATTGCGAAAAGACGCTAAATAAACTCAAGCAGTTATTTTTGTGGTTTTTTATTGCTTGTACTAAGCAGAAAGAACAATCGAAGAAAAAAATAATAATAATAATATAGTTTGCAAACATTTTGTTTGTAATATGAGTGTTCAGCGCTCTCCTTTCCGGCAACGGCAATCGCCTGTTAATGCGTGTGTAAACAATAATTTGTAATCACCCGCGCAAACCCCCCTGATAAGTGCATTATCAAAAAAAACTGTTGATACACACTGCACAAGTGAAAGTAACAGTGCAAATCTTTTGCCTGCACATATTCCTCACTATAACACTAAATCAAATTTTGCAACAACAACAAATACAGACAAAAAAATAATATGTTCTCTCGTGATATACTATCTCCCTCTATACAGTGGAGTGTACAATGCGCTTCTCCTGCTGTAACACCAACAGCTACAACATCAAAGCAAACAAATAACGGCCTTTCTACTGAAGTGCGTGAGCCAGTAGTAAAAGAAACTAGTGCGATGACTAATAAAGAACCAGTGCTGTTCAAACTGGAATTGATCGCTACATTACTGTAGTAAAGCGAAAAAGAAGTCCCCCAAAATTCAAAACAAATGAATTCAACAAAAATTCAAAAGCAGAACACTGCCCCTATTAGTTCGGAAAATAGATACGCTCTGCCTTCAGGTGATGAAAGTGACGAAAATATTATCTCCAACAAAAATTTCAAACCCCCACAAATTTTCTTAAGAGAACGCAACTCAGATAAGTTGATTTGCAGAATTACAAGTCTTATAGGACCGAAGAATTTCCACGTTGTTCCTATTCGCAAAGGCCAAATTGATGAAATGAAAGTGCAAATCTACAGCGAAACTCATTATCGCAAAGTAATTGCGGAATTTGATGCTGGAAAAGTAGTAAGGGCTTAATCGTTGTACACAAAGGCGTCGAACCCAACGCTGATATTAACAAAATCAAACTTGCCCTTCAGGAAGAAGGGTTTCAAGCCAAAACAGTATTCAAAATTCTCAACAAGAGCAATATACCTCAACCGTTATATCGTATTGAGCTTCAGCCTTAAACAAAACCCCATATATAAAATTCGACATTTATTGCATCGCAAAATCACAATCGGAGAACCCCATAAGAGAACTGGACCTCCTCAGTGCAGTAACTGCCAAGAATATGGACATACTAAGACATATTGTACCCTGCCAGCTGTTTGTGTGCCCATATGCCCAAAATCTAAAGGCGCTGTTAGCATGAAAAAATGCAGCAATTGTGGAGGTAATCACACCGCAAATTATAGAGGTTGCCCAGTATATACAACCCTGAAGCTAAATTTCTCCTCTAGCAATCAACCACTAAAACCAGTTGAGAAAACTAAGATAACCAACTCAAGTAAGAGACAACATAATTCTTCTCTCCAATCCCAAACAAGAATCAAACCAATTCATACGCTAGTGTGTTAAAACAAAACCCACACCAACAAAGCAATGTAAATAATGAGCAGAAACACTCACTGCCCACCCAACAGCCAAGTACCCTTTAACATTTGCTTCAAACATTAATTCAAAATATGAACCAATTCATGAACTCAATGCAAACAATGATGCAAGAAATTATGAAAAATCAATCGATATTACTCCAAACATTGCTATCCAGACCATGAGTTGTCTCAAGATATGCCACTGGAACGCCAAGGGCTTAAGCCAGCACCGTTTGGAGCTAATTCAATTCCTTGAATCCAGCCAGATCGACATAATGATGATATCTGAGACCAATTTCACTGACAAAAATTGCTACCAAATACCATATTACAAACTGTACACCACAAATCATCCGCATGGTAAGGCACGCGGAGGAACTGCCATATTGATAAAAAGCAGAATAAAACATCATATTCTCGAAGATTTCAGTACCGTCTACTTGCAAGCAACATCTATATGTCTGGAAGAGTACATCTCTAAGCTAGTAATATCTGCGATTTGTCTCAACTTTTGGTAGCAAATTCTTGATTGCTGGCGATTTCGACGCCAAAAACACTCACTGGGGCTCCCGCTTAACAACTCCAAAAGGCAGAAGACTATGTTCAATCACCACTAACCACGGCTACGATGTTATTTCAAATGGTCAACCGACATATTGGCCGACGGACAAGAGGAAAATAACCGATCTCATAAACTTTGGATTCGCCAAAGGTTTGCAGATGAAAAATATCTCCACAGAGTGTAATTATGATCTATCATCTGACCACTCACCCACGGTAATATCTATAAAATCACCAAGCCCACAAGGCAATTGCGTTAGAAAGAAAATAGACTGGTTAAAATTCAAGAAATATATAAATTCCCATCTTCCATCTTAATACAGTACTCAGTATTAAGAAATGGACACGATGTAGACTCAGCACTCGAAAAATTCAACCAGCTGCTCTCATTAGCTCTAAGCTCAGCCACCTGCACAAGGGTATGCAAGCAATCAAACTATAGCCCATACACACCAGCTGACATTGAATTGCTAGTAAGACAGATAAGAAGACTCCGAAGGCAATGGCAAGAATTCAGATCACCGAATCTGAAAACACAGCTGCAGCACTGCACTCGAAAGTTAAAGCAAGCCTTAAAAAATAAAAACAACAAAGCGTTAGAAGAGCACATAGCGAAATTAACACCTGGTGAAGCGTCAGACTACTCTTTGTGGAAATCAGCAAAAAACTCAATTCGGCCAATTCTCACTGATTTCCCCATCCGTTTGAGTGACGGTAATTGGCTAGAAGCAACTATGAGAAGGGTTTGGCTATTGCAAACCACCTAAAAAGTGTGTTTACACACAATCCACCCTCTTTACAGTCCTCATTACCAAAATTAACTTCTCAACCTTGCTCAATAACGCTCAAAATTAAAAAAAGGACATATTCAAAGCAATTTATAAAGATTTAAACCTCAAAAAAATCACCTGGTTCAGATAAAATTACCGGTAAAATGATAAAGGAGCTACCTCCAGCTTGAATAATTCATCTCATGCACATTTTCAATGATATCCTTTGTATTAAACACTATCCCAAATGCTGGAAAACTTCAAAAATTATTATGAGCGCAAAACCAGGAAAAGACCCTACAAAAGTTGCATTGTACAGATCTATCAGCCTCCTGCCTCTACTCTCTAAAGTATTCGAAAAGCTACTTGTCATGAATATAACTCCATTTATTAATCTCAACCAACTGATTCCCCAACATCAGTTTGGATTTAGAAAACAGTACGGCACAATAGAACAAGTCCACCGCATTGTAACTCTGATAAGGAACACTTTTGAAGAAAAAAAGTATTGCTCAGCTGACTTTCTTGATATCACTCAAGCTTTCGATAAAGTATGGCACGATGGCCTTATTTACAAACTCAAACTATTACTGCCTGCAAATGTCTCCTCATTGCTTAGTAGCTACCTCACGAAAAGACAATTTCTCGTACATCACGCTGGCGTTCCTCAAGGAAGCGTTTTGGGCCCCTTACTGTATCTCTTATACACTACAGATATGCCCAGCAATAACTATACATTTATATCGACCTTTGCAGATGATACGGCAATATTGTGCTCTCGCTCTAACCCCATAGAAGCTACTAAACTCCTGCAGACTCATATCGATTTTCTCGAAATCTGGCTAGCAAAATGGCGTATAAAAGTCAATGAATCAAAAAGCATACATGTAACCTTCACGCTAAGGCCAGATACATGTCCCCCACTTAAAATTAATGGCCAATCAGTTCCACAATGTTCCTCAACAAAGTACTTGGGGATTCACCTCGACAGTAGGCTGACCTGGAAAAATCACATAGAGGCAAAGAAAACTCAGATCAAGCTTAAAATTAATCAGTTATGGTGGCTGTTACACAAAAGATCAAAGTTGAATCTCGAATACAAAGTGCTATTATATAAAGCAATCCTGAAGCCAATCTGGACTTATGGTATTCAGTTTTGGGGCACCGCATCTCCCTCAAATATCGAAAAATTGCAGCGAATACAATCCAAGTGTCTCCGAATTATTGTAAACGCGCCTTGGTATATGAGGAACGTTAACATCCATCGAGATTTAAATGTACCCACAATTTCTGAGGAAGTTGCAAAGTCCTACATTTAAAAATTAAACAACCATCCGAATCTCCTTGCTAGGCAATTGTTGCTGAGCACGGGGCATCGTCGATTAAAAAGAAAAGACACACTGAATATGCTCTGAAATTGCTATACCTCGCGACTCAACAAATTGTGATGGAACGTTGGGAATATCACATAATTTTAGTTAGTTTGTAAGATTTAATCACTTATTGTTAGTTTCTAAGTAATTTTAAAAAGATCCAATAAATAAAGCTTGAAAAAAAAAATTAAAAATAATCTTAAAAAAAAACCACCTCGGTTAGAGGTTTCGCGTTAGACTTAAAGACTTCCCCAATGAAAAATCAAACCCCACAGACGAAATAAGTACCACGATTTACGGATATGCATTTGGAATGTCCGGTCCCTCTATAGAGAAGGTGCTTCTATCCAGTTGGTTGATGTCCTCGACAAATACAGGGCTGACATCACCGCACTTCAGGAAATGCGATGGACGGGACAGGAAGATGGATGTGATATCTATTACTATCGAAACAAATGTCAACTAAAAGGAATATGCAATAATCTATCAAATCAAATCAAATCTATAAGAAAGAGAAGAAGCTCGGTAACGATAAACGAGTACTCTAGAGGTCAAGTTAAATTTGAAGTACATTAAGAGGTGATTGTAAACAAAAAGAAATTATTAAATAAATTTTTCTTGTATATAGACAAAATAAAAATGTTGCAATAATTATTGACAGAATCCAGTATTCGAACAGGGCTAATTCGAGTTGGAGTTAAACGTTCACAAAATAAAAAACAATTGTGTAGGAAGTGGGATTCTATCAATATTTTGAAAATTTACAAATTGGAAAAGTCAGAGGTGTCAAAGAGGAATATATCGTCATTAGGTGCATCGAGAGGAATTAAGATCGAGAGTGGAACAAAATGAGAGCCTTCGCGATTCCGCTTCCGAAGTTATACACACACACACACATAACATGGCCATAACAACCGAATATCGGATTAGGCCGAATATAATATGCTTCGCCAGCCATCTCTGTTCTTCGCTAGCTGGCGCCAGTTAGAAATTCCGGAACAAGTGCAGAATAAGGGAAAAAAAATAAAAAATTGCCTCGGATAGAGCTTCGTTTTGTGAATATAAAAAATTAAAAATTTGTCTCTGCAAATGCCCATAAAAGTCGTGGCTCAAGGTCAAAGTTCAAAATTGAGGTCGAGATTATTCGATAGAGACGCAATTTTTTTCTATAATATGGGTATCATAAGAAAGGTTTCTTAAATACCTTTCTACTGATATATATAATTTTATACCTATTTTTTACATTTAAAAAGTTATTATGAAACCTATAAATTTGAAATTTTTTTTTTCAAAAACCAATTTTTTTTTTCGAAAATAAGCCTTATTTACCTATCGAAAATTTAGCACCATACTAAAGCTTATACAATTACCTTTACAACGGTGTATAAAACATATTTTTCCAGAATCTGTATGCATTTCAAAAATTGTTTTCAAGCTGATACTTCATCAAGTGTTACCAATATGGACGGCTTTCGATGCAATTACCTGCATGTCTTCAAATTCAGTATCGCAACCAACAGTATTTTAGGACAAAAGCTTTTTTGATAGCCGGCCTTTGGTCGGGCGCAAAAAAAATAACCCTTATAGGCCCGACGCCGGCTTCGCGACCAACAGTATTTTATGACAAAAGCTTTTTTGATAGCCAAGTGCAGAAAAAAAAAACCATTATAGGCCCGACGCCGGCTTCGCGACCATCAGTATTTTAGGAAAATTGTTTTTTTGATAGCCGGCCTTCGGCCGGGCGCAAAAAAAATAACCCTTATAGGCCCGACGCCGGCTTCGCGACCAACAGTATTATATAACAAAAGCTTTTTTGTTAGCCGGCCTTCGGCCGAGCGCAAAAAAATAGCCCTTATAGGCCCGACGCCGACTTCGCGACCAATAGTATTTTAGGATGAAAGTTTTTTTATAGCCGGCCTTCGGCCGGACGCAAAAAAATAACCCTTATAGGCCCGACGCCAGCTTCGCGACAGAAGTTTTAACATTGAAATCTCTTTGTAATTTTTAGTATTGAAATTTTATTCATTTGTTTCAATATTGTATTCACCATCAGGATAATCTACAACATAGGGCTCTAACAATGTGGTCTTTATTAGATTAATAAAAGAATTAGTTAATTATACTATTTCATCCTATTTTTCCTTAATTATTTTGTCTATATCTACCGCTATGATTATACTGCCTCACTATTCCTCAGTGCACATATTTGCTATAGCGAAAGTATGACCATAAAAAAAATACATTTAAAATATATAAAAATTCTTTAAAAATATGTTTTATATACCATTGGAAAGGTAATCCTATGATCTTTGAAATAATATATAATTTTCGATAGGTTAATGGGGGACTTTTTCGAAAAAAAAATCGGTTTTTACAAAATTTTTATAAAAAATTTATAATTTTCTTCTTAACATCTAAAAAGTTAAAAATTCATATAAAATATTATATACCTATAAAAAGGTATTAAAATTACCTATGTTTTAATACCCATATTGTAGAAAAAACTTGCTTGTCTCTCGAGTAATCTCGACCTCAATTTTGAACTTTGACCTTGAACCACGCCTTGTGTGGGCATTTGCAGAGACATTTTTTATATTCACAAAACGAAGCTCTATCCGAGGTAATTTTTTATTTTTTTTTCCTTCTGAGTCCGTATTCTGCACTTATGCCGAAATTCCAAGCGCCGTCAGGTTCTCCAGTACTTGGTCTTTCCACCGGAGGTTAGGTCTTCCTCTTCTGCGTCGTCCTCCAGCGGGCTCCGAACATAACACCTTCTTAGCTGAAGCGTGTTCTTCCATTCGCTCGACATGACCTAGCCAGCGCAGCCGCTGGATTTTTATGCGCTTTACTATGTTAATATCGGCATACAGCTCCTGCAGTTCATGGTTGTACCTTATTCGGTACTCGCCACCAACGCAAATAGGTCCAAAGATCTTGCGTAGGACTTTTCTCTCGAAAACTCCAAGCATTCGCTCATCCGAGGTGGAAATTGTCCAGGCTTCAGCGCCATATGTTAGGACAGGCATGATGAGAGACTTGTAGAGTGTAGTTTTAGTTCTTCGAGAGAGAGCTCGACTTCTCAATTGCTTACTTAGCCCAAAGTAGCACCTGTTTGCAAGAGTGATCCTCCGCAATATCTCCAGGCTGACGTCATTACTGCTGTTAATGCTGATTCCAAGATAGACAAAGTCCCTTACTACTTCAAAAGCATAGTTGTCAACAGTGACGTGCTGTCCAAGACGCCGGGACTCTTTGTTTGTTGACACTAGATACTTCGTCTTGCCCTCGTTCACCGTGAGACCCATCCGAACCGACTCTCTTTCTAACTCTGAAAATACTGCACTGTCTGCTTGCGTGTTCATGCCGATTATGTCAATATCGTCGGCATACGCTAACAGCATGACACTTTTGTTGAAGATAGTGCCATTATGTCGTAAATCAGCAGCTCGTATTATTTTCTCCATAATAAGATTGAAGAAGTCGCACGATAACGAATCACCTTGTCTGAAACCCCGTTCGGCATTAAACGGTGGGGAGAGGTTCTTCCCAGTTTTCACTGCACAACAGGAGTTATGCAGTGTCATTCTACAAAGTCGAATGAGCTTTACAGGAATACCGAACTCATTCATTTATAATGAACAAATAGGTGGCGTGTGTCGATCTGTTTTTCTTGGGTCTTCTCTAAGATTTGGCACAGTGTGAAAATTTGGTCTATGGTAGATTTACCAGGTCTGAAGCCACACTGATAAGGTCCAATCAGGTTGTGGAGCTTGGGCTTCAATTTTTCACACAATACGCTCGATAGGACCTTGTATGCGATACTCAGGAGACTTATTCCACGGTAGTTGGCGCAAATTGTGGGGTCTCCTTTTTTATGTACAGAACAGAGAACACTGAGCCTCCAATCATCAGGCATGCTTTCATTCGACCATATTCTGCTTATGAGCTGGTGCATGCAGGCGAGCAGCTCATCGCCTCCGGTCTGAAACAACTCGACAGGCAGGCCATCAGCATCTGCAGCTTTGTTGTTCTTCAGCCTTAAAATGGCCGTTTCAACCTCGTCATAGTCGGGTGGTGGAACATCAACACCATGATCTGTAATCGGAGTTATCGGGCAATCCTCTCCACTGGCGGAATTGTTCGTAGCATCGCTATTCAGTAAGGTGGAGAAGTGTTCCCTCCATAGGCTCAGTACACTCTGGACATCTGTAACCAGATTCCCATTTCCATCACGACAAGAAGAAGCTCCGGGATTTAAACCGCCACTCAGGCGCTAGATCTTTTCGAAGAATTTTCGAGTCTCATTCTTGTCGGTACTCATCTCTATCTCCTCACACTCGCGTTTTTCTAGTTATCTTTTCTTGCGCCTGAAAACATGTCTCTCTGCACTTCTTTTCTCTCTGTACCGCTCCTTAACAGTTCGCTTTGCGCCTGCACGCAGGGTTTTCTGTAGGCGGCGTCTTTCTCGGCGGTAGCGTCGCGACACTCCTGATCATACCACTCATTCCTCAGAGGCCGGTAATAACCGATTACCTCCTCGGCAGCAGTAGTCATGGAGTGGGATGTATGTGTCCACCGTGCGCATGTATCATCAAGTGGGGGAGTGTTCTGCATAAGCAGATCGGATAGTCGAGTGGAAAATGCATCTGCTGTCTCTGGTGATCGCAGCTTACTGACGTCGAGCTTTCTCTGTGTGGGAATTTTCTTGTTATTTGCTACAAATAAACGTGTGCGCACCTTAGCTGCAACAAGGTAGTGATCCGAGTCGATGTTGGCACCACGGATCGATTTCACGTCCATTACACTGGAAGCATGCCTTCTTTCAATCACCACATGATCAATTTGGTTTCTTGTTCTTTGATCTGGAGACCGCCATGTCGCTTTGTGGATGTCGAGATGCTGGAATCTGGTACCACCAATTACCTTGTTTCGTGCTGCGGCGAAGTCAGTCAGCCTCATTCCGTTATCGGAGGTGTTCTGGTGGAGACTGAATTTTCCGACAGTTGGACCAAAGGTACCTTCCTTGCCCACCCTGGCATTAAAGTCGCCAAGCACGATTTTGATGTCGTGGCGGGGCAGCGGTCGTAAGCTTCTACGAGGCGCTGAAAGAAGCTCTCCTTGGTCACATTGTCCTTCTCATCCGTCGGAGCGTGGGCACATATAAGGCTGATGTTAAAGAATTTTGCCTTGATGCGGATTACGGGCAGCCGTTCGTTAACAGGCGTGAACTGTGAGACAAGATGTCGTAGTCTCTTGCTGACCAAAAATCCACATCCTAATTCGTGCCTTTCAGCATGGCAAATGTAGTAGATGTCACAGGACGCTCTTTTGGAGCAGCCCTGTCCCGTCCATCGCATTTCCTGGAGAGCGGTGATGTCAGCTCTGTATTTTTCAAGGACATCAGCTAGCAGGATAGAGGCATCCTCCCTATAAAGGGACCGGACATTCCAGGTGCATATCCGTAAATCAAGGTCCTTTTTTCGTTTGCGGGGGTCATCAACAAAAGGGATAGTCCGTTTCCAAGGCATTTTTATATTATTCACTGGGCAGGGATGACAACCTGCTGCTCTCGTTAAAATAGGTAACTGTGTAGTACCGTATATCGAATGAAGACATACTTCTAACTTCTAACGCTTTTGATACATTCCTACATTTTTGTATCTTTTGTTCCATAGTCGCCGCAGTAGAATAGGTAGGTACACTCTTTACTAGACCCGTCCATTTCTTTAAAAGCTGCTGCAACATTTCAAGCTTCAGATCGAGACAGCAGCTTTGGAGAATTAATAGGACCATAGCGGTAAGACTGCTGCTATGAATCACTGATGGAAAATCTTCAACGAATATATTATTATTATTATTATTATTATTAAGGATATAAGAACCCATGTTATGGTCAGTCTATGAATTTGCTTCCTGACCATACCTTCCTCAATAGACCTGAAAGTAGTATTATCAAAAGCTACTGTAATGTCAATCGATGTACAAAGAGCTATCCTAATTCCAGGCTTATCCTGAAAATTTTTGTTAGAATTGGTGCTAATACATCAGCCCGTTGCCGGAGAAGGCAAGGTTTAATATCATCAACACCTGGAGATTTAAATGGATCAAATGTGGAGATTGCACATTTAGTTTTATTGACGGTAAACATTTTACGAGCCAGTGATAGTGACCTGCGTGTAGACATCAAGAAACTGATATCCTCGATGCTTTCACTGTCCTCATCACAGGTGGCACAGCCTGGAAAGTGAGTATCCAGCAGTAACTGTCCCGTTTCTTTCACACTTCCCGTTTCTTTCACACTTCCCGTATAATTTCCGTCTGCCTTTTTAAGTGTAGAAAGGCCAACTGAGTAATCTTTTTTGAGCGATTTCTGGAGTCCTGTAGCTACTGGGAGCGCCTCGATCTCCTCGCAGAACCTTTTCTATGAGTCTCTCTTAGATTCTCTCATTTTGCTATTGTAAGCCGTTAAGGCACATTTATAGGATACCCAGTCCCCATTGGACTTGGCTCTATTGAAAAGCTGACGTGCTTTCTGGCGTAACTTGTTAAATTCCTCGCTCCACCAAGGGACGTTCCTAGAACGTTTCTTCACCACCAAGTCGCAGCTCTTTTCGAAAGCTTCAGTTATTATTTTTTCAAGTTTCCTAACCTCGAGAATTGTTAATTTTGCTCTAAGTAGAAGTTATACAGCGACCAATTGGTCTTCCTAGCATTTTTAATTTCGAAGATGTCTTCAACTTCCATTTCAGGTCAAAGCTTATATAACGAGACTTCATCTAACACCATCCAGTTAGAAATGTTATTAGATATAAATTCACTGGTTAGAGTGAGATCTAACACCTCCCCCCTGATTACATTTAAAAAAGTTGGTTCATTTCCCCTATTTACCACCACGATGTTGTTAGTAGTAATGAAATGAAAAAGTGACTCACCTCGAGTGGTTGTATCCATGCATCCCCATGCCGTATGATGTGCATTTGCGTTGCAACACATCGCCCATTGAAGATTCCGAGTGAGGCAGTAACCCATGAGCTGCTGGAGCTCCTGGGATACCGCCTCCACCGTATCATCGCCAGGAAGGTACATGAAGGCCAGTATTACAGTTCTTCTTCCTCTGGCACTGGGCACTTCTGCCTGTATAGCCACCATATCATGTTGTAGGAACTCTGAAATTGGAAGAAATTTAATATTTTTGTTGATGAGTAATGCTTCCCTGGGTCGGTCAGCATTTACGTCGTAGATCAACTTACATGTTTTTGTCTGCAGACCATTTATTTGTCCATTTGCGGCACATGGTTGTGGAAACGAATGTAAGAGCCAAATGCATCGAGTGAAATTAAGATCGAGAGTGGAACGGAATAATGAGAGCCTTCACGATCCCGCTTCCGAAATTATACACACACACACACATATATATATATATATATATATATATATATATATATATATATATGTGTGTGTGTGTGTATAATTTCGGAAGAGTTATTTTTGGGAGACGGATCGAACAAAGAAATATAAAGATGGCATCCCAATTGTTTATGTCTATATCTTTAAGAGTCGCAATGCAATTATTGATATTTCCTTGTAATTTTTTATTGCATTTCCTGATTCAATCTGAACATTTTTTAAACTGAATAAAATCTTGAGTTGGCTGTTTAGCACAAACATGATATGTTTGTTTTCGTAGCGATCTACTAAATTTTGTCACTCTTGAGCAAGCCCATCGTTGATAAGGGGAGATTTTTTCACTGTATCCCTAGCCTCATCACGAGTTTTCTGATTTCAGTGGAAGAGTTTTTCTACTGGGGTGACACGCTGATTAAAAATGTAAATAGCTGTGAACATGTCACGAAATGAAGGCCAGGTCAGGTAATCACCATAAAAAAAATCAGTGTCACATGGAGGTAGACTAATATTGTGACATGTCATCATGAATTCTGGCGTGCTTGATAATTCTTTAATGTGATCAATTATAGCCGAACCGCACCTGATATAAATTTGATAACAATAATAATAATACAATATCGTTAATAATAATAACGATAATATCGTTGTATAACACTTTTAGCATCGGCAATGGGTTTTGCCGTTGAAGCTTGATCTATGGAATCCAATAATGAGTCACAAATATTTTTAAATTTGTTCCATTTTTCCTTTAATTCTTCATTATACATCTCAAGAGATGAAATAGTATGGGCTGCCGGAGATATTTTATTGAAATTGCTTTCAAAATTGACAATACAGTCTGCATACCGCAGGAAAGTATTTACATATATTAGATATCTTGAAAATATATTTGAGTAAAAATGATTAAATGTGATATAATGTTTTTTGTTGGGTGGTTTGAATATTGTTTCTGGGTTATAATATTTTTCTATGAAATGAGTTTAATAAGAGTTTGCGAGTTTAAACCGAGTTAGAATATGTCCAAAATTAATGCTTAATTAATTATCTGTTATCGTTATTTTCAATGTTTATCTAATTATTTAATATTTTGGTAGATACAATATTTGTTTATACTTTAATGGGTAATTACGTGAATTTTCTGTTTTGATTTAAGCAAATTTAATATGTGTGTGCGCAAAAAAAAACACTATCTTTAAGTTTGCACAAATTCCTATAAATTATTTTCCGGCAGCTTTATCATATGTTCCCAGTTCCACCATGTTCCTATGTTCACATATGTAATAAAAAGATATAAGAGAAATCTCAAATTTGCTGATGTTAAATCAAAGAATATTGAACTTCTTTAATATTCTTTGGAATTACTGTTTGAACGAACGGGTACGGTCAGTCAGGTATGTCATCATACCGAATACACATTTTTACGTGACGAGTAACGTCATCCACACCAAGCCCATTGGTTTTGCCGACTGTGCAATAAGCAATGGTGCTGTGCAATCCATGTCCACAGCAAACCAGATTACAAATATTTCTGTACTTTATTTACCACCATGGCACGTTTTATTTTTGAAGAAAATGTGCTATCTGGCAGTCATATATAAAAGAGTTAAAAATATCCTTAGCATCATAATATTTTATAAGACGATATGACTTTTCTTTCCATTCTAAGCAAACATATAGAAATTTCAGAAATTTCACTACAATTTTTTCTAAATGTTATATTGTTTCCTTTTTTAGCAAAAGATAGCACACTTTCTCATAGTAAAGGGCACCCAACAGAAGTATTACAGTATTGTGTAAACCATAAAAGTAGAGACCTATCAATTTCCGGATAGTTTTCTAGACGCTTTACTCTAATGAGTCAAAATGCTTTCATTATAAATTCTCTCTTTTGCAAAATTGAATTAATCGCCGATAAAGCGATTTGAAATGCCACTGCATTTATTTTTTGCTCCATTATCAATGCCTGAAATATTTTTTTGTTTTTGCTACACCCATCATGTTATATGCGTACACTTGTTTGCCTTTTGCACGCCACACTTTCTTTTCTCACACACCTTACCAATTTGAAAACGAAAAATAGGTTAAGCAAAACATGTTTAAAAAAATACGATTTAGAGACCAAAATGTGTGAAATTTGTGTTTAGGCCACCCTGTGCAAGTGCCATTTATTACCGGCAGATGGCACTGCTTATGTTAATGTACACCATGTTTCATGGTGGCATTCTTCTTTTTTCAAATATTTCCTTTTGTTGTGTACTATTTTTCCACAACACTTACTAAGTACCTAGCTCACAAGATTAACACCTAGACCTAAGCTCTTAAATATCCCTCGAGTCTAACACACTCGTTGACTGAAATAAAACAATTATATTTTATTAAGGATACTTGCGGTTTCTACTTTATTGCTGGTGTTTTATATTTTTCACTTTTACACTAATACTGGAGGGCCTCGTAATGCTAACACTTTGATGTAAGACTCACAACTGAACAACCACTGCCTTCAGTAAGCTGCCAGCTTATATCCATTTTTCTAACACTAGCCACATATCAATCTACCCACATACCAACATATAAAAATAAATAAATATGTGGCACTTAAAGCCCCAAAGGGCTCATTGGCCGAGCTTCTCTTCCATTACTGTTGTGCGTCTTAAATTCGGACAGTATTAGAATGGACCTACTTATTTTAGCCGGTTCCGAACGGCAGAACACTTGTGACATCGCTTTTTCTGAGCTTTGTCACAGAGTTCTTTTTAGAAGCTTTTTCATGGCAAGTTGTTACTGTCGGAAGAATTGCCAATTGCTTGCCGACAGGTGGGTACCGTTCGAAAGAAAAATCTTTTCGATATTAAATTTGTTATGCATCAGCCGGGTATTGAACCACGACCTACAGATCAGAAGGCGAACACACTAACCACTGAGCTACGGCACCCAACATACCCACATACCAACATATAACATACCATAATATATTCACACCACTTTTTGATATTCTGATGTGTATTTACAAATATGTAGTTCCCAATTTCGGGAAATATGTCGCGAGGCAAAATATGCATATGTGCATATTTCATATTTTGGCTCGCAACATCCCTCCCTTCTCTCAGGAAGGAAAAATTGTCATTATGAAATAATAATAATTTTTTCTTATAAGAAGAAGTTAAAATTATGCTTATTTTGTAAAATTTAGCACAATTAAAAATGTATGATACTATTAGGAATAAAATACGAAGTATTATGTACATACAGTGGCTCCCAGCTTATTTCGTACAGTGACAGTTTAAAAATTGCTGCAGTCGTAATTCCTAATATAGCAAAAATTTGAACAAAATATAAATGCCATTTTTGAAAGGAAGGTTTGTTTTTTATTTTCCAAAATTTACTTTTTCAAAATTTTAGTTTTTGACACTATAAAAAAATAAAATAAGAAAAAAATAGGAAAATTCATGTCACAGCTTATTTCGTACAGTCTCTTTAAGTTCAAACTAAAAACAAAGTAAGTTGATTTTAATATTTAGTATGACATCCCTTAGCGTTAATGACAGCCTGGAGTCTACTTGGCATTGAATCCACCAATTTTTGAGTGATGTCTGGTGTGATTTTTTTCCATTCCTCCATCAGTACCTTCTTTAGGTCTTGCTTATTAGAAATCTTGTGTGTTCTTATTTTATTGTCCAAAATAGACTAAAGATTTTCAATCACATTCATGTCAGGTGACTGTGGTGGTGGAGACATCAAGTGTGAGCAGTTCAAATAAGCCAAGATTGCACAATCCCAGATTTATGTTTTGGGTCATTATCTTGGTAATACCGAAATTCTTCCCGCAAACCCAGTTTGTCTGCACTTTGAAGTAAATTGTTTTTCAGAATCTCGAGGTACTTCATTTTGTCCATTGTTCCCTCAATAAAAACCAATTCACCTACTCCGGCTGCTGACATACAGGCCCAAACCATCACGCTACCGCCACCATGCTTCACTGTGGGCTTAAGGTTCTCCTTGTTTAGCTCGGTATTAGCTTTACGCCAAACATATGACATTCCGTCCGAACCAAAAATATTAAACTTAGACTCATCCGCGAAAATAACGGTATTCCAGAACGCAGGAGTATTAATAATATGCTCTTTGGCGAAGTCAAGTCGGCGTTGTATATTCATTTTCGAAATGAATGGTTTCTTTCGGGCTACTCGACCGTTCAAGTCATGATTGCGCAGCACACGTCGGACAGTTTCAGCACTGGATGATTTTCCTATTTCACGCTGAACCTCTGCAGCCAACTTCGGAGCGGATAACTTTGGATTTTTCTTAATTTTTCGTACAATATAACGCTCGTCTGATGCGTTGAAAATCTTATTAGGTGCTTCTCTGCCCTTGTTCTCCAACCGATTTTCGCGAACGAAGCGTTGAATGATGTATTGGACAGTTGAGGCACTTAAATTTGTCATTTCAGCAATTTTTCGCACACTCTGACCTTTCCTAAAATGGTTAATTACCAGTTTACGCTGTTCCATCGTTGTACGATGACCCATAAAGCTAAATGTTTAATTTACAGCACTTTAACTATTTAAAATAATAATAATAAAAATTGTTATAATAGTTAAAAAGGTCCAAAAACTCATACAATTCAAAAAAACTTTGTAACTGCGCGGCAGAATGAAACTTACTTACATTGAAGTTTGTGTACGAAATAAGATGTGAGCTGAAAATCAGCTGATCAATAGTTTTTCTCTCTTGCATAACAAAAAGAAAAATTTTTGGGGTTCCCCGTTTTCTTATTAGGTTTACTAAACACATACACAGACATCTACATTCAAAACTTATCGATAAGTTTTTTAGTTTCGATGTTACAGCCATGTACATAAAAATATATACACTGTACGAAATAAGCTGTGAGCCACTGTATATACATTAGAACAGCCAAATTATGTAGCAAAAACAGAAACTACCATGATTTTAGGTATTTCTGTATTTCTATCCATACAAAAATAATTTTTAAATATGTCTTGTATCGAAAGAAATATTTATATGTGGTCAAGATTTATTTTACACCTATGGTATCTTGGAAAAATATACAATACTTGGGGGTTATACGATCAATAAATTGTTTTCAAGTTTCAATACACTCACACTTTTTCACTAATACACTCTCACTTTTAGAAATTGATCATCGACTTGATATAAAAATTTCCTATCAAGTCGTGTTTCTACTTGATATGCATATCGAACAACTGATCATAGTTGTAGCAAATAAAATATTCGTGCTTCGATTTATAAAGATTATGATAAAACAATTTAACGTGATTAAACAATGAATAAAATTAATAAAAATAGTGAAGTATTGCCATTCATAGAACATAGAAATATTAAACACTGAAATTGACTATAAAGTCTATAATCTATAATCAATGTTGGTTTTAGTTTTTGCTATACGATATATCACAATTTTTCGCTATACAAATTCGACCCGCCCATCACTACTGTGTGATTTTGTTTTGTATACAAAGGACCAAATAGAAAATCAGAATTTTGGTGATACTTCCCCTTCCTGCAAGAAACGAAAGCAAAGCAACATTTAGAACTCATGCGTATATGCGCGTGCGTGTGATCAACGGAAGACGAACAATTTGATAATTTGGCGTGTTATCCTCTTGATTTTGGTGGCTGCAAATTAAGCCCAAAATGACAAAATCTCAAAAAATCGGAAAAATTCAAAAGCATATTTGCTGTGTTGCCGATCCCGCCTATTTATTAATGAAAAATAGAATATTTTAATTTTTATTTTTACAATTTTTAAATATTTATTACTATTATGTGCAGAGTTATATAAGCTCAAAGTTCACTAAGTTTGTATTTTTTTTAAACCTTGTTTAAGTTTAGATTGCATATATGAAGTTTGTGTCACTACCAAAGTTTTTTTTTTTCGTTCAAAATACCACGGCCCACTTACCAGCCCAACCGACCGAGAGGCATGTCCGTATAACGTACGAACCGGTGGCCGATCAGTAACAGCCCAGATGTTTTGAGCACGCGAAGAAGCAAGTGACTACAAACGAAATTAAAAATACAGCCATGGACCTAATTAATCCAACAGCTGTTTATAAAACAACGTAATTACTAAAACAACATTACAAATCATAATTAGTTTAAAGACGAGAGAATTGATGGCATGTAAAAGAATGTGGTAATCAATAATTGAATAACTGTTATTGTAGTCTTTACACATGCTTCTCACAGGACCAAATAATCAAAAGTTACTTTTACACATTGACAACTTTATTGCATTATAATTTGTGAACGTTTGGTTAAATAGGTTCTAATCCAGTTTACAAATATGTTAGAAAGGCCAATCAATTCAAGTTTTTTTAGCAATAAGTCGTGGTTAACTTTATCGAAAACCTTGCAAAAATCATTGTAAATTACATCAGTTTGGAGACCACGAGTAAAGCTTTTAATTACACTTGTAGAAATTTCAAGCAAATTAGTCACAGTGGATTTGCCTTTCAAAAAACCGTGCTGATTTGAAGATACTGCAGACTTCACATTGAAAACAAGTTGCGTGGTTAAGATTGCCTCAAATAATTTAGGTATAACACTTAGCTTTGCTATACCTCGATAATTTGAAATTTCGGACTTTGACCCGCTCATAAAAGGCAGAATAATAAATGAATCCTTCCAACTAATGGGGAAATGCCCAAGCCAGAGTGAAGCATTAAAAATGTCAGTTAACGGCAAGAAAAGTAAACTTGCGCATGATTTCAGAATGCAGCTTGGAATCCTGTCGGTCCAGGTAAATACGACAGTTTCAAAGTTTTATGTTGTCGCAAAACTTGAGTTTATTTGTTTGATTGGAAAAGGGTAAGACGAACTGCAATCATATGTTGCTGTTGAATAAGTATAACTAAAAAAGTCTGCAAAAAGGTCAGAGATATTCTAATTGTCAGTAATTATACAATCCTTCCATTTCATTGACGAAGGGAACAGAGAACATTTACGTTTTATATTAACAAAGTCGTAAAACGCTTTCGAGTTTGTCTGGAAATCCATTTTGAGTTTGCTAATGTATTTCTTATAACATTTCGAATTTAGTGATAAGGATTTACTTCTCAAAAGAGAATATTTAAAATAATCGTTAAAATTTTAGTTATGCGTGGGCCAGAAAGCATTTTGCATAATTTAACATAGTTGGTCTCTTTAAACAGAACTGTTCAAATTGCGAAGCCATATTGTAACGTACAGGGCAGAAGTATTCTAAAGATACACAGATAGTAGGATGATGGCTGTCTTCAGGGATAGCAAATGGATCACAAAGAGATATAGATACATCAAGAGCATCATCTACATATACTAAATCCAAAATTTTTTTATGTTTGTTATAAAAAGAATTTACTTGTTTTAAGTCAAGCTTAGAGAATGAATTCAGAAATACATTAAAGTTTTTACGAGTAGTGCATTGAATTAATTGATTATTTTCATCTATATTCCACCAAATATGTGGTAGGTTGAAATCACCGAAAGTTAACAAAAAATCATTTAGATAAAGCATATTAAAGCATTCACAACAAAAGAAGCATGTTTAAGATATACACTGATATCCGAGTTTGGGGGAATGTAAGAGCATGTAATGTACAACCATTTAGCTCCCAACCTAACACGAGCACATACAAATTCAAAATCTTGAATTTCCGTAATCGAAATTAAATCAGACGGAAATGAAGTCTTTATCGCTATAAGGACACCGCCACCAATTTTGGACTGACGGTCCGTTCCAAAAATTTGGAAAGCATTACACAAAATTTCTGCATTGTTAATTGTCGGCTTGAACCAAGTTTCAAAAAAGACAAGAATATCTAACTGGCTATCAAAACTTTTCAGAAATAAGTCACACAACTTCGAGTTTAAGCCTCTGATACAAAAAGTACAGGAATGCTGGGGAAGACGTTAGTTTTTTATAGCATCGGAAGGACGTGATAAGGTTACAGCATTTCGAGAGTTCATATTCACTTAAACACGATTTGACGTACTTTAACACCACCAGGCCAAAAACTTTTACAAAATATGTTGTCAAATTTGTCCGCAGATAAAGTTTTTGCGTTATTTAGAAAAGGGTTTAAGAATTTTATTCCGTTTTTTAACGTAATAATACGAATTTTGAAGTACTGGGGTGTTATAATATAATCCCTTCCTAATAAACATTCGAAGAGAAAGGTCAAAAGCCGTTTGCCTATATAGCAAAAAAATTTATTTAAAAAGTTCTCTATTTCTGAAGTTTTTTTTGTGAATGGCTTCTGGCTTTTATTCATTTATCAGCAGTGAAATTTTTTGTATAATACAAATTTTCAATAGTCTAACCATCTGATGTCAATTTCAAGAGGGATAACGCCATTACCTTAGGAGGTAACGAGTTAAAATTAATTAAATGTGGTAATAAAAAAATATTGTGTGCTAAACTTTACTGCAGGTAACCGAACGCAAGATTGTCCAAAAATACGAATTTATACATGTTTTCATATAATTTCCTAAATAAATTAATTAACCGTAGAGCGACCCTAAAAATAATCTTCGTTAATGACCCTATGGGTAGAATTCTACCCATAAGAAAAATTTAAAAACTTTATATAAATCAATATTTTTTATTTCACTTATTTATTGTTTTAGAACAGCATTTCACACAAATATTTCTGTTATGCAAATCTTTGCAGGCTGGTTTTTTACAAAAAACACAGATAAGCTCGCTTTTTTTGTCCTCATTTACACCTTCCTCATAGCAAGAAATACATCTGCCTCGACCTTTCTGCTGATGCGGTACTTGATTCACAGTGTTTGCCGTTGAGCCGCCTGGACATTCTTTTGAACACATTAGTATTTCTTCCTCATCACGGATTGTTGACAAAAGAGCCTGTGATGCGGTCGTGGTAGGTTTTCTGGATCGACTTCTCATAAAAGGTTCTGCTAACAACATTCCAAGTTCACGAAGAAATACTTTTCGCTTTGATCGACTTTTACTTTGGTGCCAGTTTTGATCAATTTCGTTAAAAATAGTGTAGGCATTGAGAGCAGAAATATCAACAATATTCGCGAAAACTGCTATTGGCCAACGGCAAGTTTTGCGCTTACAGCTGTAACCTGATAGCATTTTATCAACGGTATCAACTCCTCCCTTTGTTGAATTATAATACGCAATTATATTGGGTAATTTCTTTGGATCGGGACCTATTTCCTCACATGTATGCAAAGTACTTTGAACAACTGTACATTTGTTTTTTCTTCCAACATAAGAAACCAATGATGTGTCTTTTGTAAAAGCAAACGTGGAATGATAAAGAGGTAATCCTTTGCACTCTAATAGCTTTGGTGGAATGCTTCTTCAAGCCTTTACTCAATAATGCCTGACCAAGTTCGTATGACGAAAAAAAATTATCCATGGTAATATTGTGCCCTTTCAGTCCTTCAATGAGATCCAGCACTACCCTTTTGCCTTGATTTTGTTCGGGTTTCACAGCTCCCGGCTTTTTTCCAAGGTAAGGCTGAATTTTCCAAACATAGGAACTTTTTGAACAGACTAACAACCAAAACTTAAGTCCATATTTTTCTGGCTTGGAGGGAATGTATTGTCGAAAAGAACATCGGCCATGAAATCCTAAGAGTTGCTCATCAACAGTTACACATTCATGAGGATTGTAGTAAATCGGCAAAAGTTCGGCCAAGTTGTTCCATAAGCTGCGAATTGGAGCAAATTTGTCTTCTGTACGATTCTGCCGCCTACCAAATACATCATCGAAGCGAAGAACCCTATTTATATATTTGAAAGTTTTCTGCGACATGATTGAACGAAACATTGGTCTTCCGAATTTTTAGTCGAATAGATCCTCCACTGCCTCATTCTTTGATCTGTATAAACATTTATTTCAAATTGCAATCTACAACATTATGCAAAAAATAAAAATAAACCTTACTTGAACACTCCACTTAGAATAAGAACGCCAATGTATGCATGTAAATATTCTCTATTAATTTCGATGTACTCCTGAGGAAATTTTGCTTGTGCGTATTTATTTGAATTTTCAATTATAATTTTTTCCATCGCTGGCGTGAAAAAGAGTAAAAACGCGTCCTTTTTGTCATTTACTCGGGACGATGCGATGCGAGTAACACCAGGTCGTAATGATAAAACATTTTCGTTCCGTAATCTTCCACTGTGTTTTGGAACTGGCGATGATTTCCAAACCATGCCATCCTTTGCAATCATTGCGGATGTCGATTCAGTGAACTCAATAGGGATTTCACCATCCGAAGAATCTTCCTCACTTGTATATTTTTCACTTGAAATATCCTCTTCATCTATGGGTTCATATTCATCTTCACTATCGGAATAAATATCTGCCTCGTCACTATTTTCATTCACCAGCTCCTCAATCATTTCATTGGTTAAATATTTTGGATTTGACATTTTTTACACTTTATATTATTTAGCTTATAACACGTTCGTAACACAAGAATACTGGTCAGCTTTTTAATAGCAATTGCTTACCAACTCTATTCACATATGATACATGAATATAATTGGGAATCCCCTTTTTAAAAAATGAGACAACCGTATATTTGTCGGTTATTGCCCTTTTTAGCATTTGCTTCTCTATTGCGTACTCGTAAAAAAATACCCAGTGTTGCACATTATAAAACATAGTGAGAAAATAATGTTTTTTCAAAAAATTTCTTATGGGTAGAAATCTACCCATAGGGACGTGAAACATGTATGGTCGAAATTTTTTTAAAGTATATCATAATAAGTCAGTAAACTCAACTTTAACGAAGGAAAAAAGCATTTTGAATAAAGTCAAGAAATTTCGTACTGCAAAAAAATACCATTTGTTAAATATTATACAAGAAAGTTCCTTTTTGGGTAGAATTCTACCCAAAGCACAGTCTACGGTTAAATATGAATGTCTGAATCCACTGTAAAAAATTCTTTAAAAAAAAATGTTCAAAATACTGGAAATTGTTATGTTTATTATCATGATCGAGCCATTTCAATTTTCAATTAAATTTTATCGAATAGTGTAATTTTCCAACAAAAATCCTAAAAATGACTAATATTTACTCCTCAACACATTTAGTGCCACCATACAAATTCAATATACTATATACTAATATGGTGCCAACAAATAGTAGAAGGTTAATTAATACATGTAAAACAAATTTGTGAATAGTGTTATATTGTTACGTTTTTATTTTGTGAACGTTTAATTCTATGTGAATCACCTTGTTCGATCACTGGATTCTGTCAATAATAATTGCAACACTTCTTTTGTAGAACTCTATACAGAAACAATTTATTTAATCAACTCTATTTCCAATAAACTATTTACAATATCTATTTAATGTAATGTTTGCGCGATCACTTATCGGATACAATTCGGGATACAATTGATTTCATTTGCCAACAACAGGCTCTATTTATACACTGTGGCAACACTCCAGAATCTTCCTTTATCGTAGTCGAGATTCTTCTCTTTCTGCCTATTCGTGTCATTCACAATTCACAACTGCTCTCCTCTTAACCTTGTTGGTCCCGAACAAGTTCTTATACGTCTCCCCGATATGGCGCAAGTCGCTCCAAGGGCACTACTTTAAACTTTTCTCTTTTATTTCGGACACGTTGAATACGATACATTACGACATTTATCTTATATAGTCTTATATGGTCCTTCCCATTAAGTCTGTAATTTAGGGTGCAGGTCTTTCTTTCGTTGTGGATTATGAAGCATTACAAGCTCTCCTTCATAGAACCCTTTTGAATTTGCTTTCAAGTCATACCAGGCAGTCATCTTTTCGCTTATCATCTGCGATCGTTCTCTGATGAACTGTTCCCGATTTTAATTAGTAAAGTTACCTTCGGTTGATCTCGTTGATGTTGCGACTCCAAATTTTAAATCAGCTGGCAGTCTTAACTCGATTTCAAATTGCCACTGCTGGTGTAGTAGCCGTCGTATCATGTTACGCGTATCGATATGCCATGAGGAACATTGGTATATGTACATCCCAGTCTCTTTGGTATTTATCTACGACGCAAAAATGCAAAGGTGTTGTACGAGTTTTGTACCCAACATACGGCACATCTCTTGGAATACACCCGATTCGAAATTTCGACTTTGGTCTGAGTGTAACTCCATCGGTACACGAAAACGAGTAACGCATTGGTTGGCGAATACATCCGCAACTGTACAAATAATACAAAGTATTATTTACATATATGGTTACTGGTAATTCGGTGATTATGGTGCCGATGATGTCGATGAGTTTCCTGCTAGTTGTTGTCTGCTGTACTTAGTTTTTTTTAATGGTTTTGTTGCAGATTTTGTTGTTGAATTCTAGTGATGCAAACAGTAACTTCTCCTTTATCAAGGTTCGATTTTTGTTTCGGCAATTAGAGCGAGATTATTTACATTTAGTTAATCTTCTGGATGTTTTGTCATGGAATCGTTATCTGGATTATTATTGTGGAAAGTTGGTTTGGTGTGCATGTGGGTTGATGCTGTTGTCTAATGCGTCCAATGGTTTGATTCGACAGATTTTTTTGTTGTATGGGAATTTTATGAACAATAGCTTGCAAAGTGGGTTTTATGTGTACCGCACTGCTTAGCAATATTGTCGATGTGAAACTCTGTACTCCTGGTGTAAGTGTTCAATAATTTTGGTTCTATTGTTTATCATTTTCTTCTGATGTGGATCAAAATCCATTGTCACTGATAAATACAGTACCTGAAATATTTCATTCGGTTTTGGTTGCATAGCTGTTATTGTTGATGTCTCAATATTATCTATTAGCTATTGTTGATATCTCATAGCTATTATTGTCACGCTGTCTAGGTACGCCAAAGTTATTTGTTGTAAATTTTATTGTTTTGTTAGTTTTTTATGGGTACTCACTGTACTGCGCCTGCTTTGTTTTCTGCTATGGGTTTATTAGTTCTTTACTGCCTCAAGGATAGTTTTTTGTCATCATTCTGTTGGTTGTTACTGTTGTTAAAGCTGTTAATGTTTCTGCGTTTGCATCTCTTGCAATTTCACAGTATGAGTTGATTTTGGATTCTCGTGGACATACTGCTGCTCTCTTGTATTTGTAGGGGAATTACCAGATTCTTTTTCAATAATAGATCACTTGCATCTACTATATATATTATAACTACTATATCTACTATAACACTCATTTAGTTAGTTTTTCTTATAAGATATACATATATTCTTAATTAATTAATTAATTCTTTTTTTTTGCAATATTCATTTATAATCTATACTTCATTTTTTAAAAGGTATTTAAAATGCATTGTTGTTTGGACAAAAATATAGGGACCACATTGCATTTTCTCTTCATAGTTGCAATGACCAACTTTTCGTACTTGTAGCTGGTACGATTTTCAATATTATCCGTTGAAAACGGAACGTGTTTTGTTACATATATTTCATCTTTCTTTTAAGGATATATCATATTTCGTCATATAAATCCTAACGTGTTCTTACTATACTGTATTTACTGTATATTTCTAACCCTCTAGTTGTCATTTTCTTAAAATATTGTACTATTTTTGGATGCGTCCCCTATACTTAGCCTCGTCCAGTGCACATGAGTATCCACACACCGAATTACAATTCAACGCGATGAATTGCAACAGATGTCTTTATACGCATGAACACTGCGCATACCTCTTTCTAATTTGCAAAATATTCTAAATATCTAAATATTTTAGTTCTTCTTTTTTATGACCCTTATTGTCTCTTTCTATTTTGTCTTAATTCCTTCGAAAAATTGTATATATATATATATATATATTTTTTTTTGGTGTTCCAGCGTTGATGCTGCACTTTATCCACAGTTTAGTACTTTCCAATTTCGACTTCAGCCATCTCTTTAGTGTACCTATATTTCTTGAGGGACCCTGTATTCTTGTACGATAATAATGGAGAAAATTTTAGTATTTTAATGTATTTTTTGTATATATTAATATTTTATTTTATTGTTGTCAAAAATGATGTATTAAAAGGAAGGAAAGGAGAAAGAAAAAAAGAATAAATAAATGTAATTCTAATACAATTCCCATAATTGTCAGTAGATTAAATTTATTTCCCTACATCTATGGTCACCATATTATAAAACGACATTTGGTTCATGATGTATTATGATTATTTTTTCTTGCATTTATCATAGTTGTGCATTTGTTTGTATTATTTTGTTTGAAATTTTATTCTTGTATATATGTATATATGCGATATTATTTTGAGTGTCGTTCTCACGTTGTTGTAATTAATGCATTGTTATGCATTTTGCTTAATATGATCAACGTGCTATTAATTAAATTTTTTTGTACGGAATTTTGTTTGGTTTTTTTTTTTGCATTTTTGTGGTATTATGTATTTTGCTTGGTCTGAAAATTTAATTCTCTTGTATCATTACACTTCACACTATTGTATTTTATATACTAACTGAATTTTCCTTTTTTTTCTACCACAAATACTATTACTTTGTTTTAGTAAGTTGTTATGGTACTTTTTACCATTTTGTCCGATTTTAATAGTCGTCGTTACTGGGCTGTCCACATGTATCACTTCGTATGGTCCAGTCCAGATGGGACTAAATTTATTTTTTCTAGTCTGGTTTCTCAGTAATACTTTATCACCAATTTTAAAAATTATAGAGTGGATTCCTTTGTCGTATTGAATTTTAGCTGATTTCTTTGCTTTTTCTTGATTTTCCCTTACTAACTCGTGTGACCTTTGTAGTTGGTATTTTAATACTTTATTTTGATTATCTGTATTGTACAGAGGTGATCTTTTTGTTTTTAGGTTTGTCGGCATATCGATATTGAAACCGTATAGAACACTGAATGGGGTACGTTTTGTCGAAGTATGTATGGTGTTATTGTGTACGTGCATCGCTGATGCTAACCATTGCGATAGAATTGCACCTACAGCCTCGTTGCTGGCATCTGTTGTTAACACAAAAGGTTTAGAAAAATCTGGGTATTCTAAAATTAGCGGAGAGCAAATTGCTTGCTTCAAAAGCTTTCTGACATTTTTTGTACATTCAAATTTCGCGTCCTTCCTGAGTAGTTTGTTGATTGACAGTGCCATACTAGCCATATTCTCAACAAATTTTCGGTAATAATTTACTAAACCTAGAAATGCCTGAATATCTTTCTTATTTTTTGGCACAGGAATACTTTTAACACATTCCACCTTACCAGGTAACGCTCCTTCCTCAGTGCATTTATGGCCTAGGTAAATTATCTCTTTTCGTAGAAACTGGCACTTTTCTGTATTTAACTTCAAGTTATGTTTACATAAAGTCCAAATACTCTTCGTAAACGCGACTCATGTTGTGCCAAGTTCCGACCATAAACGACGATGTCATCCAAGTAGACAAAACAATCTATACCTTGAAGTCCTGTTAGTAAATGGTTCATTAGTCTTTGGAAGGTGGCAGTTGCTCCTGTTAAGCCGAAAGGCATTCTGTTAAATTCATAGTGCCCAACACCTGTACTAAACGTTGTTTTTTCTCTGTCTGATTTTTTCAATAACACTTGATGATACCCACTGGCCGAATAAAGTGTAGTGAAATATCTACAATGACCTAACTGGTCTAATATTTCATCGATGCGGGGAATGGGAAAAACTTGTTTAATAGCGGCGTCATTTAATTTCCGGAAATCAACTACTAGCATCCATTTTCTTTTACCATCTTCTCCCGCTTTCTTTGGCACCAAAATTATGGGAGAATTCCAGGGCGATGAGCTGGGATTAATTATGCCGTCTTCCAACATTTTGTTTACTTGCTTATTGATTTCTTCCTTATGCGCTTCTGGTAGCCTGTACTGTCTTTGGTTGATTGGAGCCTGGTCTGCTTTTATTGGTATTGTGTGTTTTATACCTGTGGTGTGAGACAGTTTGTCACCTTCCAAGAAAAATAAATCGTGGAATGACTTAAGTATTCCATCTATTAAAAAAGTCGAGAATTTTTGACAATTTTCAAGAATGACATTTAATTCATTTAAATTTACTTTAATTAGAAATTTATTCAATATTATATTTATTATATAAAAATGAATTAAATTCCTTTCCTTTAGAACAAATTAAAAAATTCAGTCTATTCCACTCTGCCTTCGGTGTTCTTCTGCCTCGTGTCATTCATGCTGCCGTCGCTTGATCGAATTACTGTTCGTCGAATTACTGCTCCCCTTTTCACTTTTTGACCAATCAGCATTCACCACGCATACCAATTGTTACGTTGGACTTACGTCAACTACGCTGCCAGATCGCTCGTAACACTCCCCCCTGGTATATGCTGTCGATCAGGATGTACCGAGCTCTTCAGATCCAGAACGGCTATCTTGGCAGCGGGTCTCTGCCACAAGTTGTCTTGAGTATAGCGCTTCTAACTCTTCCATCGGCACTCTTTCGTACGTCGATCACCTTGCCTTTAGGCCAGCAGTTTCTTGGGTTATTGGGATCAACTATGTATGCAATATCACCGACTTCTATGGGTTTGACATCCGCAAACCATTTTGTTCTCCTGGTGATAGTAGGCAGATACTCGGCGACCCAACGTTTCCAGAAGGCGTCTGCGAGTTGCTGCGATGTTCGCCAGTTACGACGCATTAAAACACCCTCAGTTACTGGCTCTGCAATTGGCTTAATACCACTAGAGCTGCCTAACAGGAAATGATTAGGTGTAAGTGCCTCTTCCTCTTCGTGGTCGATAGGGATATAAGTTAATGGGCGAGAGTTAATCGTCATCTCCACCTCCATTAAAATCGCACGTAAAAGTTCGTCGTTCGGGCGACTAGTTGTCAAAATCCGTTGAAATACCTCCTTTACTGAGCAAACTAGCCGCTCCCAAGCTCCACCCATGTGTGGCGACGCTGGTGGTATAAAACGCCAATTGGTTGCAGCAGAAGTGAAGGTTTTCGTTAGAAGATTTTTATCTAGGAGAGAAAATGCTGACTTCAACTCCCTCTCAGCGCCTTTCAAGTTTGTGCCGTTGTCACTCCATATCTCCAACGGACTGCCTCTGCGCGCCATAAAATTGCGAACGGCGAGAATACAGGAGTCTGTGGTGAGCGAGTATGAAATTTCGAGATGCACCGCTCTGGTTGTTAAGCAAGTGAACAAAACCCCGTATCTTCTTTCTGTGCTTCTTTTAACCGTGACCATAAGTGGACCAAAGTAGTCGACGCCTACGTAGGAAAACGGACGACATATTGCAGAGGTGCGGACAGAAGGCAAGCAGGCCATCCTAGGTGGTTGAGGTTGAACTCTTCTGTTTTTACAAATCTGGCAATTACGTCGAATTTTATTGGCCACGATGCGAAGTTTTATAATCCAATAAGACGGCCGGATTTCATTGACGACTGTCTCCATGCTACCGTGATGATATTTTACGTGGAAGTGGTTTATAATTAGGTGCGTAATGTGGTGGTTGTGTGGTAATAATACTTGGTCCGGTCGGCCTAATATTTTAACTCTGCCATCAATTCGCAAAATGCCACAGTCATAGGCCATATAGGGTGATAGTTTGAAAATTTTGCTGGATTTGTCAACAACACCCCCAGCTGCCAAAGCTGCTATAGAGTCTTTGAAGTCGTCGTATTGGGCTTTCCTCCAAAGAAAGCATTCTGCTTTACGAAAATCTTCAGTACCCGGAACATTACCTAATAATTGATTTTCTCGAATTACGGTTAACCAAATCCGAGCGCAGTACAAAGCCATAGCGGTTGCTCGAAGAAGACGATTCCAAGTTGAAAATCTCTCAGGTTCGGGCACTACAAGAAGCTGTTCTGAAGTCAAGTGATGAGCACCAATAAACTGTGGACGCAGCTCTTCAGTTGGAATACTTCGCAGCTCAACGCGCACAGGCCATTCGCTACGCGGAAGGTACAAAAAGGATGGCCCACTAAACCATCGGCTGTTGTTAGAAAGGTCTGGTTCACTATGCCATTTGGTGGCTTCATCAGCGACATTAGCTGCAGTTGGAACCCAGTGCCATTCCTTGACGTCGGTCAATTCCGAAATCTCACTGACTCGAAAAGCCACAAATTGCTTGTACCGGCGGTGATCGGCATGCAGCCAGGCTAATACTGTTTGTGAGTTTGACCAGAATACGCTCCTGTCAATACGGATGGAATGCGATTCGATGACATGTTTAGCCAGGCGAGCTCCCAAAAGTGCCGCTTTCAGTTCCAGACGAGGTATGGATATTAACTTGAGTGGGGCTACTCTTGTTTTGCTGGTGATCATCGTACAGTTAATTGCGCCATCGTGTGAGTATCGAAGGTAGCACACTGCGGCATAGCTACTTTCACTTGCGTCAACAAATGTGTGCAATTGTATTTGAGGGTTTCCGCCGAAACCGGTTCCCATATAGCAGCGTGGAATTCTCTGCTTTTCTATTTTCGGTATAAGTTTAAGCCATCTCAGCCACTTGGAAAATTGATCATCTGGAATTGGGTCGTCCCAGTCACACCCACTTCTCCATATCTCTTGCAAGATAACTTTAGCGTACACCACGTAGAAACCGATTAGCCCAATAGGGTCGAATATGGTCATAACTAAGCTCAATACTTCACGTTTAGTCGGTCGCCGCTGGCAGAGGAAGAGCTCAGAATTCCTATACTTGGCGGATACACGAAATGCGAAATGGTCACTGGCGGTAGTCCACCACATGCCTAACACTTTCTCCGTAGGTAACTCTTTTTCAAGATCGAGACATAGTGCATTAGTTGAATTTCCATGTAGGGTGGCTAATACTCGGCTCGAATTTGACAAAAAGTTTCTTATATGAAAGCCTCCCATTGCATGAACGTGACGCACATCTTCTGCTAACTTAATAGCCTCTTCTTCCGTATCCATACTCACCAGCATATCATCAACATAAAACATCGATAAAACACTGTGAAGCACAAGGGAATTCCTCACGAAACTCTGCTGCATTTTTATTTTTGATATATTGAGCGCAGCTGGGTGAACATGTGGCCCCAAAAGTCATCACAAATGTAGTAGGCTCATTGGCGTTTGGTTCATACCAAAGGAAACATTTTGGTCTTCTTGCCGAATTCGAACCTGGTGAAACATTTCAGCAATATCGGCCGTGATGGCAAATCGCCTCTGTCGAAATTTAAATAGCACCGAAAGTAGAGGAGTCGTTAGGTCTGGACCTTTGAGCAACATGCTATTCAAAGACACACCATTAACTTTCGCGGCTGCATCCCAGACTATTCGAACCTTCCCTGGTTTGTTGGGGTGGGTTACTGCAAAAATCGGCAAATACCAGTATCTTTCAACGGCAGCATCGAGTGGTGATAAGCGTCGGGCGTACCCCTTTTGAACATAATCATCAATTTTTTGTTGAAGTATTTCAGCCAAGTTATGGTCACGTTGCATCTTCCTTCGAAGACATTGCGCCCGAAATAAGGTCAGTGGAAGGCTATCGGGAAGCTGAATATCAGGATGTTTCCATAATAGGCTGGTCTCGAAACGATTACCGACTCGTACGGTGTGTTGTTGAAGCTGCTCCAAAGCGATCTCATCCTCTTTAGACATTTGGCTGACATGTCTAAAGTATCGAGACAAATATACGCTTTAGTTATTTGAAGCAGCTCTGCTAGGGCAGAGCAGTTACAAATGTGATAAACGCGGTGAACAGTATTAACACCAATTTCAGGTGTCAGTCCTTTCAATGTCCATCCGAGTTTAGACTTTTCTGCTATTGGTTCATTTTCGCCTGCATATAAAGATTTTATAGGAGATCCAAGCGCAGCGTTATTTAACCCAATCAGCAGTTGTGGTGCAGCATTTTTATAGGACTGCAATGGCAAACCTTTCAAGTATTTGAAATCTGACTGCAATTTGGCAGCGTTAAGCGATTGAATAGGCAAGTCGAGTTTTTTAATTGAGCGAACGCCTTTAAGCGCGAATTTCCTATTGCTATTCCTAGGTGATATGGCTAGGTCAACCACAACAGACTCGTCTTCATACCGGTATATATCACCAGTCCAACGTATACAGAGTGGTTGTGGTGTACCTGTTACGTTTAGTTTTTTTAACAGCTCTTCGTCAATGAGTGTAAGGGACGCGCCATCATCTATGAAAGCATAAGTTGACACTCTACGACTACCCGAGTGTAGAACTACAGGAAGTATTCGAAACAGCGTGCTTCTACCGCTAGAATTATGCATATTAACATTGGCACCCGATTTGAGCTTTTTTGACGCGTTCACAGCATCAGTACCAACTAACTCTGGGTTGTGTAATAAAGGATGATGAGTGCGAATGCAACCATTAACGTTGAATGTTGCTGTCGATTTACAGCAATTTGTCGAGTGCTTCATCAAGCATCGGTGGCATAATTTTAGTTTGCGGACTATCTGCCACTTCTGACTACGCGGCATGACCTTTAAGGAGGTACAATTAGAGATATCACTGCAATTTGCTTCGCAAACGATACATCTTACCGAATCAAAGTGATGATTAATAGCGCCTCGTTTGCGGACTCGTGGCGACTCCTTTGGTACGATAACGCAATTCGCTCCTTGTGCTAGCTGGAAAAGCCAATCGCTGAAATGTTGTAAATTACAGGCCGCCAAGCTTCGTTTATGCATTCCCCAATATGCTGGTAGAAGCCCAGGCAATTTCGAAACCAGCCTCTGTTCGAATTCGGGATTGTTCAAATGGCTACTCAGGCCTGACACCGACATCGTTGCACAGATGTTTTCCACTTCTACGGCAAAGTCCACAATTGATTCTAGCTGGCTCTCTGACGGTGACGGCAGCTCACAAATTTGTCGCTGTAGAACGCTGATGATCAATTCAGGTCGTCCAAATCGCATTTGAAGGGTAGAAATAATTTGGTGCACGCATGAAGAGTGCAGCAATAGATTTTTAACTGCATTGCGCGCTGTACCTTCCAATGCTTGCCGTAGTCTTAGCAGATTCTCTTCGTCAGAGAATCCACAAACCTCTGTCGATTGGATATAAGCAGCATAAAACAACGGCCACTCGCTTAGATGACCGTCATATTTAGGCAATTCTTTAGCAAGGCTGTTGCGAGAAGCAACCTGATCTCTAGTCAGTCGACGATAAGCCGAAGCACCAAAGGATAAGCTATTAACGTGGCCGGCTGTGGGCAAAGTTGTTCGCGCTGGTTGCGAACAACATTCTCTACTGAGTGTCGAGTGAAGTTGTAATTGCTGCTCGAGTGACTGTATTCTGTCCAATAAGGATTGAAGAACAGGTGCTGACAGATCACTCACTGGTTGTTCCACAATTGATGTTCTCAACGGAGCCGTGTCTTGTGGAGGAGACTGCCGAACAACAGATACGTTTACACTGGAAGGAGCTATATTGAATGGTGCAACAGAATTCGGAGGTAGCTGCCTTGTCTGCGTTGTATGTGTCGCTGAATCCTGCATCGATATTGAAAGGCATAGTATATTGCCTTTCATCTGGTTCATCATAGAATCCAATTGCATCGATGCGATCCAGAAAGCTGTACTGTTGTCTTAGTATAGCCTCTCTCTGCCTTAAGACTTCACTCTGCTCCTGTAACAGTTCGGCCCGGCGGCGAAGCCCTTGCGAGGTGGCAGAGCTTATTGAGTAAGCGGGGCTGGCTGGCTGGTTGTCCTGGAGCAGTATGTGATTGGCTGATATAGAATGCAATCCGTTAGCATCGAAAGGAGCTACAGATATGTCACCATGCAAGTTGCTGGGCAGCATTACAGGAACACGTTGATGTGCAACTCCATCATTAATGTCATGCTTTCCCAGTTCCCCTGGCAAGTTTGTCGTAGCGAGAGTATTACTTGCCATTTGATAGCTTGTCGAGGCAGCAGAATTAGAGGCAGTGGTGATACTAGGCACCACAGCGAAATTAGTTATCACAGCAGACGTCTCAAGTATATTAATATTATCCCGTGACATTGCAATTGGCAATGGTTTAATTTAATACAAGAAGTGAAGACAGAATGAATTTTTTAAGATATTAAAAAAGTCGAGAATTTTTGACAATTTTCAAGAATGACATTTAATTCATTTAAATTTACTTTAATTAGAAATTTATTCAATATTATATTTATTATATTTATTATATAAAAATGAATTAAATTCCTTTCCTTTAGAACAAATTAAAAAATTCAGTCTATTCCACTCTGCCTTCGGTGTTCTTCTGCCTCGTGTCATTCATGCTGCCGTCGCTTGATCGAATTACTGTTCGTCGAATTACTACTCCCCTTTTCACTTTTTGACCAATCAGCATTCACCACGCATACCAATTGTTACGTTGGACTTACGTCAACTGCGCTGCCAGATCGTTCGTAACACCATCTATGGAACTCTTTTCCTCAATGTTTAAGTTTTCGACTAGTTTAATTTTTTCTAATATTTTGGTAACCCTTTTTTGGCTATTCGTTTCCTTGATGTTATTTATTTTATGAGCTATGTCGTATTATTCGTGTTCTGAATGATTAAATTTAATTATATTAATTTTAAGATTATTTACAATATATGAATATATATTCGTATTGAGAATTGGGACATAAACTGTGTTGTCCGTCACACTGCCCAATGTCTCCCCTAAATATATTCCAGCAGATACTTCCTGTTTCTCTACTATAATAGGGACTAACTTCATAGTTCTCCCAGGTACTACAACCTCACTGGTGTGTAGTATTCTATTACCGTTCTTCAACGGATTGAGAGGTAAAGTCAACAAATGCTGTTTTCGTTCACCAAAGAAAATCAGCTTTTTTTTCATAGTATTTATAACCGATCGGTTCCATAAATTGTCTCCACCTAGGATACCATCAGCAGGTATCCCTCTCTCTTGAGAGATTACGTGTAGTTCTAAAATCTAATCTTTGGTCCTCTCATGTTGGACTGCTACTGACCCTAATGTGGTGACAAATCCTCCGAATGCACCACTAAGATTCTTCCTTAAATGTCGCTTCTTGCTAACAGATTCATTAATTACTGATGACTTTATTAAACTGGTATCTGCCCCAGAGTCTACAAGTAAAATGAGTTTTTCATTTTGTTGCTTCCTCGCACGGAAACTCAATGAGCACATCATCTACATCAGAGACTCCCAAACAGTAGCCATGTTTGTTATTACTGGATGGAAAAGATGGTTCAACAATCCTCCTGGACGCTTGACTACCAACTTCCACCATCTTGCTATCTAACTTGGAGGGTGTGTCAACAATCTCTAAGGACGCATAACTGACACCTTCCATTTCAATTGGCCTACTTTTAGCAAAATTTTGGGGTTCCCGGTTTATTGGCCGTAACTGGGCCCCCCGTAGTTTCCCTGGGTTTTTTCCAATTCTTTGCGTTTATAACAGTCGGCGATCCTGTGTCCCAGCTTCTTACAGAAATATCATTTGGCTTCCGGATTTCCGCGATTAGGGACTTTGCTTTCTTGCCCTCCCTTAGTAGGTGCATGTGTTTGATTGCCTTTTCCTTGTGACCTGTTGTTGCTAAAAGGTGTGCATGACAAATTGAACTCATGTCCGTATTTTTTACACTTTATGCAATAGGGCATATTTTTTCTCTTAAAACAGTCATCTTAGTATGCCCCTTTTTGTCGCAGAAGGAGCAGGTAGGAACTTTCCTTTGGCTATTTTGGGGTCTTACGTTATTATATTGGTATTTGTTCACTCCGAGTGGCATCTTGTCATTTCTGTTCTGGTGAAATGCCACTGTATTACTGGCCTCAGTCTGGTGAACGTCGTTTGAATATAATGTTCCCATATTAAACTGATTGAATCGTGGTCCTCTTTAGAGCAGAATACCCGTATTTACGGCCTCCTCTGCTAATTCTTCTAACGTGCTCGTCTTACCTAGCATATGAGTTTTTAACAATGGATCTTGAAGGCCTGATATAAAAGATGTCCTCGCATACCCCTCTAGCTCTTTTAACAACGCTTGGTCTCCAACCTGACCATATCTATTCTTAATACATTGTATCGCCGTGGATTGTAAATCACCTAATCTCCTTGCAAAAACACGTATATCTTCCTGAGGTAGTTGGCGTGCGACTTGTATTTGGTGCGTGAACGGTTCCAGGCGAACGGTCAAATATGTGTTTCGCAGAAGTGTATACAATTTTTATATATTAGCGAACTTTTTACTTAGCACCAAGTTGTAAGCATCTCCATATAGTCGCTGTTTTATACAAGCTACGAAATCTTCCAACTCGTTGGGTTTTATGGCTTTTCTTGTTAATTCGCACCCAGAAATGAACTGGTGTACTTCGGTCCTCAAATCTTTAGACTCCGCTCCAGTGAGTACTGGGACTGGTCTACTGACGGTCTGTGCAATTTTGTCAATATGCACTATAAACCAACCACTTCTTCGAGTAAATTCAACAATCGGGTTCAAACATTCGTCACATCATCATTCACTCGTCAGTTATGCAATGTCAATCATTCAGTAAAAAATTGCACGGAATTCAAAAAACTTTTGGTACCTGACAATAATTTCGGTGGGAACTGTCTCGCGTGCAGTCACCGAAAAAATGATTGCAACAGTAACTACTCTTGTGTATACTGTAAAAAGAAGCATCACTCTATGCTTCATTTGCATCCGAAGTGTCAACTCCAAAAAATAGTAGACCTCAAACTACAATCTCACTAACCGCGGGTACCAACTCCCACTAAACCAAATAAGAACTTGCTTCGAAGCAGTGTTTCAGAAGATCAGCCATGTTCTTCAAAATTTAAAATTGTACTCAAGTGGAGTCATTATGCTCTACTGTATCAAGCCAGGTCTTACTTCCAACTCCTATGATCTCCATAGAACATTTGGGAGAAACGTTCAAAGTTCGAGCGTTAATAGACCAAGGATCGCAGAGAACTTTTATCTCATCTAAAGTTTAAAAGCAAATCCAACTTGCTACGGAACACTTTTTGTTCCAAATTTCATCAATGGGCGGTAGAATAGTACAAAATTCTACACAACTCTGCTCTTTAACGTTAGTATCTGTAAATACTAACACAAAAATACAAGCAAAAGCCATAGTGTTGTCACAACTAACCAAACTGCTTCCAACGGCTCGTATGAAACGCTCAAACTGGCTAGACTTTGCCAAACTCGATCTGGCTGATCCAAATTATAATATGCCAGCCCAAATAGACTTGAATATAGGAAGTGACTTAATTCCTAATAGCCTATACAGACGGCAGAGTTAATCCGGATTAACGACGCACTTAATCCGCATAAAATACTAACCTGACAGACGGTAGTATTGCGCATTAACTAAACAGCTGATTGCTGTTTTATTAGGTCTGCTCACTTACTTTACTATCACTATCAATTTTTGTCATCAGTCACTCTCGATATGAGAAAATATCAAGAAGTACGTGAACTGAAAACTATCAGAAACTTGTAAATTGACATTCACAGTTTATAATCGACAGCTGAAGTTATTTGTTCGCCAACGCTTTTCATGTCAAAAACTGTTAATAATTGTTGAACGTTTTTTATAAGCAAACACAAGTATGGTTTTGCAGTGTTGCCATCGTAAATTGCCCTAATCCTCTTTAATTTTGAGAATTAACTCGCGGAGTTAATGCGGATTACCTACAGTTAATGCCCGAGTTAATTCGAATTAAATCGTTAATCTGGATTACCGCTGCCATCTGTCAGGGACTGCAAGGACTGCGTCATAGGTCAAGTGGGAATCTTATTGCCCAAAATTCTCTCGGCTGGATTCTCAGTGGATCGATTCTCGAGAAAGTGTCATTATTTGCCACACAGGTCAATGAAGTTTCCAATGAAGATATCAGTTCCCAACTAAAGCAATTTTGGGAACAAGAGGAAATTTCTGAACCTCTTCCACTGTCGTCCGAAGACGAGTTTTGTGAGCGCCTCTACAAAACTACGACGACACGAAATAAATATGAAATATATGTGGTAAGATTACCGTTCAAGGAAAATGTTCCGCAAGCTTTAGCGTTGGCCAATCTCGAAACGCGGCACTCAACAGTTTATTAGTATGGAACGAAATCTCCAGAGAAAAGAGATCTTCAAACAAGTATACGATGAGGTTCTTAAAGAGTATTTCACTCTTGCCCATATGGAAATCATCAATTCGGGTGAAATCTCTTCTGATAACAAATATTTCTCGTTTTACTTACCACCACATTACGTAATTCGACCAGAAAAAGTTACTACCAGCGTTCGTGTTGTGATCAATGTGTCGAAAACGTCGAGTTCTGGTAACTCATTAAACGATGTTCTCTATACTGGTCCTACTCTTTAACCAGATCTAATTTTTCTCATTCTCTAATGGCGTTTATATCGTTATGTTTCCAATGGAGATGTACAGAAAACGTACCGATAGATTCTTCTTCACGAAGACGATCAAGACTTCCCAAGACTTGTTTTTCGACTGCCGCCTAATGTCTCAGTTAAGGATTTCAAATTGAAAACCGTAACATTTGGTATAAATTGTGCTCCTTACTTGGCCATCAGAACGATCCATCAGTTGGCTAACGATGCGGAGCAAGATTATCCAATAGCGGCAAATGTCCTCCGTCGTCAAACTTATGTTGATGATATTCTCTCAGGAGGTCATGAAATCCAGTCCGCATGTGAAGCATTGGATCAGGTAATTAAAATCCTCGATTCCGCAGGGTTTCCACAAAAAAAAATTACTGCAAATCACCGTAAAATACTTGAAGGAATCCCTGAAAATGATTTGCTAGATCCTAATTTCCTATGGTTTCACAGTTCAAGTTCCACGAAAACTCTCGGAATTCGATGGAACGCTCTCTCAGACACATTGGCATATAGTGTCATCTCAATTTCTACATAAAATGCTGCCACGAAACGACTGTTCTCTCAACTGTCGCAAAACTTTTTGAACCGGCAGGATGGCTCTCGCCAATAATGATTCAGGCCAAAATCTTATTTCAAGAACTATGGCTTGATTGCGTAGATTGGGATGAGTGTGTTAAAACGAAATCTCTCATGAAATGGAATCAGTTTGTGGAAAGTTTACCCACTATTAGCGAGATTAAAATTTCAAGATGGGTCCAGTTCTCCCCTAATAAACGAGTTCAATTACATGGATTCTGTAACTCTTCTGTTGGCAATGCTACTTGGCGGGATGTTCTCAGTGCTGATAACCAGGCTGATTTAGGAACACGTGGATGTAAACCACAAAAATTAATTGCGAATTCTCTCTGGTAGCATGGACCTCACTGGCTTGTAAAAACTCCCAACTTTTGGCCAACTTCAATGCCTCACACACCAAACAAGTCGGCTTTAGAGCTGAGGAAAGTGGAAGCATTTTCCAATAAAAAGTTTGTACTATTCACAAACAGAAAAATCGATCTCAAATTATGGCAGCCCTTCCTCTCAAACGCTGTAACTTGTCATTACCATTTGTCACTACTGGAATCGATTTTTCTGGACCATTTCAGATCAAAGCCTCCACTTTGCGTACTTCCACCTTTATAAAGGGGTACGTTGCCGTATTTGTATGCTTCTCCACGAAAGCTATACACTTGGAATTACGCTCTGATTTAACAATAGGTGAGTTCCGGCATTTGCTCGATTCACTGGACGAAGTGGTTTGCCAAGCAAAATCATGACATATAATGGTAAAACATTTGTTGGTGCTCAACGATCACTGAGTATAGAATTCTCCAAATTTCTCAAAGAAATTTCTTTCGATATCTGCAGCAAGTATGGTACTCAAGGACTTGACTGGAGTTTTATTCCTCCAAGTGCTCCACATAAGGGTGGCTTATGGGAATCAGCTATCAAGAGTTTTAAAACTCATTTCAAGAAGGTGGCCGAGAACCATAAGTTTACTTTTGAAGAATTTGCTACCTTGCTCACTAGGATAGAGGGTGTACTCAACTCACGACCTCTATCCCCTTGTCTCAAGATCCATCAAAACTCAATGCTCTTACTTCAGGATATTTTTGTTACGCCACTTTTTACGATGTAAGACCGATGCGTTCAGAAGTTAAACTCAACTGATTTATTTCAATCAAATTATGTACAGAGTTGCATTACTTATAAAATATGTAGAGTTGCAAAGGTAATGAGGTGTAAGCAGTGTTGCATACGAGATTATGTAAGATTTACGTATTTTAGAATAAGCGAATTTATAACACTACTTCACCCTGAAAGAAAATGAGTATATAAAAATAACAACATTTTCTGTATATAATACGAAAATTCATTGGTACTTATACTTAAATTATACAAGGCAAAGGTTTATGATTTATTTACGAAAATCTTGAGCTTCGTAGCGGTTAACCTCCTGTCGAGTGCGTGTACTTCTGCGAACTTGAAGATCACTTGGTGATGAGCTACACTCATTAGGCGGAGCAACTGGTTCGTCAGGTGTCGAAGTCGAGTCGTTTGTTTGCGGATACCAAGTTACGAAATCTGGTTCGGCTTGAGAAGAACGCATGTTGGAACTATGTCTGGATTTAAGTTGATTTACATGCCGTTTCAAATAACCGCAGGAAGTCTTCACCACGTATAGCATCTTCCCGAGTTTTCGTGTAATTACGCCTTTTCTCCTTTAGCGAAATTTCGAGCGAAGATCGGTTCATTTATGTAGAACTTGCTCTTGCATGATACATCTTTGGTTTTAACCTTCGATGTTTCGAAAATTTGACTTAGCAAAGTCCGTACAGGTCTGCCATGTAAAAGTTCGGCAGGCGATTTTCCACCAGCGTTTGGCATGGAACGATATGTTGATAGGTACTTTGTTACAGCTGCTTTTAGTTGTAGTCCGTCGTCAACGTTTTTCTTAACGGCGGTTTTGAACGTTCTTACGAATCTTTCAGCAAGACCGTTTGATGCAGGATGGAAAGGCGCACTAGTTATGTGCTTAATTCCCAGTTGAGCGCAGAAAACCTTAAACTCCTCTGATGTGAGCTGTGGACCGTTGTCACTTACGAGCGTTTTTGGAATTCCTTCGATAGCAAAAATTGCAGCTAACGCAGAAATCGTATCAGCGGTAGTAGTTGTCGTCAATTGAGCAATGAATGGAAACTGCTAGAATGCGTCCACACAAATGAGCCACATGGAATTAAAAACCGGACCTGCGAAGTCGATGTGTATCCTTTCCCAAGGATGACTTGGTTCAGGCCAACCCTCGTACTCTTTTGCTGGAGCAGGGTTTACCACTTTGCAAATGTCGCACTTTGCAGCGAGCTCGTTGATATCACTGTCGAGGTTCACCCACCATATGTGTTGTCTGGCTAGTTGTTTCATTCGGGATGCACCCCAGTGACCATCATGAAGTAATTGAAGAATTTGCTGCTTCAAAAATGTTGGAATCACTACACGAGTGTGTTCTGTTTGAAGACATAGAAGATTATTAATTATTGTTAAAGAATTTCTTCTATTGAAAAATGAACGAAGATCAGAATCTTGCGGATTTAGCTTTTCTGGCCAACCATTTTTGACAAAGGCTGTAACTCGACGTAAAATTGCATCTTCGCCGGCGAGCTTCGCAAGTACTTCTGGATCTATGGGCGTATTGATTGTGTAAACATTTAAACAGGCTTCTTGTTTGTCGAATTCCTCATCGGACCCTAGCGGAAGACGTGATAGAGCGTCTGCGTTGCCATGTTCGGCAGTTTTTCGATATTTGAAATCGTACTGATATGTCATGAGCGTTATGGCCCAGCGTTGCAACCGATGTGACGTCATCGTTGGTAATTGACTGCTTGGGTTAAATATGCTAACCAGCGGTTTGTGGTCAGTTATCAGTGTAAATGGTCTACCATAAAGATATTGATGAAAACGCTTAACCCCAAAAATTATTGATAAGCCCTCTTTTTCTATTTGGCTGTATCGTACTTGATGTTTGTCTAGTGTCTTCGATGCGAAAGCGATCGAGCGTTCACTGCCATCAGGGTAGGTGTGCGAAAGCACCGCACCAATGCCATATGATGAAGCATCAGTGGCAAGCACTAGAGGCAATTGCTCGTCGTAGTGCGCAAGTTGCGTAGCGTTAAGAATATGCTTCTTAAGAGACGTGAACGCTTGTTGTTGTTCTTTACCCCACGCAAAAGGAACATTTTTGCGGCGTAACATGTTAATGGGGGCAGATATCTGGGAGTAGTTTGGTATAAAGTTATGGTAATAATTGACCTTACCCATGAAAGCTTCCACCTGCTTGATGTCTTTCGGAGGCTTGAGATCTCTTACCGCTAAAAGGCCGGATTCGTCTGGCAAAATTCCGTCTGCACTGATTTGTCGACCCAGATACTCTATCTTTTCCTGGAGAAAAGAGCACTTCTGCTGTTTGCATTTAATGCCGTTGCTTTGTAGAATTTGGAGAATGTTTTCCACGCGTTGTATATGCTCATCGAATGTTGGCGCTGTGATGATAATATCGTCGAGATAATTGCCACACCCTTCGATGCCTTGTAGTAGTTGCTCGAGGTATTTTTGAAAAATTGCTGGAGCGCTGGCTATTCCATACGGAAGACGCTGGTACTGAAATAAGCCCAACGGCGTGTTGACTACCATGACTGCTTTTGAATCAAGCTCCATTTGAAGATATGCGTCCTTAAGATCAATCTTGGAAAAGTTTTGACCGCAGCGAATTGCGTGAAATAAACTTTCACGTATTGGCAATGGATATTGCTCTATGTCTATTTGCGCGTTGACAGCTTGCTTGAAATCTCCGCATATACGTACTGACCCATCAGGCTTAGGTGCTAATACTATAGGAGATGCCCATTGCGAAAATTTAATTGGTTTCCAAATTCCGGCGATTATAAGTCTCTCTGCTTCTTTTTTGAAAGCAGACATTTGCGAAAATGACATTTTCCGACTTTTGAAAAATTTAGGCGTTGCGTTTGCCTTTAATTGCACGGTAGCTTTGAAATTTTTTATTGTGCCAAGTGCTGGAGTAAACACTTCACTGTACTTTTCACAAAGCGCGTCCGCTTGCTTCATTTCTTTTTGCGTGATTTTTGAAATTTGCTTTATTTCAAACCCAAATTGTTTGAACAAATCGACACCAAAAAGATTGTCGCCACTGTCAACGTTAGCTACTACAATATCCACTTGCTTTTCTTTGCTACCACATTTCACTTTTGCACAAAGTTCACCTAGCACAGAAATTTGATTTTCGCAGAAACCGTATAAAATTCTTTTGGTTGGACGAAGTTTTGGGCTATTTATTTGTTTATATGTGCCTAAGTTCATCACAGAAACTGTCGCACCAGAATCCATTTGAAATTTTATAATTTTCCCGAAAATTTGCAAATTAATGTAACTTTTATTGTCTTCGGTGTTTACAACTCCTGTTACACTGTGCACTGTATCGATATTGTGAATGTTTTGATTTTCTTTCGCTTTGTTTTTATTTTTGTTTTCATTGAAAGTTTTGTTTTGTTTACTCACACACACGTGCGCGATATGGCCTTTTTTGCCACATTTGTTACATATTGCGTTTCTGAATTTGCAGTTCTGTCGCGAGTGAGAACTGCCACAACCAGAGCAAGATTTCAATTTTGGCAAATTCGCGTTAGTGCTATTTGCTTTTGGTTTTTGAACATTCACCCATCCTCGTCGCCACTTGTTACGCCACTTGTTACGATGTAAGACCGATGCGTTCAGAAGTTAAACTCAACTGATTTATTCCAATCAAATTATGTACAGAGTTGCATTACTTATAAAATATGTAGGGTTGCGAAAGTAATGAGGTTTAAGCAGTGTGGCATACGAGATTATGTAAGATTTACGTATTTTAGAATAAGCGAATTTATAACAATTTTCTTCGTGGTGCACCTCTTATGGCACCACCAGAACCTAACGCAGAAAATATCTCTCTGGTTAACCGTTGGAAAAAGCTAAAGGTGCTACATCACCAATTCAGCCGTCCATGGAAAGAAGAGTATCTCAAAGATCTACACAAAATGTACTAATGGAAACACCCATTGAAAGAACTTCAAGAAGGAGAATTAGTAGTAATAAAGGATGAACGGTGTCGATACCCACATCCGCGTTGCAGACGTGCTGACTCAAAATAGCATTATAACTCGTCCAATTGTGAAGCTATGCGTTCTACCGCTCGCGTAGAATAACGTATTCTTCTTCTCATTCGCTCACACCTGGTTGCCCTCCTCTCTGCTGAGCGCAGGCTTTTAAAGCTCAAATTACCTGAAATTCCCTTAAATGTTGAATCTTTTATTTATTTATTTCTCAGCTTTTGCCCGAGATGAACACATGTCAGTTGTGCCACCAGAAGCACGCGCCCAGAAGCCCAGCCATCCGAAAAACGACCACCGGACTCCAAACCAGAGGGAGACAAACTCGCAATTTGATGGAGGCGGCAGTGAAAACTTTGGATGGGCTCCGCAAGGCGCTTAATGTTGCACTCGTGCAAGGGGACCGGGATGTTTAGGCCACCCTGTGCAAGTGCCATTTATTGCAGAATACTCCCCAACTTGATGATACATGCACACGATGGCCACACAAATCCCACTCCATGACTGCTGCTGCCACAGAGGTAATCGGGTCCTATCATCCTTTGAGGAACCAGTGGTATGATCAGGAGTGTCATGACGCTACCGCATAGAAAGACGCCGCCTACAGAAAAAGCCTGCGAGCAGGCGCAACGCGAGCTGTTAAGGAGCGGTACAGAGAGAAAAGGAGTGAAGAGAAACGTCTTTTCAAGAGCAAGAAGAGATAGATAGAGATGTGTAGCGACAAGAATGAGACTCGAAAATTCTTCTAAAAGATCAAGCGCCTGAGTGGCGGGGTTGAAACGGCCAATTTAAGGCTGAAGAAGAACCAGCTGTAGGTGCTGATGGCCAGCCTGCCGAGTTGTTTAAGACCGGAGGCGATGAGCTGCTCACCCGCATGCACCAGCTCATAAGCAGAATATGGTCGGATGAAAGCATGCCTGATGATTGGAGGCTCAGTGTTCTCTGTCCTGTACATAAAAAAGGAGACCCCACAATTTGCGCCAACTACCGTGGAATAAGTCTCCTGAGCATCGCATACAAGTTTCTATCGAGCGTATTGTGTGAAAGATTGAAGCCCATACTCAACAACCCGATTGGACCGTATCAGTGTGGCTTCAGACCTGGTAAATCCACCATCGACCAAATTTTCACACTGCGCCAAATCCTGGAGAAGACCCAAGAAAAACAGATCGACACACACCACCTATTTGTTGATTATAAAGCCGCTTTCGACAGTCCGGTAAGGGATTACCTCTACGAAACAATGTCTGAGTTCGGTATTCCTGCAAAGCTAATTCGACTTTGTAGAATGACACTGCATAACTCCCGTTGTGCAGTGAAAATTGGGAAGGACCTCCCGCACCATATAATACCGAACGGGGTTTCAGACAAAGTGATTCGTTATCGTGCGACTTCTTCAATCTTATTATGGAGAAAATAATGGCTCTATCTTCAACAAAAGTGTCATGCTGTTAGCGTATGCCGACGATATTGACATAATCGGTATGAATACGCGAACAGTCAGTGCAGCATTTTCAGAGTTGGAAAGAGAGTCGCGTCGAATGGGTCTTACGGTGAACGAGGGCAAGACGAAGTATCTAGTGTCAACAAACAAAGAGTCCCGGCGTCTTGGACTGCACATCACTGTTGACAACTTGGAACTAGCATTAACAGTAGTAATGACGTTAGCCTGGAGATATTGCGAAATATCACTCTTGCAAACAGGTGTTACTTTGGGCTAAGTAAGCAATTGAGAAGTCGAGGCCTCTCTCGAAAAACAAAAACTACACTCTACAAGTCTCTCAACATGCCTCTCCTTACATGTGGCGGTGAAGCCTGGGTAATTTCTCGGTCGAGCGAATGCTCGGAGTTTTCGAGAGAAAAGTCCTACGCAAGATCTTCCGACCTGTTTGCGTTGGTGGCGAGTACCGGATAGGGTACAACCATGAACTGTATGAGCTGTATGTCGATATTGAAATAGTAGAGCGCATCAAAATCCAGCGGATGCGCTGGCTAGGTCATGTCGAGCGAATGGAAGAACACGCTTCAGCTAAGAAGGTGTTATATACGGGACCCGCTGGAGGACGACGCAGAAGAGGAAGACCTAACCTCCGGTGGAAAGACCAAGTACTAGAGAACCTGGCGGCGCTTGGAATTTCTAACTGGCGACAGCTAGCGAAGAACAGAGATGGCTGGCGGAGTATGATACATTCGGCATAAATCGATAATCGGTCACAGACGTAAGTAAGTAATTTCCATATCGTCATATTTTTCTCTCCCTCATTTTAATCGTGTAATATATATAAAAAAAAGGTGGTAATATAATTGGAAAAAGAAGAAACTTGTATCAGCAGATATATACATGTAAGAAGAGAAAACAAAATAAGTCATTAATATGAGATAGGTCAGCTGTTGGATTTATGTACGGGTATATATATAATATTGTTACGTTTTTATTCTTGTGAGCGTTTAATTCTATTTGAATTACCTTGTTCGATCACTGGATTCTGTTAATAATAACTGCAACACTTATTTTATACAACTATATAGAGCAACAATTTATTTAATAATCTCTATTTACAATCAACACTGTTTACAATCAACTATTTACTATAACACTTAAATGTACTTGCAACTTTTGCCTCTGTATAAATGTTTTCGCAATCACGTTCGGAATTAGATTGATTGTCAATTCTCAACACTGGCTCTATTTATACTCTGTTGGCAACACCCTAGAATCTTCCTTTATCGAGATTCTTCTCTTCCTTTCTCGTTGGCTTGTTCTGGTTATCGCTCAATTTGCTTTCAAGTCATACCTGGCCTTCATCTTATCGCTTATCATCTGCGACCGCTCTCTGATGAACTGATGTACTTCATCCAACTGTTCCCGCTTTTCGCTAGTATAATTTCCTTCGGTTGATCTCGTTGGTGTTACCACTCCAAATTTTAAATCAGCTGGCAGTCTTAACTCGTTTCCAAAAATTGCCATTGCCGGTGTAGCAGCCGTCGTATCATGTTGTGCGCATCGATATGCCATGAGGAACATTGGTATATGTACATCCCAGTCTCTTTGGTATTTATCTACGACTTTTCTCAAATATTCCTCCAAGGTACGGTTAAATCGTTCTACCATGCCATCAGATTGTGGATGCAAAGGTGTTGTACGAGTTTTGTATATACCCAGCATACGGCATATCTCTTGGAATACAACTGATTCGAAATTTCGACCTTGGTCTGAGTGTAACTCCATCGGTACACCAAAACGAGTAATCCATTGGTTGACGAATACATCCGCAACTGTACTAGCTTCCTGATTTGGAATGGGGTATACTTCAGGCCATTTACTGAAGTAATCTATAACCACCAGAACATACTTGTTTCCTGCGTTGCTTATTGGAAATGGCCCAGCTATGTCCATAGCAATTCGCTCAAATGGAGCACCCACGGTGTATTGGTGCATCTTACCTCGACTTTTCTTAGTGGGACCTTTGGCCATTGCACATTGCTTACACTTCCGTATCCAATCAGCGACATGGTCATGGCATCCAACCCAATAAAATCGTTTCTTTATTTTCTCGACGGTTTTGGTGATTCCCAAATGCCCTCCACTGGAGGCATTGTGATACTCAGCTATCACTTCATTTATTCTTGCCTTGGGTACCACTAGCAGATCATAAGTGATTTTTCCATCTTCACTTTCCCATGTTCGGAATAAACATCCGTCTCGTAAGTGCAGGCTTTGCCACTGCGCCCAGTATGCCTTTGCTATTGGACTCTCATTAGCCATTTCTTGCCAATCTGGACGTATGCCCTGCTCCTTGTATTCCATAATCTTTACGAGATCTGGGTCGTTCCGCTGATCTTCTTGCACTCGTTCAGTGGTCCATGTCTCCTCCGGCAATATATTTGTAAGTCGTACGTCGACAATGTGCTCCTTGCTTTCCATTCGAGAACAATGTTTACATTCCATTTTGCAAGGACGACGAGATAGAGCATCCGCGTTGCCGTGATGTCCTCCTTTACGATGTTCGATGGTAAAATGATAACTCTGCAGCCTTTCAATCCAGCGCGCCAATTGTCCTTCTGGGTTTTTAAATTGCAATAACCACCTTAGCGCTGAGTGGTCAGTTCGTAGATGAAATGACTGACCGTACAAGTATTTATGGAAATACTTTACACATTCCAGTATTGCGAGCAACTCTCTTCGTGTGACACAGTAATTTCTTTCTGGCTTCGACAGGATTTTACTGTAGTATGCTATTACTTTTTCTTGCCCATCTATGATCTGAGAGAGCACACCACCTATTCCATAGCCACTCGCATCTGTGTCCAACACAAACTTTTGACCAGGTACTGGATACGCTAATATTGGTGCTGAACAGAGTTTTTCTTTCAGCTGTTCGAATGCTTTCTGTTGGTCCTCGCCCCACACAAATGGTTTGTTCTTTCTTGTCAACTCATGCAGACTGCTGGCGATGTTTGCAAATCCAGGAACAAATCGTCTATAGTAGGTGCATAAGCCTAGGAAGCTTCTTAGCTCGTGAAGATTCGACGGAATAGGCCATTCTTGAACTGCTGCTACTTTCTCCTCGTCGGTATGTACCCCTTCTGTTGTTACTTTATGACCAAGATATTTAACTTCTTGCCTGAAGAGTGAACACTTTTTCATATTCAGTTTAAGCCCTGCTGATTGTATACGCTCAAATACTTCTTTCAACTTTTCCAGGTGGTCGTTAAAATCTTTTCCCATCACAATAATGTCATCGAGGTACACCAAGCACGTTTTCCAGTGTAGTCCTCTGAGTACACGCTCCATCAAACGTTCGAAAGTAGCTGGCGCATTGCATAAACCAAATGGCATGACTGTAAATTGCCATAGACCATCGCCAATACTGAAAGCTGTTTTCTCTTTGTCTTCCTTACCAAGTTCCACTTGCCAGTAGCCACTTTGCAAATCAAGAGTTGAGAACCACTTCGCACCAGATAGTGTGTCCAGAGTGTCATCGATTCTTGGCAGTGGATAGCTGTCTTTTTTCGTAATATCATTTAGCTTTCTGTAATCCACACAGAATCGAGTACTTCCATCCTTCTTCTTTACCAGCACAACTGGTGAACTCCATGGACTCGCTGATGGTTCAATAACACCTTGTTTCTGCATATCGGAAATCAGCTTAATGGCTTCGTCTCTTTTGGCCAATGGAACTCGTCGTGGTGTTTGACGAATTGGTCTAGAATCACCGGTGTCAATGTGATGCTTCACGATGGTTGTTCGTCCTCCAGTTTTTCCATTTGAAGAAAAGATTGAACTGTACTTCTCCAATAGTTGTAAAGCCTTTTCTTTTTGCTGGTTGGTAAGCACGCCTGCCCATTCTTCCACCTGTGCTTTTATTTCCGCTCTGACAGTTCCTGATCTTCCACTTTTTATCGACGAACCCTTTTCGCAGTCTACTATGGCAGTAACTTCCTGGCAATGACCAATCACCATTCCTTTCTTCACAACTGTAGATGTATTAGTTGGATTTAATATTCGCACCGGTACTATTCCATTTTCTTTAGGTTCTACTAACGTCCTACCAAGTATGATGTTTTTATTTTGTATTTCTTTATCTGCTTCCACCAGCCACAACTTGCCTGTCCCATCATCCACATTCATCTGTGCCCATATCACCGCTTCTGATTTTGCTGGAACCTCTTGGCGTTGACATGCCAGTACTCGTTTGATGTTCCCACTACGCTTGTAACCGATGTTCAATGGTAGTTCGACATTTGCATAACGTAGTATCCGTTGATTCAAATCTAACGTAAATCCGTTGTCAATCATAAAATCAACACCAATTATTACGTCATCGATGATGTCGGCCACAATGAATTCATGTTCCCATGTGCAATTTCCAATAGATACTCGTTTCTTTATCTTGCCCAGAATTTGTGCATCCTCACCCGTTGCTGTACGCAATTTTATTCCCATTAAAGGCTCAAACCTCTTTACCAAATCGCTCTTGATTATCGAATGTGATGCACCAGTATCCAGGGTTAACATGAATTCCATATTGTCCAATTTTCCATCAATAGTCAAGCTGCTTGGCACACGCTGTAGTTGTGAAATGTGAATGATGGGGCAACCCACTGTTGGAGTCAGTTCACGCCCCGCTGAACTGACTCGATTTAGTTTAACGATGGATTTGTGTTAGTGGAGCGATCGCTATCCACCTTATTCTCCTTCTTTTGTCTTCCTGGAGAATTCGATCTTGATCGCTTTCGTCGTAGACGGCAGTCACGCGCCATGTGTCCTGGTTTGTCACAAATGAAGCACTTACCAGTAAACTTGTTTTCGCGTCGACCTGTTGTTCTTCCTTCAGGCTGCACTACAGATTTGAATGCCTGACACACTGCTTCAACCAGATCTGCTGTTTCTGTTTCTAGTTGGCGTACCCGTGGCATTGGTCGACACATCAAACTGGCAGCTTCAAACGTCAATGCACTACTGACTGTTTCGGCATAAGTATTCCTGGGTGACATGACTAGGGCACGCTTTGTCTCTCCATCACGTATGCCATCTATGAATGCCTCTATTTTTATTTTTTCGACGAACTCTTCCGAATTACCTGAGAACGCTAGATGACATAAGCGCTCAATATCGGAAGCGAATTCCTGAAGACTCTCATTACTCCGTTGCACTCGCGATCTCAATTCCACTCGATGTAATTGACTCTTGTATTCATTTCCATACTTTCGCTGGAGTGTGTCCATCAGTGACTGATAGCTACCACGATCTTTCTCTGGAATCATCTGTAACACCTCGGAAGCGTTACCTTTTAATGCGACTATTAAAGCAGCAGTCTTGTCGCTATCATCCCATTGATTCTTCGAAGCGGTTGTCTCGAATTGAAGCTTGAAGGTATTGAATGGCGTGCTTCCGTCAAATGTTGGTGGCTTAAGTTTGATTGTACTTGAATCTCTAATCACTGATGTGGCTGGCCCATTTATTTTTAGTTGATTGAGTTCGTGCTGTAGTTTCTCGAACTTATCTTCCCAGTCGTCGACATGTTCCTTCAGCTTATCATCCAACTCATCCACGTGTTCTTTCAGCTCTGTGACTTTGTCATTAATAGCTCCGGAAATTTCCTGAAATCTAAGTTCAATTCCTTTTTGTAGATTTTCGATGACGTGTTCTTGGCGAGCCGAATGTTCTTGAAACTTGGAGTCAATTGTTTTCTGGAACTCTCCCATAGCGTTTTCTTGACGTACCGAATGTTCTTGAAACTTGGAGTCAATTGTTTTCTGGAACTCTCCCATAGCGTTTTCTTGGCGAGACGCATTTTCTTGTAGCTGTTGTTTCTGCTGTTGCATCATGGTTTTCATGAAATCCATGAGTTGACCACTCGAATCTATTTTGCTCTCTTCCTCAGCGTGCACAACTGCTTGTATATCGGCTTCCTCGAAGAACTCATGTTCTTCTACATTAATTCCCTTAGCCTCCATAGCTTGCCTCAGCCTCACCAGCAGTTCTGCCTTTGCACCTGATGACGATAGATTCATCTCTACTAACAGCTTTTTAAGCTGGTCCACTTTTAGTTGGTCAATTTTCACCATCTTTACAGAATCCCACTTCTGACACCAATTGTTATGTTTTTATTCTTGTGAGCGTTTAATTCTATTTGAATTACCTTGTTCGATCACTGGATTCTGTTAATAATAACTGCAACACTTATTTTATACAACTATATACAGCAACAATTTATTTAATAATCTCTATTTACAATCAACACTGTTTACAATCAACTATTTACTATAACACTTAAATGTACTTGCAACTTTTGCCTCTGTATCAATGTTTTCGCAATCACGTTCGGAATTAGATTGATTGTCAATTCTCAACACTGGCTCTATTTATACTCTGTTGGCAACACCCCAGAATCTTCCTTTATCGAGATTCTTCTCTTCCTTTCTCGTTGGCTTGTTCTGGTTATCGCTTATTTCTTTTTGTTGACATTCGTTTCGATGCTGCCAATAGAGTCAGTCACAATAGTGATGAGTAATCAACTATCGATACTCGTTACAATATTATGAGATATATCTTTGGGGTTTGTTATTATATATGTGAATTTTTTGCCAACTCGATAGGTCGGCATCATTCGTCGTAGTATCAATCGCGCGTGCCAATATATAACTGCATTATTAACGTTTAAGTCATCATGCATAGATAAATCCTAACCAATTACAATATTTCTGAACATTATACAGATGACGGAATCGTGAAGCAACATACCCCCACATCTACAGCTAACATACCAAACAACTTGGAAATGGTATGTTGTATTGATTGAGGACTGAGGTTCTAGAAGAAGAAGGTTTAAATTAGACATTAATAATACAAATAATCATAATCTCCAACTGTATTTGCGTCGTCCTACTCCTTCTCCTCCACTTGATTCTACGCATCTCGAAGCCGTAAGCCAAATAGGGAACTAAAGTTTGACAAGACACGTGACACCATGATTTTGCCCGTTATAGTACAAGAAAATTTCTTCACAAACTTCGGAAAAACTATTGCTTTTTAGCTGCAGCACTTTTGACTTTCTACTGCAACAGAAACAATGGGTGAAATTCACACGCTGTTGATGACAAAGGTGATGAACATGATAGTTCTACCACGAAATATGTCATAACGCTGTGATTGAATATGATATTCTTCAAACAACTTTGATTGACGTAGTTATTTCATTAGAATGAGATACAAAAGTTTTCTACCGTTTTCCAACAAAATATCTTTTAATAGGTTAGCCTCCATACAGCGCAGTTCTCTTAGTTCTAGATATGGATTCACCCAAAATTGTCGAGGTTTTCTCGTTATCTTTACACCTGCCAATATTTTCAATTATTTTGGCGTGAATACAATGAACTGATTTGTTTAATGCCAATGTTACCCACATGAGAAAAGAGTACAAAGTTAAGGGGAGAATAGGGTATTTGAATTTTCGACTTTGTGATATTAATGCATAATATCTTAAGAATGTTGTATCTAAATATCAAGTCAATCGGAGCAAAATTGCCGAAGTTATGACTATTTTTATACCTGTCGGATCAACGGCCACCATGCGTATAGGCCGAGCAGAGCAGAGAGCTGAAAAACTAACAAAAGAAGGCAGAATTCATCGTAGACAAAAAGTTGTAGCTTGTATTTTTTTGGCCATGCGGGACCGCCGTTAAGCACTACTTCGCAAGACCGATCTAGCCCAAAAAGGCTCTTCACACACGCCCCACAGGGTTATTCATTCGTTGCATGTATATTTCTACTTCTACGCTGCCTTTCTTTCGTCCTGAACTCCTGGAGCGCTATTGCGGACCATTCCTTCATCCCAGCCCACACCAATCTCGATTGCAGCATGTGACTCACAACGTTATCGAGTGTCATCCTTTCGTTTATTAACCTCTCTATATCCGCTCTCTGTGCTACATATCTCGAACAAATGAAAAATATATGCTCTTCGTTTTCACCGACACTGCTGCAGAAGGAGCATTCTGTCTCATCATTGTTCCCAAATCTGAGGAGGTACTCCCTGAACCAGCCATGACCCGACAAAAACTGCGTCAGGTAAAAGTCTGTCTTTCCATGTCTTCTATCGACCCAGGCTTGCACATTCCTGACGAGCATATGCGTCCACCTTCCTTTTTCTGCGGCATCCCACTGTGTTTGCCACTCGTCGAAGCTCATCTGTCTTTCCTCATCACGTTCATCTGCCGTTAGTCGCCTATTCATGCTTTTTGCTCTGTTGTAGACTCTGTTCAGCTCCGAAGCCAATATGTCCGGTGGCATAATGCCAGATATAATACCGACCGCATCGTGCGACACAGTTCTAAAAGCGCAGGCAACTCTAATGACGCTTAGCCTAAAAACTGCTTTAGCCTTCTTGAGATATGTTTTTTGACGCAGGGCTCTCCCCATATTGGTGCAGCATACATCAAAACCGACTGGCTTACTATAGCTAAGAGTTCTCTCCTACTCTGGCTAGGGCCGCCAATGTTCGCCATGATTCTTGTCAGAGCCGTTGTCACTGCAGCGACCTTACTACATAGCCGGTCGCACACCTGCCAACTTGCCGTTAGCACCAGTGCACATCTGACGAACGTAATATCAATTATTAATCCGCGACCATTCTTCTCGAAGGTATTCTTTCCGTCGGTATTGAGCGTCTAGCAAGGAGAACGCCTTAAGCAGAGCATCACCTCGCCTGTTTGTATCACTGCTGCCCCATTCTTCGGCCTATGCATTGAAGTCGCCTGCTATCACGTTTGGCGTGGTATTTCGAGCGTCTTCCACTAGTTCGTCCAGGATCCTTTCGTAGTCGACATGCGTCACACTCGGCGGAATGTAGCAGTTGTAAAAATTAATTCCACAGATCTTCGCCCGCGTATAGTGTCTTTTTCCAGTGAGTGGCTTGTCTTGGAGGGAGTTGCCCCATAGGCCCATATGGCAGCTTTGTTTCCATGGTCAGAGATCCAGGATCCGGCACTTAGGTTCTTGTACTGCTAGCAGACTATCGCAACGTTTATCGTCTCCTCATATATTGTCTGCATCAGTAGCTGCTGCGCAGCTTCACAGTGATTTAAGTTGATTTTTACAACTCTCACTTGAGCCTTTTGCACGCTGCTTGATATAGGGTACACTTCCTACTACCGATTTGGTGACGCGTGTCCTCGTTCCCGTTGTTTTTGCATGCTCCACAGAATGGTTTCTATCGCATACCTTTGCGAAGTGACCCTTTTCGCCACATTTCATGCAACGTTCACGTTGGTGCACGCCTTTGCCACATGTCCGTATTCCGAGCACCTGAAACACTTCTTTAGGTTAATATTTTCCCTTATTCGGCAGACCAACCATCCAATCTTGATCTTCTGAGTGTCAAGCAGTCGCCTTGCACCCAAAGCCGGAAGGCTTACTACCGCAGTCTGAGTGCCTGCATACGCCTCCCTGATGTGTAACTTAACTCCTTTACTTGCAATTGGATAGCCTCCACTATATCCTCCTTGGTGGTCATTTCGTCTAGGTCGCGGATCTCCACCTATATCTCGTATGTTAGCGCCTGATATGCGCTTGATCACCTAACACCTTGCTTATCTCCTTCTTATAGACTCCCGTGTTCATCATCTGCGCCTTTTTTAATTCAAGTACAATAGAATCTGTCCTTTCGCCGTCTTCCTGATCCGCGAAACGTTCTCACCGAGTTCATGCAGAGCATCGTCTTTTTAACAGCCCTAAGTATGTCGCTGTGGGTGTGGGTGACGTAGCTCAGTGGTTAGTGTGTTCGCCTTCTGATCTGTAGGTCGTGGTTCAATACCCGGCTGATGCATAACAAATTTTATATCGAAAAGATTTTTCTTTCGAATGGTACCCACCTGTCGGCAAGCAATTGGCAATTCTTCCGACAGTAACAACTTGCCATGAAAAAGCTTCTAAAAAGAACTCTGTGACAAAGCTCAGAAAAAGTGATGTCACAAGTGTTCTGCCGTTCGGAACCGGCTAAAATAAGTAGGTCCATTCTAATACTGTCCAAAATTTAAGACGCACAACAGTAATAGAAGAGAAGCTCGGCCAATGAGCCCTTTGGGGCTTTAAGTGCCACATATTTATTTTTTTTTTGTAAGTATGTCGCTGTAAGACATGTTTCCAGCACATGCGATGACTATCGCATCCGGTTTCGGGGGCGGCATATAGGTTGCCTTTTTCTTAGCGGTTTGTGTTTTGCGCTTGACCTGCGTCCAGCCATTCTCTTCCTCCGTTTTTTCTTTACCTATTGCAGGATTATTACCTCCATCCTTCCTACTCGCACTGGCCATCGGCTTGAGCACTTCTTCGTGGTCGGGTTTATTCTTCTTTGGCGGTGTCTTTCGAACCAACTGTTCATCTTCGCAGGGTCTCTTCGGAGTTGAGTCTATCGATGTCAGCCTTTGGGGGACATTTCGTCTGACTTCTTTAATTCTATCGTACTCGTTTTGTGAGCATGAGTGAAGTGTCGTTACTGAGTTGAGTAGATATCTGATTTTGTTGTTAACGTTGCGGCAGACGCAGTGCTTCCGTCAACTTGCTGATTGCCTCGCCTAATTGCGCCTATCGCCACCCGAATGTGTCGCTTCAGCCAGAGGCTTGCTATTCTGCAGCGCAAGTGGCGATGATCGCATATTATTTTTCTGCCATGCTATATGTAACCTAACGCTGATTTTAATTGAATATACTAAATATTATTTCATATTGATGAGAAATCTTCGATATCATATACGTAATTATGGATGCGTATTTTATTTGACATCATTGGTAATTGTGTACAAGCGTCAAATAAAACACGGCTAATATTTTGGAATTTCGAATAATAGAGAAAAGTGTGGAATTTTTTTTCAAACACAAAATTTAAATGACATATCATATTATCCTTTTCCATAAGCTATTGCGAAGCATTATGAAAGCACAACTTTAAATTTATGCCCTTATTGCGCACAGTGTGTTAGAACCTTTAACCTTTTCAAATTTTTTCATAAAAACTTTATTCAATACTTAAAAAATTTCCTGACTTTATCATTAAGATGGTTTGCGCCAAATAAAGGTGTTCCCATTGAAAAATTACATATATGGGAGATTTTATTTTAAAAGCTACGTGTGTCGATTTCGGCTCATATGTGCTCAAATTATGTTTTTGAAAATTTTAGTACGAAATATTACATTTATATTACTTTACTTACGGCTTTGTGTAAACAAATACGAAAACATTACGTAAAGTTTTAAAATATGAAATTAAAAAAGAAACAAACAATGTGTGAACCAAGGCATATAACTGACGAAGAAATGGAAGCATTTGCAAATGAATGTGATGATGACTATAGTAAATTTTCTAGTACCACTATCAGAGCCGAGTAGTAATGGTAAGAACTATGAGAACAAATAAAAGAAGCCTTGCACCAAAACTTCTTCAATGAAAAAAAAATTTTTTTTAGTAATTATGAATGCAATTATAAAGTATTAAACCAAAACTATCGATAAGTGTGAATAATTTCTTCCACAAATATATTTTTTATTAAATAACTTTTTTTATTTACTAACCTAGGTGATGTTGACCAACCAACCAACAGGTGGCCGATAGCTGTATTTTCCAATATAATTGATATATCTGCTTTGAACGCATTTATAATTTTCAAAGAGCTATTTGAAAACTGGCAAGTTACTCAAAAAACAACAATTAGACGAAAATTTTTTGAACTAGAATTTTATCTTGCATGACTGGCCGAAATTGTACACTCGGTTCAGGATCATCATTACTTTCAACCGTCTTCACCGATGTATCTAGTGATAATTCACCGCATCCAAAAAGATCAAAAAGTTACCCACCAACCATTAGCGGCAGAGCTAGATGATACTTATGCAATACAATTTGTTGTTTTTTTGCAAAAACTGCATACAAGAAGGAAGATAATCGGAACGTTTGTATAAAATAAAAAAGCTACTATAATATAACTTGATTTGTTTACATATGCACTGTATAATAAGAATGTAGTATATAGTAGTTTTTATTTTTCTTTGCACTAAAATTATATTGAAATGCATTATGTGTCGAAATCGACACAATGTTAAGAAACGCAAGTTTCTTTTGGAGCAAATGAAGGATAAAATAGAAATAAAAATACAGAAAGATTAATTTAATTCGAAAATTTATTTAAATATATTCAAATTTTTTTAAAGTTTTTATACCATTCATGTCTAAATTTATTTCCAGACGAACGGCTACTTCGTATAACCAATTTTTAAATATTTCCTCCGAATTCGGTCTTATCTCAAGTATAATTCGTTTAATGGTGGTTTCTAAATATCTAATCGTTGCAGATTTGTTAGCTATTTGTACACCATTTACTAAACATACTTAACGACCTCACGATATTGGAGGCTAATTAACAAGTCGAAATCGTGAAATCATATTTTCAATAAAGGTTATGGAAAAGTTCGTTATTTGATATTTCTGTTCTGTCTGGTTTCTATATCTCCGGAACCTTATGTAAATGGAAACATACATTTGATTAAAATGGAAATATTTTTGCACTTCTATGCAGGATATGAAAATAAAAATAAAAATTATATTCAAACATCGTAGCCGCTCTGCACAGCTGCAATTATCCGGATCAGTAAGGCCTAGATAAGAGGTGTCTATGGGTATGCGATTGTGCAACGGATTATGATTGCTTGAGCAAAAATTGCAGTTTCTGTGCGCGTCTTGGCAAAACGAAGGAAAAATCGTGATTCCTGTACAGTTCCGCTGGTATTACAATATGTTAGATAAATATAAAATTTTTAATTTAGAATAAAAAACTTATTGAACTGTGCCAGGATCATATTAACTATTCGGAATACTCTAAACAGGACTGGGTAGGTTGAAAGTTCCCAGAAGGAGGACGAAGTTTTTTTAGTGTCAGTAACTGCACACTTCGTAACTGTGACGGCAGGTATGAGTCAGTGGGTTAACCATTCTGTTATCTTCTCAATGCAAAAAAAAATATTATTATTAGTGGGTAGGTTCTGGTACCCACCTGCCGGCAAGAATTGGCATTTTTTCCGGCAGTAACAGTTTTCCTAAAATGCAGCTTAAAAGAGCTCTGTGACAAAACTAAGTTAAAGTGTTGTCACAAGGGTTCTGCCGTTCGGAACCCGCTAATATAAGTAGGTTCCATCTGATGCTGTTCAAATTTAATACGCACAACAGTATTGGAAGAGAAGCTCGGTGGTATCAGAATGTGCCTTTCTGCCTAAGTGTCCTCTGAGAGAAGGGGCAGCCACGTAGCCTAACCTAACACTATTATTATACTTATAGGGTTTTCACGCACTGAGACCTAATCGAACAATTGCGTCACTTTGTGGTCTGAGAGTAGGTAGTCCAACATCAAAGAGGAAGCTTAATATAGACACAACCTTACCGGATTTCAACATATTATAGGGAATTAAAAATTCCGAGAAATTTTTCTTTCATGCCTGCGTTAGTGCCTGCATTAGAATTTCACGGCTCCCTTCCCAAGTCATAGCTCTTAGGTGCCTGGCAGCAGGCATAAAATGCAATGGTTGGTTTACCAAAACAAAAACCAAACTGGAGTCCAATAACGATAAAAGCCTTGCTGGGATATCAACCGGTGGGAAAAGTAGTTGCTACCACCGGCGGGCGCGGTGAGATTGAAATCTGCGTCGCCAGTGACTGCACCTTGGCTGGAATCGGAGCAGGTTCTAGCAGTTGTAATATTACTGCCGTACTGCAACATAGTGATGCCAGGGTCCAAGTAGACCCCGGGTCATGTCAATGCTGCAGTGAAAACCGCATTTAAAATGCGGCGCAGTGATGCAGTAGTCCCAGCAGTCGAAAGAGGAGAGCACCAAGGACGAAAGCCGTAAGAGGAGCGTGTGATGCGCCAATCTGCATTTTTTGCACGAGCTTGGCGAATCACACGACCCGGTCCCGTGCGACCGACCCAGGCAGTTGCGGCAGTATCGATGCGCTCGCACCACATCCTCCCTCTGGCTTGTGCTAATCGCCAAAAACCCGCGGCAATACCGCAGAGCGTGGAGCCGATGACATAGTTGGCATTTGGATATTACGATTTTACGCGAGCGGCAAAATAAATAACTTTACTATGGTCGCTTGAGAACGGCCGATTTGGTCCGAATATCTGCGACACGGATGTGGCCGTCAGATCCTCGATACAAATGAGTGACGCGTCCGAGACTCCATTCGTTGGGGGGCAGCAGCTCTTCCTTGATGACCACCAGTTGACCTACTTCCAGCTCCTTTTGAGGGTGTTGCCATTTGTATCGTTTGTGCAGATCTTGTAAATACTCAGTTTTCCATCTGCTGCTAAACTGGTGGTGAAGCGCCTTGAGTTTTTCCCATCGGTTTATTAGGGATATATCTTCCGAGTTGGGTTCGGGCACGGCCGTTAGTGGAGCGCCTCGCAGGTAGTGACCTGGAGTTATCGCTATCAGTTCGTTGGGATCTTGAGAGAGCGGAGACAATGGTCTAGAGTTGAGCACGGCTTCGATTCTACAGAGCAGAGTTGAGAACTCTTCGAAGTGGAATTTGTGATTGCCGGCAGTCTTTTTGAGATGAGCCTTAAAGCTTTTGACTGCCGACTCCCAGAGACCGCCCATGTGAGGCGCACTGGGAGGAATAAAAACCCAGTCAATACCTTGCGGAGAGTATTGGGCCAGAATATCTTTGGACACCTCCTTAGAGAATTTGAGGAATTCCTTACTCATGGCTCTTTCAGCTCCAACGAAAGTTGTACCACTATCCGACATGATTTTGCGGGGAAGGCCTCTCTACCAACGAATCTGGCGAATGTGGCGCGTAATGCCTCTGTAGAGAGATCAGAGCACAATTCTAAATGAATGGCCTTTGTGGAAAAGCATACAAATACAGCCACATACCCTTTGAGAAAGGCAGCAGTTCGAAGCGTAGATGCTTTAATTTGGAATGGCCTGCAAAATCAACACCTGTGGTCGCGAAAGGTACTGACAAGGTACACCGTTCAGGCGGCAGAGCTGCCATAATCTGTCATCGAACCTTTTGTTTGTGGATGGTACAAACTTTGCATAGAAATATGCATTTCCTTATTTGGGGCTTAAGACGAGGAATATAGAATTCTTGTCGAGCCATTAGGAACATGAGCCTTTGTTCTGCGTGTAGGAGCTGAGTATGGAGAAACTCGAGGAACAAAACGGGATTTTCAGGAAGAATTATGGGGTGGCGCTCACTATAACTAAGACCAGAATGAGATAATCGACCATTTACTCTCATGAGATTTTCCTTGTCGAGACAAGGATTTAAAGTCAGCAAAGAGCTTTTATTGCTGACTGCGGTTGAGCGCAGAAGAGCCTTCAGCTCTTTGGGAAAATATTGCTATTGGGCTAACGAGATTAGCGAGGAATTCGAAATTGGAGAAGATTTTCGCTTTTTAGAGAGTCCGTTATGGACATAACGGAAAACGTAAGAAATCACACGTAGTGCCCTTGAAAATGATGAGAACAGATCAAGAATGTCGGTATGGTCATCTAACGTGAGAAGAACCTCTACTTTCCTTTGCTCGGGGGGCAAAGTACTGGAAAGTGTTGGTTTTGGCCAGACTTCTTCGGGGTGATGAAGCCATGCAGGGCCATTCCACCAAAGAGTATTGGACACAAGATCTTGGGGCTTGCGTCCGCGTGTACCCAAATCAGCTGGATTTTCGCTGCTGATGACATGGCGCCAGATAGCATTTCCAACGTTTTGGAGTATCTGGGCTGTACGATTAGCGACGTACGTTTTCCATGTGTGAGGTGGTTTTTCCAGCCATGCGAGAACGATTTGAGAATCGGACCAGAAAAATATGTCTGAGAATTCGACATCTAAAGTTTCTTTAACGGACTTGGCTAGGAGCGAAAGTAAAACGGCGCCACACAATTTCAAACGTGGTAAGCTGACCGTCTGCAGAGGTGCAACTTTTCCTTTAGCCACCAGTAAATGACAGGATATTTGATTATTCATGTCCATCGATCGAATGTACAGGGCTGCACAATACTTTCCCATCGAGGGATTTCGATGAGACCAATGGACGAAATGTTCTCCAGAAATACATTCCATTTGATGAGCGATCTGTGTTTCATGCATTCATCCCAGTCGGTGCCTTCTAACCAGAGCTCTTGGAGAAGCAGCTTGGCTTGAGTCATGATGGGCGAGAGCCATCCTGCCGGGTCAAAAAGTTTCGCAACGGCAGATAAAATTTGACGCTTGGTAGCAGCGGATGGGCGATACTGAGTACGAGAATGTGTCAGTCAATGCATTCCATCGTATTCCAAGGGTTTTTGTGGCACTGGCACTTTCAAATTTTAGAAAATCAGAATCGAGAAGTTCTGATTTTGGGATATTTTCTAAAATTTTAGGATGATTTGCTGTAATCTTTCGTAATGGAAATCCTGCGGAGTTGAGGACTTGTATCACTTGAGATAAAGATTCTACTGCATCTGGAATTGTATGTGAACCAGATAATACGTCATCCACATAGGTTTCTTTGAAGATTATTTTTTCCACGAGAGGGAAATTCTTCTTGGAATCCTTAGCCAATTGTTGCAGTGTTCTAATGGCTAAATATGGACCGCAATTTACACCAAATGTGACTGTCTTCAACCGGAAGACTTGAATTGGAGAATTTGCGAAATAGAATTCGCTGGAAATCCTGGTCGTCATGGTGGACAAGAATTTGTCGGTACATCTTCTGTACATCACCATTGAAAACGAAATGATATAGTCGCCACCTCAGGATAAGAACCATGAGATCTGGTTGTAATGTGGGACCTATATATGATACGTCGTTAAGAGAATGGCCTGAGCCGCTGCTTCTTGAGGCATTAAAAACCACACGCACTTTGGTGGTTTTCTTTTCCTCACCACTGCATGATGTGGCAGGTAAAAGGAGAAATACTTGCCATCAGAGATGATTTCATGCGAGCCTGTGGGTTCCATATGATCCAGCGTGAGGTATTCTTCGAGAACCTCATCGTAAATGGCTTTGAGATCGCCTTTCTTTGAAAAATTTTTCTCCATACTGCGAAATTGATTATAGGCTATGGTTCGGGAGTGACCAAGAGCCGTAAGAGCGAGAAAACTGGATTTAAATGGAAGCCTCACCACATATCTTCCATCTGACCTACGCCTGCACGAATCAATTCGGGTCAGCCAAATCTAACATTTCGAATTGCTGCCAATCGAGCTTAGAAATTTTAAATGTGGGTAGAAATTTGGTCAATTGTGAGAGTACAACTGCCCGTGTCTGTAACTTTTTATTAGCCTTTGGGGCGACTAACGTAACGGTACAAGTCTGGTTAGAGTTTTGGATGGTTTGGCACCCATTCCAGAAATTTCGACGTGAGTTGCTTGCGAAGGAAGCCTCAGCCAATTTTGCACCTTGGTAGAGATGAATGTTCGTTGAGAACCTTGGTCGATGAGTGCTCGAACCTTGTGAAATTCTCCAAGATGCTCTATAGAGACAAGAGCTGTGGGCAAAAGAGTTCTTTCTTCATTTGAGGTGAACAATGCTTGCACCTTTGAAGAAGATTTGGAGCATGATGAGCAGGGTTGCTCATCTTCGGATGATCGGTCCTGAGATCTCCGGCTTCTCGAGTTTCTTGAGGGGGTTATCATCTGCTGCGTGCTCTTTTTCTTATTGTGCGGCTGAAGCGTGGAGGTTTGCGCCAAAACCTTGGTGTTCCTACTTGGAATATTATCAGGTATGTGAAGCATCGTGTGATGCCTTCACTGACATTGCAAACAGGAGTGTTTGCTCTTGCAGTCCCGTTTATGGTGAGTAAAGGCCAGGCAGTTCTCACAGAGATTGTGTTCTCGAACAAGCCTCACTCTATAACGAACAACTAACTTTTTAAACCGCTCACAGGATTTAAGCGAATGTGCGGCTTCGCAGATTGGACAAGAGAATGTCCGATTGCTTTCTGCAAAAAAGTTTTGGGTTTTGTTCTGGGATCTGTTTTGTGGAAATCCTGGTTTATTTGGTTTGACGCTGTTGAGCCTCTCCACGACTTCATACCTGAGAGTCAGGAATTCGTCCATTTGCTGCCATGTTGGGAGATCCTTCCGAGAACTTAGGGATTGTTCCCAGAGAGCCAGGGAATCTTCAGGCAGTTTTGAACAGCAGATATGTACCAGGATCGGGTCCCAATTCTCTGTCGAGACGCCTTGAGAGTATAAGAAGGACAGAGAATTATTGATGGTGGTTTGCAATTTCTGAATTGCCTCACTATTCTCGTAACTCACTTGAGGGAGGTTCAAGAGAGTTTGTATTTGCTTATCGACCAGAATTCGCTTGTTTTCGAAGCGGGCCTTTAGCGCATTCCATGCCAATTCGAAATTTTCGTTGTTGAGCGCGTACTGCTTCACAATAGATCCAGCTTTTCCTGCAGTTTTGTATCGGAGATGTTTTTGGGCAGAAGAGAGTTTAGGGTGGTTGATGTAAACCGCCGTAAACATGTCGCGGAAGGACGTCCATTCTTCATACCCGCCGGAATATGTTTCGGTATCACAAGTAGGAACAGTCAGGCAAATCCCGGAATTATTTGCCTGATCTGATGCAGAAATAGAGGTAATTTCTGCTTGTGATGGAAGCTCCAATCTGGAGGCTGATTGAACTTCTAAAAGATCCGAAATCTGTGCTTTTATGGTGTGCACGCGCTCTTGGCAGAGTTCCATTTTATTTCTCGCTGCCATTTTGAAATTACTGGGCAGCTCGTCCTCATCCGTTAAACCTACTCTTCTAAACGTGGACTTGACTTGCTCATAATAGCAGCTCATGTCCTCGAGCTTAGCCTTCAGGAGAGAAGGTGTTAAGTCTTCAACCGGAATTGTTGAAAACTTCGTGCAGAAATGCACCAGGTTGTCCGCCTCGAAAATGAACTCATTCATAGAGGGGTCATAAGCTCTTTTTCTAGGAGTTTTTTTTGTTTCGGATAGAACTTTTGGCATTTTTTCCACTGCGCCTTTTGGAATAGCGCCAGCTGACTCTGCTCTACGACCTTCAGAGGCTATTTCCTGCTTTTCTGGTGATTTCGTCACTGGCATATTTGACCGAATCTATCAAAATTAATTATTATATATATGGAAATATATATATATATAAAAAGAAATGTGTATATACGTATATATGAGAATATATAAAACGGTGTATATTAAAGAACTATATATATATATATGTGAATATATATACCAAAACGAAATATATGTGAAAATATGTGTATATATATATGGGAATATATAATAGAAGGAGAAATATGTATATATTTAAGGGGAATATATATATACCGAAAAAAAATATATGAGAATGTCTATGCCAGACTATTACATCACGCGCACTGTCTGGTGTCACCCTTATAGAAGACGAAGGCAACTCTGACTTGATCAGTCAGCAGTCGATTCGTTATTCTTCTTCTTCTTTTTTTTCTTCTTATATATTTGTTCTCGACACGAAGTGCGCGCATTTTTTATTGTTATTCATATTTTATTTTATACATATAGTTCGAGTGTTTTTTGTACTTTGGAATAATTAATTGTGTTAATAATAACAAATTATATTCGTTTCTAATCGTTTTCTTATAATAAACAATACACATAAACATATACAAGTATATCTCGAGTGTTTTTTCTTTGTACAAAGTGATGTACATCAGAAACAATTCGTTTGTGATTTTCGTGCTGTTCTTCTTCATTTAATACGAAATTTCTTTCGATAACGAAGAATAATCTAAATAAATCAAACCTTGATTTAAACATACATTTTGAATAATTGTATTGGCCACCAACGAAAAGCTTTACAATTTAGAAGTTGATGGAAAGTGTGCTAATGCGAATAAAACAGCAACAGCAAGTAGCAGCAGCACCACCATCACATCAACAGTAACAACAACAACAACAATTAACCAAAAGAACAAATGGAACAAAATCAACAGTAACAGCGACAACATAGTCAAGATTTGCCATCAATTATGTACAGCAATAGGTTGCAAGTGGCAAACAAGATGACGACGAGAAATGACGCTAACAGCAAACATCAACAACAGCGAAAACATCGCAAACAAGTAGAATTTGTATATTTATTTATTATAAGTTACTATTCCATTATGTAAAAACGACTAATCAAGAATAATTTTAATTTTATTAAGAAGCGGTCGGTGGTTAGAATCTCAACAGTACAACTCAACCAAGGTATGAGCCCACCGGCATCTCTCTCACACGTTCAGAGAATATATGTATATATGTATATATGTGTGGATAGATAAGAAATGAAATTTGTGTATATATAAGTGAATATATACCAAAGTGAAATATATATATGAGAATATATAGAAATGTATATGTGATATACATATGGGAATATATCAAAATATGTACATATATAATATATGTGAGAATATATATATGTATATAAAAACGATTTTATCTGGTTATTCGGCTGCTGGTGTTTGTGACAATGATGTGCTGCTGTCCCAATATTGCTGTGTTGTTATTATCCTTGTGTTTTGTTCTCAGTAAAAAAAAAATTTTTTTTTTTTAATTTTCCCTTTTTTTTTCAACCACACTAATGTACTTTTCAAATTTCTAGTTACTTATGTTTTAATATTTATACATAAAAAATTTGATATAAAAAAAAAAAATTATTTGGCACTAATGTGTACTTTCTTTCGCCTATTTATGTACTGTTTCTTTTTTTTTTTGTTCTTATTTAAAATATGTACTTGTCTAGTGTTTGTATATTATGTGTTCACTGACACTATGTAGCTTCTTTTTTTTATGTATTATTGTCTTTGCCGTTTTCTATATGTTGTTATTTATGGCTTATTTTTTCCCGTAAATGTTATAATTAAATTATGTATTCACTTATGTATAACCATATCACGGATCTATCTTCTTTAACTTTTATGTCACTGTTACTGCTTTGTATGTATTCTTGCACATATTTATTTGTTATGGAATTTTGCTTTATATATTTTATTTCTGCACTCCTTATTTATTTATTCACTTATTCACAATATTTAATTCAGTTTGTTTTTATTGTTTCTCACCTCATTTTTTATACGTATTGTACGAGCCGATTCTTTTTGTTGCCTCGAAGGACCATGAATAATTGTACACAATTATTATTTAAATATACGTATATTTATTTCTCAATTTACACGTTTGATGCACTAAATATAAGCTAACTTATTACACTGTATGTATCGCGATATGCCGATTGGAAAATACAATATATATGTATATATATATACAATGTTTGAATTTATGTCGCAAAGCGCGGAAAAAGCACGATCGCTTCAAAATCTAGGACCGAATAATGAGTGTAGATGATAACATCGGTCGATCAACACGAACCGCGAAAACCCAAAAACATAAAAGGGGAATTTATGTGGAGAGTTGGGTTGCCATATGGTAAGTATGCAAGGTAAGGTAAGTAGAAATGGTAAGTATTATTAATTCATTTTATAAATTCTATTTCATTATTTTTACTTCTTTCTTACAGGGACTGACCATATGGCTTGTCTAAAGGGATTTAGACAGCAGTGGAATTGAAGCTATTGGACGCCATGTTTATGAAAATGAGCGCCGAACCGAATGCACCCATGCCATCGTTTAATGGTACTAGCTGGTTAAGTGGCATGAAAATACTGAAGTGCAACGATGATCCGACCCTGACATGGTTAAAGGAGATATCGAGAGAGCTCCAGAGGCTGGTAGAAGTAGCTGGCGAAATATAGCAATGTCTTGTCATCGGTTCTGATACCAATTCCCAACACACGCTTTGGGGAAGTACCGACATCAATGACAAAAGTGGGTCACTTTTTAACTTCATAATACAAAGTAGGTTTAATCTCTCAAATCGGGATGAGGAACCAACCTCGAAAAAACCAGAAATGTGCTGGGGTCTGTGTATAAAAATTTAGTCACGTATGTGAAATTATAATGGGCAATAAACTTCTTCTTTCAAACCACCCGGGATTAACGGTATTTACCCAGTCATGACTCAAAAGGTTTTACACCTAGTGATGCCATGACTGAGAGATATATATAGAGGATATCTGGAGTTTAACTATGTCCCTGTGTGCTGGAGAGTAGCGAGGGTTGTGTTTATACCGAAAGCAGGTAAAAGCAGAGAGCTCTGCTCAAAGGATTACAGACCAATTAGTCTTACTTCTTTCATTCTCAAAATCTATGAAAAAATCTTGGCGACAAACTAGGTTCCAATGGAGATAGCACGGCACGGAGATAGGGCACAGGGGCATCCTGTCACTGTTATATAGCAATGTAAAGGAGACGCAAATGCCAATGGAAGGAATGGGTAATCTGAAGATGACTGGAAAGTCACACAGAACACTCATTGAAGACGACCTCACACATGATGTATGTGAGCCAAATGACATCAGTATTTTTCCAGATGGTTCATTAATGGATGGCAGGGCAGGTGGAATCTTCTCTAAAGAGTAGGGACTGACATGCACTCTGAATCTGCGAAGATACGTATCGGTCTATCAGGCAGAAAAGCTTGGATCATCTACTGGATGGAAAGGTGCAAGGTAAGAAATTCTTGCTAGCACTCGATAACCAGGCGGTGGTCAGGCAACTGCAACAACCTATGGTATCTTCTAAGTTGGCGCTCGAATGTGTTCAGAAACTTAACGGGTGTGCTCGTAGTAATGCGATTACTCTTATGCAGGTGAAGAGACACATTGACATAGAACAGAACGTAGCTGCAGACGCCTTGGATAGACAAGGGTCTGAAGCTGAATTTTATGGACCGGAACCAGTAGTTGCTCTTAGCAGCGGGACGAAGAAGGCAAAGATCGAAGAGTGGTTGAAGAAACTCCATCTCACGAGATGGGAGAACTTATCCACTTGTAGACAGGGAAAGGCTTCGTTGAGGCTATCAAAGGGCAGTGAATCGGGGAGGGCTCTAAGTTTAGGACGATTGACTCTAAGCTGGTTGACTGCATTAATAACTGGGCATGGCAATTTAAGGTACCACCTCAGCAAGATGGGTCTTGTTGAAGAGGAGGATGCTGACATTTGCAGATTATGCATGGAAGTGGCAGAGACAGCGGCGCACATAGTGTGTCAGTGTCCTGCATTGGCAAGCAGGAGGATGTCCACACCGGGTCGCCAATTTATTGATTTCGAGTTCATCATGGAACATACCCCACAAAGACATGCTTGAAACAACGCCAGTTACATACCCTGTAACCCAGAAAACCATTCTCCCTACTACTCACCCTGTAAACAAAACCGATATTGTTAACACAAGAAATATCGAAGAAACTTAAAAAGATGCAACGTAATGAAAAAGATCAACGTACTTTGTTGACATATATAAACATTGCATCATTCTACTATCGTTGACCGAAAAAAAAAACATAATATAAACATTGCCATATTGTAAAAGCTTTCCGCTTAATAATCAAATAGGTAACTGAACAACGAAGTCTTCTATAGCGATAAGAATCAAATTGTATTTTTTAGTCTTAAGATTCGCCTCAACCAAAAAGGTTGGAGTTTATCGGAAGCAATAAAAATAAAAGTATAAAAAAAAACTCAAGTTTTATTTGCCTTTTTCTATACTTACATAAGTCGCGTGATGTTATTATGAGGAAGGAAATAGAAGTATTCTGCAACCGAACAAATAATTAACACACGATCTGAAGGACGAAAAGGGACCCATATAAGTGGTCTGATTCGGCTAATCCCTAAAATATATATTATTACATTATTGGTCATTAAACCACCAACACGCATAGGTAGAGTGCGGACAGAGGAAAATATCACAGTTGTATCCGCCAGTGTTGTTGGTGGCTCCGTTCGCAGCAATCGCGACTCCGTTAATCCACTACGTGAAAAATTTTGTGGAAGGATTTGGGTGTAGAACCTTTTAAAATACAGATGGTGCAAGAATTGAAGCCACGCGACCTACGACAACGGCTAACATTTGGCAAATGGGCGCTGGCAGAGTTGGATGGAGATTCACTTTTTTATCGGAAAATTGTGTTCAGCGACGAAGCTCATTTCTGGTTGAATGGATACGTGAACAATCAAAATTGCCGTATTTGGTGTAAAGAGCAGGCAGAAGCATTGCAAGAACTGTCAATGAATCTTGAAAAATACAGTGTTTGGTGTAGATTATAGGCCATTGGTTTGGTGGCATCATTGGACCGTACTTTTTCAAAGACGACGAAGACAGGAACGTTACTGGGAATGGCGAGAGCTACCGTGCGATGGTTAGAAATATTTTTTTGCCCAAAATGGAAGAGCTGGACTTGGCTGACATGTGGTTACAACATGACGGTGCCACATGTTACACAGCACGCGACACAATAGCCCAATTGAAAGGCGAGTTCGATGAACAGTTTATTTAACGTTTGGGGCCGGTCAATTGGCCGCCTAGATGATGCGATTTAGCGTATTTAGACTATTTTTTGAGGGACTATGTGAAGAGATCCATAGAAGACTTATTTTAGTCATTCCACGATTTATTCCACTTGGAAGACGACAAACTGTCTCACACCACAAGTACAACACACACTACCAATAAAAACAGGACAAGTGCAAACATTCTACAAAAGACAGTACAGGATACCAGAAGCGCATAAGGAAGAAATCAATAAGCAAGTAAACAAAATGTTGCAAGACAAGATAATTATTGCCAGCTCATCGCCTTGGAATTCTCCCATAATTTTGGTGCCAAAGAAAGCGGGAGAATATGGTAAAAGAAAATGGAGGCTATTAGTAGATTTCAGGAAACTAAGTGACGCCACCATAAAACAAGTTTTTCCCATTCCCCGCATCGATGAAATATTAAACCAGTTAGGTCATTGTAGATATCTCACCACACTTGATTTGGCCAGCGGGTATCATCAAGTGTTATTGAAAGGGTCAGACAGAGAAAAAACAGCTTTTAGTACAGGTGTTGGGTACTATGAATTTAACAGAATGCCTTTCGGCTTAACAGGAGCCCCTGCCACCTTCCAAAGACTAATAAACAATGTACTAACAAGACTTCAAGGTATAGATTGTTTTGTCTACTTGGATGATATCGTCGTCTATGGTCGGATCTTGGCACAACATAAATCGCGTTTACGAAGAGTATTTGGACATTTACCTAAACATAACTTGAAGCTAAATACAGAAAAGTGTCAGTTTCTACGAAAAGAGATAATTTACCTAGGCCATAAATACACTGAGGAAGGATCGTTACCTGACCCTGGTAAAGTGGAATGTGTTAAAAACATTCCTGTGCCAAATAAAAAAAAAGATGTGCATTTTTAGGTTTAGTAAATTATTACCGAAAATTTGTTGAGAATATGGTTGGTATGGTACTGCCAATCAACAAACTACTCAAAAAAGACGCGAAATTTGAATGGACAGAAAAATGTCAGAAAGCTTTTGAAAATTTAAAGCAATCAATTTGCTCTCGGTCCTTTTCTGAACCTTTTGTGTTAATAACAGATGCCAGTAACGAGGCTGTAGGTGCAATTCTATCACAAGGAAAAGATAGACCAATAGCCTTTGCAAGCAGGGCGCTCAGTGATACTGAGAAAAGGTATTCCTGGCCATCGTGTGGGCTGTGAAGAATTATCGAGCTTACCTACTCGGTAGACCGTTCAAGATCTACATCGACCACCAGCCACTACGATGACCAGACATCACGTTTGGCACGTTTCAGGAATAAATTATCCAAATATGATTGAGATAATTTATAAACCAGGTAAAAGAAATTTAGATACAGACGCACTCACTAGAGTACCACAGCCAAAACCTGAAGTAGCTATGGTTAAGACTCGGTCTATGGGAATAAAAAAGGTCAAAAACAAAAGTACAAAAGAGCGTGATGGAAATTCCGACGATGAGCAGGACCTGGTCAAGGAAGCAGAAAATACAGAAAACGAAAATGCGGAGCTGCTCACCGATGAAAGGGACATAATGACGGTACTGCCTAATTTCCACGATTCACCCTTAGGAGGACATCAAGGTGCACTGAAAACTTATTTTAGAATGAGAAGACAATATATATGGAAGGCTATGCGTAACCAAATTAAAAATTATGTAAAAAATTGTAAAAAATGCAAAATCAAAAAATGTTCAAGACTTACCAAAATGTAAATAGTATGGACCGACCACCTTCAAGACCATTTGAACAGGAAAATGGATATGGTAGGAATTCTCCTAGAAACCACATCGGGAAATAAGTACATTCTAACTTTTCAAGATGATTTAAAAAAAAAATTTCATTTGTGTAACTATTCCTGATGCAGAATCTAGCACAGTAGCAAAACCTTTCTACAATGAGGTTATTATACGCTACAACATACCAAAAACTTTAGTCATAAATAATGGTACAAATTTTACATCAAAATTGTTCTCAGATACATGCAAGATGTTAGGTGTTAAAAAATTACATATAACGCCATATCACCCACAAGTAAACCGCTCTCTAGTAAGAAGTCAAAGACCCTTAGCGGAATATCTTAGGAGTTTCGTTAAAGAAGATGCTTGAAATAGGGATCAGTGGTTTGCGTCAGCAATGCATGTTCACAACAATACAGTACATATTACCACGAAACGAACACCTTTCTTTCATACTATACGGCTTAAAACCGACATGCCAACAAATATGAAAACTAAAAGAACACCATTGTACAACGCAGAAGGCCCAAATAAATTATTAAAATATCAAATACAGAGGTCCCACGAACAAATTAAGGAAAATCAAGAAAAAGCTAAATAAAACGCCAAGAGACAGTTCGACAAGAACATACACCCCATAAGTTTTAGAGTAGGAGAAAAGGTTTTATTAAAAAATCAAACGAGGAAAAACAAATTTAGTCCCATTTGGACTGGACCCTACGAAATAGTAAACATAAACAGTCCAGTAACAACGACTATACAAATCGGACGGAAATGGAAAAAGTACCACAATAATTTAATAAAACCCTTCCACCAAAATTAAATTAATATTAAATTCGATGATCCAAAGCTCTATAAAAAACGCCCTACAATAACATAATACCGAGTATGAAAAAAAGCATGAGAACGAAATGTACAAAACAAAGATACACGAGAATTAAATATCCAGACTAAACAAAATACATAATACTACAAAAAATGCAAAAAACAAAATTCTGTATAAAAAAAATAATAATAATAAAATTAATAGCACTTTGACCATATTAAACAAAATGCATAACAATACAGCACCTGTACAATAACGTGAGAGCGACACTCAAAATAATAAGGCATATACAGGTAAACCTCTTACAACGCGGTGAATAGGTTCCTAAAAAACTCCGCGTTATAGGAAATCGCGTTGTAAGAGTAGCGTTGTAAGAAAATGTCCGCATTTTGGGAACCGCGTTGTATCGAAAACGCGTTATAGGAAACCGCGTTGTGGGAGGTTTAACTGTACTCGTAGATATACAAGAATACAATTACAGACAAAATGTACATAACACATGCAAATGCACCACTATGAACATTTTTGCTTTGGGCATGAAAGTATAAAATTCCTCAACATGATAATTAAAATAATGCCAACATATAAGAATATTTATTAAAATAAACAATTTCTATATACAAGAAAGAATAATAATAATACATCATGAATCAAATGGCGTTTTATAATATGCTGAACATAGATGTATGGAAATAAATTTAATCGAATGACAATTATGGGAATGGTATGAGCATTATATTTATTTTTTTTCTTTCTCCTTTTCTTCCCTTTATTACTTCATTTATGACAACTATAAGATAAAATATTGATATATACAAAAAATACATTATAATACTAAAAATTTCTCCATTAATACCCTACAAGTATATAGGGTCCCTCAAGAAATATAGGTATCCTAAAGCAATAGCCGAAGTCGAAATTGGAAAGTACTAGACTGTAGACAAAGTTCTGTTCCAGTGTTGATGCTTCAACACTGGAACACCAAACAAACAAAAAAATTAGTTTTTCGAAGTTTTTAAGAACAAATAGAAAGAGACATTTAGGGTCATAGCAAAGAAGAACTAAAATATTTAGATATGAAACACAAGAAGTTATGTAATTAATGTGAAAATCTACATAGAATATTTTGCAAATTGCAAATATGATTAAGACCTTAATATAGAGTATATAAGTATAGAGGATGCTTCCAAAAATAATACAATATCTTAAGGAAATTACAACAAAAGAGTTAGAAATGTACAGTAAATACAGTATAGTAAGAACACCGTGGGTGCCGTAGCTCAGTGGTTAGTGTGTTCGCCTTATGATCTGTAGGTCGGTGGTTCAATCCCCGGCTGATGCATAACAAATTTAATATCGATAAGATTTTTCTTTCGAACGGTACCCACCTGTCGGCAAGCAATTGGCAATTCTTCCGACAGTAACAACTTGCCATGAAAAAGCTTCTTAAAAAAGAACTCTGTGACAAAGCTCAGAAAAAGTGATGTCACAAGTGTTCTGGCGTTCCGAACCGGCTAAAATAAGTAGGTCCCTTCTAATATTGTCCAAAATTTAAGACGCACAACAGTAATGGAAGAGAAGCTCGGCCAATGAGCCCTTTGGGGCTTTATGTGGCCACATATTTATTTTTTTTTTAAGAACACCTTAGAATTTATAAGAAGGAATTTGATAAATAGATTCGTTAAGTTGAATATAAAAACAAAAAGAATATATATACAAAATAAAAAGAAATATATATTACAAAATATGTTCCGTTTTCAACGATTAATATTGAAAACCGTACCACCTACAAGTACGAAGAGTTGGTCATTGCAACTATGAAGAGAAAATGCAATGTTCCCTATATTTTTGTCCAAACAACAATGCATTTTTAATACCTTTTAAAAAATTAAGTATAGATTATAAATTAATATTGCACAAAAATTTTTTGTATATGGTATATAAGAGTATATGTACGTAGATATAAGTGATCTATAATTGAAAAAAATCTGGTAATTCCCCTACAGATACAAGAGAGCAGCGGTATGTCCACGTGCATCCAATATCATACAGTGAAATTTAGAGAGATGCCAACGCAGCAATATTAACAGCTTTAACAACAGTAACAACCAAGAAAATGCTGACACAAAAATATCCTTGAGGCAGTAAAGAACCAATAGACCCAGAGCAGAAAACAAAGCAGTACAGCGAACACCCATAAGAATAACAACCTCATCAAACTTACAAAATAATAAAACTTACTACCACTAACTTTGGTGTACTTAGACAGCGCGACGTAGCAAAGAGACATCAATAATAATAGCTATGCAACCACAACCGAATAAAATATTTGAGCTATTGTATTTATCAGTGACAATGGATTTTGGTGCACATCAGGAGAAGATGATAATCAACAGAACTAAAAATAAATATTTATATTGCTCCAATAGTTAAACACTTTGACCACGAGTACAGAGTTTCACGTCGACAATATTGCTTAGCAGTGAGGCACACACAAAAACCACCCTGCAAGCTATTGTTCATACCAAAATAAATACAAAATTAAAATTTCGAATAAAATTAATTGTTCCATTAGACGCCAGCATCAACCCACTAGCACACCAAACCATCTTTCGCTCAAACCTTAATAAAAATCCAGATTACGTTTTCAAACCTAACGGCCAGAATGCCCACCCAATGTAAATAATCTCGCTGTCATTACGAAACAACAACCGAACTTTGATAAAGAGGATGTTACTGTTTTCATCATTAGACTTCAACAACAAAAGCTGCAACAAAACTATTAAAAAGCTAAGTACACCAGACAACAACCAGCAAAAAGAACATCATCAGCAGGGACACCATAATCATCGAATTACCAGTAACCATATCTGTACTTCGAAATTTATTCCACATAAGTATCATATGTTTTGAATTGGTCTTAATTTTACAAACTAAGCATAATTTTAACTTTTTCCTTATAAGAAAAAGTTATTATTATTTCATAATGAAAATTTTTCTACCTGAGTGAAGGGAGAGATGTTGCAAGCCAAAATATGAAATATGCACATGTGCATATTTTGCCTCCCGACATAATTCCCGAAATTGCGAAATACATATTTATCCGTACACATACCAACATTGCTCATAGTTGTGAAATACACAATCTATATTAATATTAATTATATTTCTGGAATGCTAGAACATGATGATATGTCCGATTCGTACTGCCCGCTAAAGATACACCTCATTCGGGATCACGCCCAGGCAGTATTATCTTACTATGCTGGACTTGCGAAGCAGTACACCTACATGCTAAACCCTTAACTCCGCCTGCAGCTCCCGCTTTGCGGGACAGCCGTTAAGCATTACTTCGCAAGGCCAATCTTAGCGAATTGGCTATTCACGCTCATCTTTCTGGCCCACTGTTCGTTTATACTTCTTCAGCTACTGCGTTGCCTCACCACCCTTCTCAGCTCTTCAAGAGCAATTACGGACCACACTTTCACTCTATTCAACACGAGTTTCGATTTTGATCTTTCACCATCTCCTCTAGCGCTGCTCTTTCAGCTTTATATTTCGGGAAGTAAAAGAAAATATGCTGCACATTTTCACAGCCACTACCGCAGAAGGAACAATCTGTTCTATCATCGTGACCATATTTATAGAGATATTCTCTGAAACAGCCATGGCCTCTTACAAATTGCATCAAATAGAAGTCGTTCTCACTGTGCTTCCTCTCAACCCACCCTTGCACCCTTCGGACTAGCCTGTGTGTCCACCTTCCTTTCGTCGACGCTTCCCAGCATTGTTGTCACTCGTCGAGACTCGTCTGCTTTGTGTGCATATATTTTTGTATGTTATATGTTGGTATGTGGGTAGATCAATATATGGATAGTATTAAAAAAATGGTATATAAGCTTCCAGCTTACTGAATGCAGTCGCTTTTTAGTTGTGACTCTACTTGAATAGTGAAGTGTAAATACTGAGATCCTCACGAAGCTCTCCAGTATTAATAGAATAAGTACTTGTAATTCAAAATGAAAAGAACGAGATATTAAGCGAAGCGCAAATATAATTAACCCTGTTTTATTTCAGCTAACAAGTGCTCTAGTCCCGAAGGACACTTAGAAGCTTGGGTTTACGTGCGAATATTGTGTGTTACATCCTTGAGTCTAGCCGATAGGTAGTTAGGATGTGTTGTGAAAACTAGTACACAACACTAACGCTATGGTGTTTTCTTCTCAATCGGGTTTTATATGTTACATAAAAATAGTGCTCGTTATACATATAGGTATATAAATGCCCGAAAAGAACACCGTTGCTGTGTTATATGCATATTTATATATGTAGATGTATATATATATATATATATATATATATATATATATATATATATATATATATATATATACTACTTACTTACTTATGTGGCCATAACAACCGAATATCGATTTAGGCCGAAAATAACATGATTCGCCAGCCATCTCTGTTCTTCGCTAGCTGGCGCCAGTTAGAAATTTTAAGCGCCGTCAGTTTCTCCAGTACTTGGTCTTTCCACCGGAGGTTAGGTCTTCCTCTTCTGCGTCGTCTTTCAGCGGGTTCCGAATATAACACCTTCTTAGCTTCCATGTCGAGCTTCCATTCTCTCGACATGACCTAGCCAGCGCAACCGCTGGATTTTGATGCGCTTTACTATGTCAATATCAGCATACAGCTCATACGGATCATGGTTGTACCTTATTCGGTACTCATCACCAACGCAAATAGGCCCAAAGATCTTGCGTAGGACTTTTCTCTCGAAAACTCCAAGCATTCGCTCATCTGAGGTGGAAATTGTCCAGGCTTCAGCGCCATATGTAAGGACAGGCATAAAGAGAGACTTTTAGAGTGTAGTTTTCGTTCTTCGAGAGAGGGCCCGACTTCTCAATTGCTTACTTAGCCCAAAGTAACACCTGTTTGCAAGAGTGATCCTTCGCAATATCTCCAGGCTGACGTCATTACTGCTGTTAATGCTGGTTCCAAGATAGACAAAGTCCTTTCCTACTTCAAAAGCGTAGTTGTCAACAGTGACGTGCTGTCCAAGACGCCAGGACTCTTTGTTTGTTGACACTAGATAATTCGTCTTGCCCTCGTTCACCGTAAGACCCATTCGACGCGACTCTCTTTCTAACTCTGTGAATGCTGCACTGACTGCTCGCGTGTTCATACCGATTATGTCAATATCGTCGGCATACGCCAACAGCATGACACTTTTGTTGAAGATAGTGCCATTATGTCGTAGATCAGCAGCTCGTACTATTTCCTCCATGAAAAGATTGAAGAAGTCGCACGATAACGACACAACATATTTCACACCTTGTCTGAAACCCCGTTTGGTATTAAATGATGCGGAGAGGTCCTTCGCAATTTTCACTGCACAACGGGAGCTATGCAGTGTCATTCATATATATATATATATATATATATATATATATATATATATATAAGCATATATATATATGCGTATATATATATATGCATATATATATATATATATATATATATATATATATATATATAAGCATATATATATATATATATATATATATATATATATATATGTATATATATACATATACATATATATATATATACATATATATATATATATATATATATATATATATATAGATACACACACACACACATATATATATATGTATATATATATATATATATATATATATGTATATATATATATATATATATATATGTATATATATATATATATATATATATATATATATATATAAAGGGTTATCCATTTCGCGGTTTCAAAAGTATAGGGCTAGAATTCGACATCTGTCAAACTGAGTTGTTAAAACAATTTCTTTCTTTTTCAGTTCAAAGTCTGACATTTGCGAAAATGGATCGCTTAACTATCGCACAACGCAAAAATTGTGATTCTTCCACAGTCACATATCGTGCTTTAAGAGGAGATTATGGTTTACATATTCGTCCAACTACGCAAGCAATTGGCAAAATTGTGAAGTAATATGAAGAGACTGGATCGGTTACAGATATTGTAAGGCCTGTGCATCATCGTTTCGCTCGTACCACCGAAAATATCGCTGCTGTAAGTGAAAGTATTGCCGAAGACCCGAATGTGTCGATTCCTCGTCGTTCTCAGGAATTAGGACTGTCTTACGGCACATTATGGCGTATTTTGCATTTGGATCTACACCTACATCCATATAAAATCCAGCTCACACAACAACTGAAGCCAGCTGACCATTCACAACGTCGTAGATACGTCGAATGGGTGCTTGGACAACAGGCGGTGGACGGCGATTTTTCGAACAAAATTTTCTTCAGTGACGAAGCACATTTCTCACTCGGTGGGTATGTTAAAAAAAAAAATAAATATGTGGCACTTAAAGCCCCAAAGGGCTCATTGGCAAAGCTTCTCTTCTATTACTGTTGTGCGTCTTAAATTTTGGACAGTATTAGAATGGACCTACTTATTTTAGCCGGTTCCGAACGGCAGAACACTTGTGACATCACTTTTTCTGAGCTTTGTCACAGAGTTCTTTTTAGAAGCTTTTTCATGGTGGGTATGTTAACAAACAAAATTTTCGTATTTGGGGTTCTGAGAATCCTCAAGTAATTGAAGAGAGGCCACTACATCCACAAAAAGTCACTGCTTGGTGCGCTCTTTGGTCCGGAGGTGTGATTGGACCGTACTTCTTCGAAAACGACGATGGAACGACTGTCACCGTCAATTCGGAGCGTTATGGTTATATGATAACCGATTTTTTTTTGCCTGCTATTGAAGAATACGATTTAGAGAATATGTGGTTTCAACAAGACGGTGCCACATGCCACACAACTCGAGCGAATATGGCTTTATTGCAAGAGAAATTTTCTGGCCGCGTAATTTCTCGTCGTGGCGATATCAAGTGGCCACCAAGATCATGCGATTTGACACCGCTTGACTTTTTTTGTGGGGCTACGCGAAAGACCGTGTTTATGCAGATAAACCTTTAACTCTTGAGCACCTAAAAACCAACATTCGTCACGTTATGGCTGAGATACCGCCCAATATGTGTCAAAAAGTGGTCGAAAATTACTTCAAAAGGATCGATGCTTACAACAATTCGCGTGGTGGTCATTTAAATGATGTAGTATTTCACACATAATGTCAACGTTCAAACTTTATAATAAAAAAGAAATATCATGATAAAAAATATTTTATATGTGTTTTATTTACATTTACTTTTGAAACCGCAAAATGGATAACCCTTTACAAAAATTTTCTAGTTGTATATAGAGTGTGAGCATTTAGCGTAATGTTAAATCAACGTAGTTAACAGCGAGAGATCTCGATTTGAGGCATGAGTAGATACATGAACGTGGTGCACTAAGATTATGAGGTTTCTTTTTCAGTGGATGCGATTTCATGAATAAGATCAGCCTCAAAATCATAACACCTGCAACCATAACACATAAGAGTCCATGAGAGTCCCAGCAGTAGTAAACTGATACTCTCAGCTGTAATGAGTCTCGAAATTCAATCACGTAGTGTATGGAGAAATTTGATCCTTTCGAATCGTAGAGCACAAACGATCACAAATGTGGCGTCCGATTGGTGGGATTGCCCGAAATTTGAATTCTTCTGACAATTCCGAAACTCATATAGCATCCAAAAAGGGATCATAACCGTGTGGTGGTTGACTAGATTCGTGAAAACGTAGGCAACAATGTGAATTTAACACCTGGGTTTCGTCATATACACCTAAGATATGCCAGTTGCATAGTTTTATTGTCGTTTCGTAGAAATCTTTCAATTAAAATGTTCTGTTAAGATAAACTGAACAAATGAGGGATGAGAGGTGCATCTGACAGTCAGATTCTGGTAAAAACGTTACTACATAATGTGGGCATGGCTCGGTCGGTAATTTCCGCTACAACAATTTTTGGAGCTCTGTAGTATGCGAGATTGGGTTCATTTGCCCGTGTTTTATCATTTACGGAACGATGTGCTAATTTCGGTATGTGCTAATTAGTCATGAGGCTTTCTGCTAATATCATTGCTCGAGATGTTAAGCGAATGAAAACATCTCTGACGGGAGTTTCATTTTTATCGTACGAGATCTGTAAGGTTGCTTTTTCTTTTTCGGAGTAAAAGTTGAATAGTTTGGAGAATTGCGTATCATTTTCGTTTTGTGCCTCATACGGTGCAGCAGGGACAACGGCATGTCCAGAAAAATAGCAAGAGGAATGGCTTTACCACTATGCAAGAGTATGCGTTGGCAAGTAGCTGATGCAAGTGCAGTACTTCTTCACAGTGGAAATTCTCTGTATGTGTCGAGAATTTTCCACATTGTCGCACGGATTGCATACTTCTACGCAGCGGACAATATGCATTCGTAATAGTAACATAAAAAATTAATCACTCTTCTTTTATAAAATGAATATAACAATAAAAAAAATACATATACAGCCCGATTCTGAATAACAATTCCCCGGGAATTTTTCCCCTTTTCCCTATTCTTGTATTCTGAATATAAATTCCCCGGGAGTTTTTCCCTTTTCCCTTTCCTCCAATTCTAAACGAACTTCGAAATCGGGAATTTCTTCCCTGGGAAAAAAGTAGGCATTCCGAGTATAAATAAAAGGGAGAATGTGACGACATTTATTGAAAATTATTCCGCCAACTATCTGCAAGGGAGTTGTATGCAAAAATGCAAGTATTTAATTGTTTTCGTAGAAAATGGAATAAATGTTGTTATTTATTAAATAAATAACATTATTTATTACTATTACAAATATTATTATGGCATTATTCTTACGTTCAGGTCAAAAACAACGAACAAGTTCCAGTTCGATCTTATGCTAAACGCAATGCAATCACATCCTCAGCGTACTCGTTCTACTCTGCTGCAAGCTGTTACGAAGGAAAAACATAATACAGTTTTGTATACAGCACCCATCACGACAATCCTCCGACAAGTGAATTCGACATCCCGTAGAATGGTTTCATCGTTTTACATCCAAACTCCCGCGTTCATCACTGTCACGAAGATATGCTGCCCGCTATGTAGAGACATGCACACCCTGCGACATTGCACACAGTTCTCCAAACTTACCGTTGAAGAGAGAATACTCTGCATAAACTGCTTGGCAATTTCACATACCCTTGCCAAGTGCCATAGCGAGTTTTCATGCCGACTTTGTGGGAAGCAACATCATTCTCTGCTTCACAGAGCACGTTACGACCCGAGAGCAAAGCGGAATGTTCACCGTTATACAATGCTCCCCCCAGATACAAAGGATCGATCTTACAAATCGCATCTAAGAAGAGGACAACTCCCGTCAAATGTATTTACCAGACGTAATACTCCCACACAACAATATCCAAAGGAATAGCGAGTTCTGCGTATCACTCCCCACAAAAGGCTCGTTCAATCAACGAGAAGACTTGTACTCGAATAGAGCAATACATTCGATCCCGCCTAATACCGGCCCCCCAAAATTGCTGTCACGTAAAATGTGACTTGAAGATTGTGGCTTGAGCAAAATATAAGCCTCTGATGATGTAGCAACGTTTTGTCAGATTATGCGATACTGGCCGTCATACGCATCCCTCTCTCAAATTGTTCAGTTCACTGTAACCGCCCGATTTAATTCCCAGACTTCTACGAAGCTTCAATGGAACTATGGACTAGCATAGTGTATATGGGTATAGATAATCCCATGTGTTAATTTCACATTGTTTGCTAAATATTCATGAGTTGAGTCATGAACCCAAGACATGCAGATTCTATCTGAGTTTAGAACTCGTCACGAGCGGTACATACTATGGCAATCCCGACAGTATGGAATTATTAATGCTGCAAACGCTCTACGAGCTCTACGCTTTTCAACTACGTTGACTTACCGAACCCTTTGAACTGGTCTACTGCCAGCCCTGAGAATCTATTCACCTGAGATGGTGTGATCCAACCCCGATCCACACACCAATCCAAATTGGATAACACTCGAAAATTAACACTACAATCAACAGTCATCAATCAACAGACCACATCAGTACTCATCAATCAACACGATCTTCAATCAACATTAGTTCCGCACCCACCAATAAAAATGTCTACGCCAGAAGACGAGTGTGGCGCACGGCCCCTATAAAGTTTCCAAGGGTTAGCAACCCTAATATAGTTCTATTCGTTCCGCTATTTCTTCCTCTAATACTATTTCTCTCTCTGTCTCTGCTCTCTTTTCTTTTACTTTACCTCTCCACTTTCTGCTTTAATTACTTTTCTTATTATGGTTGACCAACTTCCTAAGCAAAGCAGTGCGCGACAATTTCCTCCCAAATTTTTTAAAATGTTAAATGCTTAATTTAAACAAAGTAAAATTAAATAAATTAAAGTTAAATATATTTATATATTATTAAATAAAGTGCCAAACATTAATATATTACGGTAACGCAAAGGCGCCTGGACTTGATGGCATCCCGAATAAGGCGCTGAAGATCGCCATTAATCATAACACGAAGCCTTTTGCCGAGCTTTTTGCGAGATGTTTGAACGAAGGTGTTTTCCCGAAAGTATGGAAAAAACAGCGCCTGGTCCTCCTTCAGAAGCCGAATAAACCGGCGGGTGAGCCAAATGCGTATCGTCCACTTTGCATGATTGATACGATGGCCAAAATATTGGAGCGGTTGATATGCACGCGTCTGGAACAACATCTAGAAAGGGAACCACCTGGTCTGTCCGAGAACCAATTTGGTTTCAGGAGGCATCGGTCGACCATAGACGCAATTAGAAAATTGACGGACATTGCTGGCAAGGCCATAGAAGGCACTAGATGGATGCATGGCGATAAAAAATATTGTGCAGTAGTGACACTAGACGTACAAAATGCCTTCAACTCGGCAAACTGGCATCTTATTATGAGGGCATTGGAGGCAAAGGGAACGCCAGCGTACCTAATGCGAATAATAAATAGTTATCTGTCTGACAGACTACTGTTGTATGACACGGACGAAGGGCCCAAAAGCTACATGGTGACGGGTGGAGTGCCGCAGGGATCTGTACTTGGCCCGCTACTGTGGAACGTGCTGTACGATGGGGTGTTAAACCTTCCATTGCCAAAAGAAGCCCAGATAATTGGCTACGCGGACGACATTGCCGTGACGATCGTTGCGAAGGAGCTCTCCCAAGTTCAGAGCATCTGCAGAGAGACAGCTTCGAAAATTAAGGATTGGCTCACGACGACAAAGCTCCAGCTTGCGGTACAGAAAACAGAGGCTGTACTTATCACGAGCAGGAAAAAAACTCGAAAAAATCACACACACACACACATATATATATATATATATATATACATATATATATATATACATATATATATATATATATATATATATATATATATATATATATATACATATATATATATACATATACATATATATATATATATATATATATATACATATATAGGGTTATCCATTTCGCGGTTTCAAAAGTATAGGGCTAGAATTCGACATCTGTCAAACTGAGTTGTTAAAACAATTTCTTTCTTTTTCAGTTCAACATTTGCGAAAATGGATCGCTTAACTATCGCACAACGCATTAAAATTGTAAAAACCTACTACAAAAATGGTGATTCTTCCACAGCCACATATCGTGCTTTAAGAGGAGATTATGGTTTACATATTCGTCCAACTACGCAAGCAATTGGCAAAATTGTGAAGAAATATGAAGAGACTGGATCGGTTACAGATATTGTAAGGCCTGTGCATCATCGTTTCGCTTGTACCACCGAAAATATCGCTGCTGTAAGTGAAAGTGTTGCCGAAGACCCGAATGTGTCGATTCCTCGTCGTTCTCAGGAATTAGGATTGTCTTACGGCACATTATGGCGTATTTTGCATTTGGATCTATACCTACATCCATATAAAATCCAGCTCACACAACAACTGAAGCCAGCTGACCATTCACAACGTCGTAGATACGTCGAATGGGTGCTTGAACAACATGCGGTGGACGGCGATTTTTCGAACAAAATTTTCTTCAGCGACGAAGCACATTTCTCACTCGGTGGGTATGTTAAAAAAAAAAAATAAATATGTGGCACTTAAAGCCCCAAAGGGCTCATTGGCCAAGCTTCTCTTCTATTACTGTTGTGCGTCTTAAATTTTGGACAGTATTAGAATGGACCTACTTATTTTAGCCGGTTCCGAACGGCAGAACACTTGTGACATCACTTTTTCTGAGCTTTGTCACAGAGTTCTTTTTAGAAGCTTTTTCATGGTGGGTATGTTAACAAACAAAATTTTCGTATTTGGGGTTCTGAGAATCCTCAAGTAATTGAAGAGAGGCCACTACATCCACAAAAAGTCACTGCTTGGTGCGCTCTTTGGTCCGGAGGTGTGATTGGACCTTACTTCTTCGAAAACGACGATGGAACGACTGTCACCGTCAATTCGGAGCGTTATGGTCATATGATAACCGATTTTTTTTTCCTACTATTGAAGAATACAACTTAGAGAATATGTGGTTTCAACAAGACGGTGCCACATGCCACACAACTCGAGCGAATATGGCTTTATTGCAAGAGAAATTTTCTGGCCGCGTAATTTCGCGTCGTGGCGATATCAAGTGGCCACCAAGATCATGCGATTTGACACCGCTTGACTTTTTTTGTGGGGCTACGCGAAAGACCGTGTTTATGCAGATAAACCTTTAACTCTTGAGCACCTAAAAACCAACATTCGTCACGTTATGGCTGAGATACCGCCCAATATGTGTCAAAAAGTGGTCGAAAATTACTTCAAAAGGATCGATGCTTACAACAATTCGCGCGGTGGTCATTTAAATGATGTAGTATTTCACACATAATGTCAACGTTCAAACTTTATAATAAAAAAGAAATATCATGATAAAAAATATTTTATATGTGTTTTATTTACATTTACTTTTGAAACCGCAAAATGGATAACCCTTTACAAAAATTTTCTAGTTGTATCTAGAGTGTGAGCATTTAGCGTAATGTTAAATCAACGTAGTTAACAGCGAGAGATCTCGATTTGAGGCATGAGTAGATACATGAACGTGGTGCACTAAGATTATGAGGTTTCTTTTTCAATGGATGCGATTTCATGAATAAGATCAGCCTCAAAATTCATAACACCTGCAACCATAACACATAAGAGTCCATGAGAGTCCCAGCAGTAGTAAACTGATACTCTCAGCTGTAATGAGTCTCGAAATTCAATCACGTAGTGTATGGTGAAATTTGATCCTTTCGAATCGTAGAGCACAAACGATCACAAATGTGGCGTCCGATTGGTGGGATTGCCCGAAATGTGGATTCTTCTGACAATTCCGAAACTCATATAGCATCCAAAAAGGGATCATAACCGTGTGGTGGTTGACTAGATTCGTGAAAATGTAGGCAACAATGTGAATTTAACACCTGGGTTTCGTCATATACACCTAAGCTATGCCAGTTGCATAGTTTTATTGTCGTTTCGTAGAAATCTTTCAATTAAAATGTTCTGTTAAGATAAACTGAACAAATGAGGGATGAGAGATGCATCTGACAGTCAGATTCTGGTAAAAACGTTACTACATAATGTGGGCATGACTCGGTCGGTAATTTCCGCTACAACAATTTTTGGAGCTCTGTAGTATGCGAGATTGGGTTCATTTGCCCGTGTTTTATCATTTACGGAACGATGTGCTAATTTCGGTATGTGCTAATTAGTCATGAGGCTTTCTGCTAATATCATTGCTCGAGATGTTAAGCGAATGAAAAATCTCTGACGGGAGTTTCATTTTTATCGTACGAGATCTGTAAGATTGCTTTTTCTTTTTCGGAGTAAAAGTTGAATAGTTTGGAGAATTGCGTATCATTTTCGTTTTGTGCCTCATACGGTGCAGCACCATTTCAGAAAATTGAACGATGCCACCATTAAACAGGTTTTTCCAATTCCACGCATCGATGAAATATTGGATTCATAGTAGATATTTCACTGCACTTGATCTGGCCAGTGGGTATCATCAAGTGTTAATGAAAGAATCGGACAGAGAAGAAACCGCTTTTAGTTCAGGTGTCGGGCATTATGAATTTAATAGGATGCCTTTGGGTTAACGGGAGCACCTGCTACTTTTCAAAGATTAGTGAATCATGTATTGACTAGACTCCAGGAAAATAGTTTGTTTTGTATATTTAGATGTCATTGTTGTTTACGGTCGGAATTTGGCACAACATGAATCACGTTTACGGAGAGTGTTTGAACTCTTACGTAAACATTACTTAAAGCTAAACACAAAGAAGTGTCTACGAAAAGAGATAATTTACCTAGGTTATAATGCACTGAGGAAGGAGCGTTACCAGATCCCAATAAGGTAGAATGTGTTGAAAATATTACTGTTTCAAGAAATAAGAAAAACGTTCAGGCATTCCTAGATTTAGTAAATTATTATCGAAAATTTGTTGAAAATTTATAACCAAGTTATAAACATCACCATATATTAGCTGTTTTACCCAAGCTACGAAGTCTTTCAGCTCATTTTATGGATTTTATGGCTTTTCGTGCTAACTCACACCTAGCGTTTTATCTTTTGAGATTCCTCAGTTTTGCTTGGAGTGCACTTAGCTGCTCTGGGTCAACCGAGGTTTTGAGTCTTTTGTCTATAAATTCCTCTGAAATACCTCTTTTTAACAAGTCTTCTAACTCCTTATTTCTTTTGAAGGTTTCACTAATTTCTACTTCTACCTGCTCCGTGTCGGATTCCTGTTTTTGGATCTGTGTTCGCAGGGCCTTAATTAGTATCTCTACCACCTCAGTACCAGACTTTAATATGTATTATTTCCGTAATTTGATCTCAGAGGTCTGTATAATAAAACTAAGTAATACTAGATATTTGTGGTTTCTTTCGTATGTGTCTTGCGTAGTGTTTTCAATGCTGTGGACTTGCTCGATAGTCCTGTGCTTCTCTCAGAAACCTAACTGAAGTATGACTTTTTTGTGGTTATTCGCATTTCTTATTATCAAATTTTCAAAGAGTTTTGAAAATTTTATTTTTTTTTATAAATTTAATAAATTTGTATGCTGTCTAAATACAATAATCGACATTTTACAAAAATTTTACTTAAACTAAGGAAAGTTATGGCAGATAATAACATGTGAGAGGTATGTTCCCTGTCATCCTTCTCTAATAAATTATTTTAAAGTTGTGGGAGCTATAACACAAGCTGTAGCGGTGTTTTCCTTTTTAGCCTTGAAAAGATTCGCGTTGATGTTATCAAATTAGCGGCAAGCTCATTTGTAACTTTCTCTTTAATTTCGTCCTTCACTAGGGGGATTTTCAGGTCTTTATGAATTTGAGCGTTCCTTACGTACCAAGGAGCGTTAACTAGAATTCGCAGAGTTTTGGACTGATATCTTGATTGCATTTATAAGCTCTTTTTGGATATCAATATACCAGTTAGGGTAAACTGATGGCAACGGGGTATTGAGGCTAGCCACGTTAGGGTAAAACACTTGCAGTAAATGGTTGGCGAAAGCAATTTCCTTTTCTGCATCACTTCTTACCCAACCACCATTGGAGAGAAGGATTGGAGACTCCGATTGTATAGGCCTTTTTAGTTTCTTAGTCGCACGCCAAAGTGAGAAATGTGCTTTTCCTGTAGGACAGAGAGTCTGAACATATTCACGAAATTCAGAGATTTCTTTCTCTTTTAAAAGACCATGAAGTTCTTTTTTTTCTGAGATGGGGATCTACACTTTTGCCATTCACACCTTATAGATTTTTTTAAAAGAGGAGCTCTAGAACTTCTTGGGGGTGTGTTCTTGCCGAGTTGATAGCATAATGTAGGGTGTGGCTATTTTCGCTGCTTGGGAAAGCTTCTTCCGTTTTTCTGATGAGAGTTTTCAGAGATAAGGAGAGAATGGCCGGAAGATAGCTCCAAAGAGAAATATACGCGTGAGTATAGTGATTGCAAAATCAATAAGGTCTGGAATCTTCCGTCTATCTGATGGCCAATATGTGGGGAGAAAACATCAAGTGCAAGCGCATTTACCACTGACAACAGTTGTTTTCCTTTAGAAGTTATTAAATGTGAACCCCAGTGGATATTCTTTGCAGCTATATATTTAGTACCTAGGGTACTAAAAAGTTGTTTGTATTGCTCCTTATCAATATTAGATCTGGGTGAGTAGTAAATAGCTGAGATTGTTAGGCACTTTGGTTGTGAGGTTTTTTGCTATTTTCAGACGACTTCAACACGAAGGCCGATTCGCTTGGGTATGTCCATTCCGAGTATGCAAGGCTCACTTGTGCCTGATGTTGAATAGACTGGTCGTAGATATGGAACGTCGCTATATAATATTCCCCTATATGGGTTTCTTCACCGTTGGCTAGCACGATTTGTTAGGTGTGCTTTTGGGTTTTTGACGCTGGATCGCGCAATGTTTCCCCTACAAATCTTAATTATGCACCCGTATCAATGAGTATTGTTACTGGCTTCTCTTGGCAAGTGACATTAACATATTGTTACGTTTATATTTTGTGAACGTTTAATTCTATTTGAATTAACCTTGTTTGATCACTAGATTCTGTCAATAATAATTGCAACACTTATTTTGTACAATTATATACAGCAAAAATTTATTTAACACTTTAACACAATAACACTTTTAATGTACTTGCAAGTTTTGCCTCCGACTTTTCTCAAATATTCCTCCAAGGTACGGTTAAATCGTTCTATCATCAGATTGTGGATGCAAAGGTGTTGTACAAGTTTTGTTTATACCCAACAGACGACACATCTCTTGGAATACAACTGATTCGAAATTTCGACCTTGATCTGAGTGTAACTCCATCGGTACACCAAAACGAGTAATCCATTGGTTGACGAATACATCCGCAACTGTTCTAGCTTCTTAATATGGTATACATCAGGCCACCCACGGTATATTGGTGCATCTTACTTTTCTTATAGGGACCTTTGGCCATTGCACATGGCTTACACTTTCGAATCTAATCAGCGACATGGTCATGACATCCAACCCAATAAAATCGTTTCTATATTTTCTCGATGGTTTTTGTGATTCCCAAATGCCCTCCATTGGAGGCATTCTGATACTCAGCTATCACTTCATTTATTCTTGCCTTGGGTACCACTAGAAGATAATTAGTGATTTTTCCACCTTCACTCTCCCATGCTCGGAATAAACATCCATCTCGTAAGTGCAGGGTTTGCCACTGCGCCCAGGCCTTTGCTATTGGACTATCATTAGCCATTTCTTCGTACTGGACGTACGCCTTGTTGCTTGTATTTCATAATATTTACGAGATCTGGGTCGTTCCGCTGATCTTTTTGCACTTGTTCGGTGGTCCACGACTCCTCCGGCAATATAACACAAACTTTTTACCAGGTACTGGGTACACTAATACTGGTGCCTAACAGAGTCCTTCTTTCGCCAAACAAAAATGGTTTGTTCTTTCTTGTTAACTCATGCAGACTGCTGGCGATGTTTGAAAAACCAGGAACAAATCATTTATATTAGGTAGCCTAGGAAGCTTCTTAACTTGTCAAGATTCGCCAGAATATGCCATTCTTGAACTACTGCTACTTTCTCCTCGTCGGTATGTACCCTTTCTGTTGTTACTTTATGACCAAAAGATTAAACTTCTCGCCTGAAGAGTTAACAATTTTTCGGATTCAGTCCTGTTGATTGTATTCATTCGAATACTTTTTTCAACTTTTCCAGGTGGTCGATAAAATCAATTCCAATCACGATAATGTCATCGAGATACACCAAGCACGTTTTCCAGTGTAGTCCTCTGAGCACACTTTCCATCAACCGTTCAAAAGTGGCCGGCGCTTTGCATAAGCTAAATGGCATCACTGTAAATTGCCATAGACCATCGCCAATACTGAAAGCTGTTTTCTCTTTGTCTTCCTTATCAAGTTCCACTTGGCAGTAGCCACTTTGCAGATCAAGAGTTGAGAAAAACTTCGCACCAGATAGCGTATCCAGAGTGTCATCGATTCTTGGCAGTGGATAGCTGTCTTTTTTCGTAGTAAAATTTAGCTTTCTACACAGAATCGAGTACTTCCATCTTTCTTCTTTACCAGCACAACTGGTGAAGTCCATGGACTCGCTGATTGTTCAATAACACCTTGTTTCTACATATCTGTAATCAGCTTAATGGCTTCATCTTTTTTGGCCAATGGAACTCCTCGTGGTGCTTGACGAATTGGTCTAGAATCACCGGTGTCAATGTGATGTATCACGATGGTTGTTCGTCCTCCAAAATATGAGTTATATTTTACGCATCATGATGTGTTAAAATGAATTTATCATTGAAAAGATAAGAGCGTTCTCGTGGTGAGTTGTCTCATTGTCAATGTTTGCGCAATACTTGCTGCTGCGAAATGCCCATAGGCGAGTGTTAAGGAGGCAACACTGATCGATTAGATGGCGACCATGCTGTTCGCCTGATATTCTGGCCTTTTTCGTTTTTTTATATATTGTACAGAGTGATTTTTTGGAAACTTTTTTTTTGGCAACACTGTTTATAGCATTCATCCTCAGTTAAGAAAGTGAATCGTGCACTTTCTTGTGTTCAGCGACGATTTGTGGTTGAACAATCAAAATTCCGTATTTGGTGTGAAAAGTAGCCAGAAGCATTGCAAAAACTGCCAATGCATCCCGAAAAATGCACTGTTTGCTCTGAATTATGGGTCGGTGGCATCATTGGACCGTACTTTTTCAAAGACGACGAAGGCAGGAACATTACTGTGAGTGTCGAGCGATACCGTACGATGATTACAAACTCTTTTTTTTGCCCAAAATTGAAGATCTGGGCTTGCCTGACATGTGGTTCCAACAAGACGGTGCCTCATGCCACACAGCACTCAAAAAATGCTCCGAGTGAGTTCGGTGAACAGTTTATTTCGCGTTTGGGGCCGGTCAATTGGCCGCCTAGATCGAGCGATTTAACGGCTTTAGACTAGTTTTTGTGAGGCTATGTTAAGGCTCATGTCTATGGCAACAAGCCCGCAATGGTTGACGTACTGGAAGCCAATATTGAAGAATTTATTCGTGAGATACCGGCCGATATGTTGGAGAGAGTACGCCACAATTGGACCCAGCATATGAACCATTTGAGGCGCAGCCGCGGTCAACATTTACATGAAATCATCTTTAAACATTGAATTATATAGATCGTTCTATCGACTCAAATAAAGATTTCATACATTTCTCTAAATGTTATGTGGTTTTTTTTAATCAAATCTAAAGCTTTTAAAAAATCACCCTGTATATACAGTGAAGAAAGAAATCGAGTTTGAACGACGACTAAACAATTATATAGAAAATAAAAACTGAAAATATTAATATCAAATGTGAAAAATTATTATTGAAATTCTTTTTACATAGATATGGATATTATCATTATACGAATTGCATTATCAAGTTATGTACACATAATAATTAATATAAATAAAAATAAGATATTTGTTCTTAATTACATTCATACGTACACTTACGACTAAACAGTTGTGATTTCATTGCAAACAATCAAAATATTAAATAATTGTACCAAAAAAGACGAAAGAAATTGCAAAGTTTTAGACTCCAAAAAATGTGAAGGTATGCAATTGGATTGTCTAAATTGCGTTTTGACAACATTGATTCAACTGCGTTGTGACAACTCCATCGAAATCAAACAATACAATTAAATTAATTGAATATTGAAAGAAACTCATTAAGTATACATATGGTCCTTCGAGCCCATCCTAAGTGGACTGTAGCGAGAAGCGTCGCTACATTTGGCTAATTTTTTATGTATTTCTACATTTTTCCTCATATTCTTTAAAATATCGCCCTTTTGCCTGCCGTTACTGTTATATATTCAGGTATCTACCATATATACTCAAATACGTATATGATTATATATTCCCTACTGTAATATACTTAAATAAATAAATACAACAGAAAAAGCACACACACACATTGCATTTCTTATTTCTCTCTCTCTCTCTCTCTCTCTCTTATTGTTCTTCACACATTCGCCAATACGAAATTGGGCCACTGGTTCCATACAGAAACAGTTCAGGAACCACTCGACTCGTGACACAACTAACCCAAGTAACCACTACTCTAAGTATTTAATATATTAAAATAAATCAATCTTTATTTGAAAATCTCTATTATTACTATTAACGTTAAATAAATTATAACACACAACGCGTTAATTTACTTTTTCTATTTTTTTCGAAATTTGGGCGCATACCTCATTTTGCGGAGAATCAGGTGCATTATGTTAAACAATTCTGTTCGCTGCCTGCTCTGTGGGATCAAATTCGGTCCAACGACACCCTCCTCACATAATGATGACCAATGGTAACCATATTCCAGAATCCACCTCGATCCATTATGGGGCGACACCCATTTAGTAAACCAATGTGAACTCTTCAAACACAGTTCGCATAACTCAAATCACTGCTCTAGTCGATTTACGAATGCAATGTGCAACAGCCGTCATCATATGCTCTTGCATCGCCCAAAGACCCATCTGCAAATGCGAAGTGATACAGCATCTACCATTTCTCACAGGCCTGAATCCCCATCCCAGTTGTCTCGGTTGGCATCAACATCATCAAATAACGGGCCCTACCACTTCTATTGATATAAAACCCAACATCATTGGCACATCCTTACAACAACTACGCTACCTCAACCACAATTCGACTGTAGACTCTAAATGTGAAGAGCTATATCTAAACATCAAACGTCGACCCCTCATCGCTATTAGCACCATATCCACCATGAATTAGCGCTGCCGCAGCCCGCGCAGCACCGAATACCTCATCCAAAGTATTGGAATTTTGTGGACAAGACTCACTCGCTACACTACCCTCATCTACGAACTACACGCTCTGTCTATCTGCATACGATAAATGTATTCAAGCCACGTTTCTTCGTTTTTCTTCTTTGTTTCACGTAACCTTTTATGTACTTCACAGCTATATTATAAATTTAGGGATTAGCCGAATCAGACCACTTATATGGGTCCCTTTTCGTCCCTCAAATCGTGTGTTAATTATTTGTTCGGTTGCAGAATTCTTCTACTTCCTTCCTCATAATAACATCACGCGTTATTTCAAGCATCTCTTTGTGGGGTATGTTCCACATTTCGAGTTCATCAATAAAATGGCGACCCAGTGTGGACATCCTCCTGCTTGCCAATGCAGGACACTGGCACACTATGTGCGCCGCTGTCTCTGCCTCTTCCATGCATAATCTGCAAATATCAGCATCCTCCCTATCAACAAGACCCATCTTGCTGAGGTGGTACCTGAAATTGCCATGCCCAGTCATTAATGCAGTCAACCAGCTTAGAGTCATTCGTCCTAGACTGAGAGCCCTCCCCGATTCACTGCCCTTTGATAGCCTCAACGAAGCCTTTGCCTGTCTACAAGTAGATAACTTCTCCCATCTCGTGAGATGAAGTTTCTTTATCCACTCTTCGACCTTTGCCTTCACCGTCCCGCTGCTGAGAGCAACTACTGGTTCCGGTCCATAAAATTCAGCTTCAGATCCTTGTCTAGCCAAGGAGTCTGCAGCTTCATTCTGTTCTATACCAATGTGTCCCTTCACCCACATAAGAGTAATCGCATTACTACGAGCACACCCATTAAGTTTCTGAACACATTCGAGCCCAACTTAGAAGATACCGTAGGTTGTTGCAGCCGCCTGACCACCGCCTGGTTATCGAGTGCTAGCAAGATTTTCTTACCTTGCACCTTTCCATCCAGTAGATGGTCTAGCGCATGCATTAGACCTAGCATTTCTGCTTGGTATACCGATACGTATCTTCCCAGATTCAGAGTGCAGGCCAGTCCCAACTCTTTAGAGAAGATTCCAGCACCCGCTCTGCCATCCATTAATGAACCATCTGTAAAAATACTGATGTCATTTTCCTCACATACATCATGTGTGAGGCCGTCTTCAATGAGTGTTCTGTGTGACTTTTCAGTCATCTTCAGCCTACCCATTCCCTCCATTGGCATCTGCGCATCCTTTACACTGCTATATAGCAGTGACAGGATGCCCCTGTGCCCCCTCTCTGTGCCGAATCCATACCAATTATTGGTTGTCTTCAGACGTAATGCTTTTAATGCCGCTGACTTCATAATATGCAAGTCCAACGGCAGCAGCCCGAGAAAGACTTCCAATGCTTCTACTGGGGTCGTCCGGATAGCTCCGGTAATCCCAATACAAGCCATTCTTTGTACCCTATCTAACTTGCTTTTCGCGGTCTTTTGGGTGACCTTAGGCCACCAGACCACAGCAGCATATGTTATTAAGGGTCTGACCATCGTTGTGTAGATCCAGTGCGCTGCTCTGGGAGTGATTCCCCACATGAGACCGAACACTCTCTTACACTGATGCAATACCCGCTTGCCCTTCTGAATCTTGTCATCGACGTGACTATTCCAAGTCAGCTTGTTATCCAGGATGACACCTAGATACTTTACTTCCTTGGATACGTTGATGTTCGATCCAAAAAGCCTAAGAGGGTCTATTGTTAGTCCAGTCTTCCTTTTAGTAAAGAGTACTGTTTCCGACTTACTAGCATTTACAGAGAGACCTTGTTCCGTGCACCATCCTTCAACCATTTTGAGTGCACCTCTCATGGTATCATAAATAGTGTCCAGGAACTTACCGCTCACCGTTACCGCTATGTCATCTGCATACCCGACGGTGTGTATGCCTTTTGAGTCCAGAAGCTGAAGTAGGGAATCGACCGTGATGTTCCAAAGGATGGGCGATAATACTCCCCCCTGTGGACACCCTTTGACTACCCTACCTCTGAGTCTGTAACTCCCATTTTGAAAGTTTATTGCCCTTATCCTCAGCATGCTGTCCACCCACCTTATAATGGTTGGGCTGACTTCACGAGAAGCAAGGGCCATCCTTAGCTTATCGAAACCAATCTTATCGAAGGCACCTTCTATATCCATAAAAGTAGACATAGATATCCCTCCACAAGACAGTTCCCTCTCCGCTACGCGAACGAGTTCGTGCAGGGCCGTTTCAGTGGATTTGCCAGCTCTGTACGCGTGCTGACACCTGCTCAGTGGTTTTGTCAGAAGCGTTGTCAGAAGCGTTGTAGTCCGCCAGTACTCTTTCCATACATTTAAGCAGAAAGGAGGTCAAGCTAACCGGCCGGAAAGATTTAGCCTCTGAGTAGTCCCTTTTTCCCGGCTTTGGAAGAAAGACAACCTTAGTCTCTCTCCATTGAGTCGGGATATATCCTGTAGTCAGGCAAGTAATAAATATTCCCAGAAGCCTGTCTACCAGAGCTTCTGCTCCCCACTGAAGTAGGGCTGGAAATATCCCATCTGTACCCGCTGTTTTGAATGGAGAGAAACGCTTAATGGGGTTTATCACTCCATCTCTGGTGACTATCCTTTCAGCTTCCAATCTTTCATTCCTGTTTGCACCCTTGCGGGTGGCTTCCCAAGGATCTTCCGATCTAAAGCTTCCTGGAAAATGCACCTCCATCAGGTATTTCAGTGACTCTCCGATTGTCTCTGTAAAGGATCCATTCGTTTTGCGAATTAATCCCAACTTTGACATCGGGTCCTTTGATATGATCCTCTGTAATCTACATACATCGGCCATATCTTGCATATTTGAGCAAAATTCCCTCCACGTTTTCCTTTTACGGTTGCGTAGAGTCTTCTTCAGCTCCCTTTTCTTTGACTTGTAGTCGTCCCATGCGTTGGGGTCCTCTCTCATGTGACGATTAAAAGCCTTCCTTGTCTCCTTTTTCATGGATTCCAGTTCCCCATTCCACCATGGAGTGGGATCTCCTTCGTCCACTACCGTCAGAGGACATGAAGCTTCAAATGCTTTGATCATGGCTGAGCTGATAGCCCTCACCTGATACTCAACATCTGCAGTTGTTCTAGGTCTCTTAAACCTCCTTGGCAATAATTCCTCAAGAACTTCGCAGTACCTTGTACAATCCGTTCGTTTCGGTATCCTTACCATTCTACAGTCGTTCCTATGTCTTTTATCGGACGTAATCCCAAACTGAATGGCCCTGTGGGCCGACATGGTTAGTCTATCCACAACCCTCCAGTCCAAAATCCTATCCAACATTTTGACATTCGTCAGAGTAACATCAATAACCTCGCAACGACGTGCGTCGACAAAGGTCGGTTCTGTTCCCCTATTGGCAACTTGTAGACCAAATCTTTCTATAAATTCGAGTAGACACTCTCCTCTATAGTTTTCATTGCTGCTGCCCCACACAGAACTGTGCGCATTGGCATCGCAGCCTAAGATCAGACCAACCCCCTTACCATCACAGAATCTCACTAGAGCTTCCACCTCTCTCGAAGGTGGTTCGTCTGGAGAATCGTATGGAAGGTATGCTGATGCGATCATAAATGATCCCGCACCGTCACCTATTCTCACTACTGTGAGATCCGGTAAACACAAGTTAGACATTAGAATCGCACGTATCCCATGTCTACCTAAAATGCATGTCCTCAACTTCCCCTCTGTTTGTGGATAAAACAAAGTGGTCTTTTGTGCAGATAGGCCTTTGATCCTTCCATGAAGAATCCAGGGCTCCTGAACTAGTGCAATGTCAAGCTCATCCTCATCGAAGCTCCGCACCATCATTGCTGATGCTGCTTTGCTGTGGTGAATATTGAGTTGACACACATTTAGTGGTTCCTGGCGCGGGCCCACCTCCCGCCCTAATGGCTTCTTCCTTGCAGAATCTGCCACTAGCCCCACTCCAGGAGCTGCGTCGCACCCCTCATACTGCATCCTTCTGGAATTTTCAAGACCGCAGTTGAGTCTCCCCCCTGCGATCCTGACGGCCTCCGCGTCCTCCCTAGGACACAGCACGGTGAGTACAACACCTGCCCTTTCTGCCTCGCCAAACCCTTCTGTGCGGATAACACTCCATTTGGAAGTGTCCTTCACACAGACGTTCTGGCGCTGCAGCCTTCTGAGCTGCACTTCCGAGTTCCGTTAATAAAGCATTTTTTAGCTGATTGTACGATACCGGTTTTGTCTCACACTCGACCGAAAGGGACTTTTTACAAAAAAAGGAGCGTTGTACGGCGATCCAATGGAATCCGTTTGAGTTTCGAAGTCGTTGATCCATGTTTTAATATTTACCACAGTGTCACTAGTATATTTACGAATAATGTTTTCAGCATCGTTCATGCTGAGACTTGTGTTTGCATCATTTAAATCCATTGCTGATTGTAGAAATCCAACATCCACTGCTGATCCACTTCGTTGCAGATTTCTAAGTCGCCTTGCACTCATTCCGAGTGTTGTTTTATCCAACGTATGATAGCGACTATACTTTTGTACAAGTTAGTATTTTTCTCCTTATTTATCGCGCGATTTTTATAAATCCCGCTGTAAAGTTATGTACATACCCAGTGTATAAACGAGAAATTTCGCTGAGAACAACGATTTGGTATTTCTCTCTCTTTATATATTCTCTATTTAAGCTTAAGGCCCCATGTGAGATCTTTTTGTTGCGGAAAGAAAAGAAACACTGATAATTTAATTAAATGATAGAAAGTATTTATTTGAGTAAATAGTATTAAGCTAGAATATAGTGAGAAAGAAATCAGCGTCTACGTCTGCAGTCATGAGCCACCGATTGACATACATCCATACATACATGCATATCTACATATATACATACATGCATATTTACATTTTGTTTTGTAACATGTTTCTCTAGTGCACAGGCAACATGATATTTTGATATCTTCGGTCACCACAATTTGAGATATTAATACAGAATATCATTATATTTTGTTTACACAATAATGAATTTATGTGATATATACATATGTATGACCAAATATCCCTAATCTAAGCATTGGAAATTGCAGCAATCTAGGTGTTGATTGATCTAGATCTACATGTGGAATATGATGGGAATATTGGAAATTCTGGAAATAATAATTTTGTATAAAAAGAGACGATTTACAATAAAGAAGTTAAAATGAAACTGATATAGTTACGTTACGTAATAGACTACTTCTCAAAATAATATCAAGCTTGCTGTGGAAACACACGAGCTGAAATTTGATGGAGCGGTGCAATCGCTTTTAACGAACATAGTACAGAACTTAACTATAAAACATTCATCCATTACACTCGCGGTTGGTGTTTCTGTTACAACTAGTTTTTCTTTTATATGTCGTGTTGTTTTATTTTTTGTACATGCACGATTATTCAAAAACTCTTTTACCATTTTTCTCATGTTTTTCCATATGTACGTTTGTTTTAATGTAAGGATTGTTTTCCTTATTCCCAAGTGTCCTGACTGTTATTAATTTGTACTGGAGCTTTGTTATTTAATATTTTTATTGGCGAGGCTTTATGCATTTGTAACCGGTAATACGTTTGTTTGAATGCATTTATATCGATCGATTTAAAAACATAGTTATTATCACTAAGGGCTAGCTCCTTAACATGTGATTTACTTAATAAACGATGTAGCTTCTCCAACATCGAATCTAGATTCGAAGGTTCATCACAACACATTACGTGCACTTCATTATCATTTACATTTTTGTTTGTATTCATATTCAGTTCAGTACTGATTTTTACTTTCATTAACATTTTAACGTCGTTAATAGATGTACATTCCCATACAGTGGCTCACAGCTTATTTCGTACAGTGTATATATTTTTATGTACATGGCTGTAACATCGAAACTAAAAAACTTATCAATAAGTTTTGAATGTAGATGTCTATGTATGTGTTTAGTAAACCTAATAAGAAAACGGGGAACCCCAAAAATTTTTCTTTTTGTCATGCAAGAGAGAAAAACTATTGATCAGCTGATTTTCAGCTCACATCTTATTTCGTACACAAACTTCAATGTAAGTAAGTTTCATTCTGCCGCGCAGTTACAAAGTTTTTTTGAATTGTATGAGTTTTTGGACCTTTTTAACTATTATAACAATTTTTATTATTATTATTTTAAATAGTTAAAGTGCTGTAAATTAAACATTTAGCGTTATGGGTCGTCGTACAACGATGGAACAGCGTAAACTGGTAATTAACCATTTTAGGAAAGGTCAGAGTGTGCGAAAAATTGCTGAAATGACAAATTTAAGTGCCTCAACTGTCCAATACATCATTCAACGCTTCGTTCGCGAAAATCGGTTGGAGAACAAGGGCAGAGAAGCACCTAATAAGATTTTCAACGCTTCAGACGAGCGTTATATTGTACGAAAAATTAAGAAAAATCCAAAGTTATCCGCTCCGAAGTTGGCTGCAGAGGTTCAGCGTGAAATAGGAAAATCATCCAGTGCTGAAACTGTCCGACGTGTGCTGCGCAATCATGACTTGAACGGTCGAGTAGCCCGAAAGAAACCATTCATTTCGAAAATGAATATACAACGCCGACTTGACTTCGCCAAAGAGCATATTATTAATACTCCTGCGTTCTGGAATACCGTTATTTTCGCGGATGAGTCTAAGTTTAATATTTTTGGCTCGGACGGAATGTCATATGTTTGGCGTAAAGCGAATACCGAGCTAAACAAGGAGAACCTTAAGCCCACAGTGAAGCATGGTGGCGGTAGCGTGATGGTTTGGGCCTGTATGTCAGCAGCCGGAGTAGGTGAATTGGTTTTTATTGAGGAAACAATGGACAAAATGAAGTACCTCGAGATTCTGAAAAACAATTTACTTCAAAGTGCAGACAAACTGGGTTTGCGGGAAGAATTTCGGTACTACCAAGATAATGACCCAAAACATAAATCTGGGATTGTGCAATCTTGGCTTATTTGGTACTGCCCACACTTGATGTCTCCACCACCACAGTCACCTGACATGAATGTGATTGAAAATCTTTGGTCTATTTTGGACAATAAAATAAGAACACACAAGATTTCTAATAAGCAAGACCTAAAGAAGGTACTGATGGAAGAATGGAAAAAAATCACACCAGACATCACTCAAAAATTGGTGGATTCAATGCCAAATAGACTCCAGGCTGTCATTAACGCTAAGGGATGTCAACTAAATATTAAAATCAACTTACTTTGTTTTTAGTTTGAACTTAAAGAGACTGTACGAAATAAGCTGTGACATGAATTTTCCTATTTTTTTCTTATTTTATTTTTTTATAGTGTCAAACACTAAAATTTTGAAAAAGTAAATTTTGGAAAATAAAAAACAAACCTTCCTTTCTAAAATGGCATTTATATTTTGTTCAAATTTTTGCTATATTAGGAATTACGACTGCAGCAATTTTTAAACTGTCACTGTACGAAATAAGCTGGGAGCCACTGTATATCGAGTTCATGACTCTCCTTTCGAGATAGGTAATTTGCATTAACTCGTTCTTGGTGTTAGCCTTGTTCGTGGGATCCCTTATTATTGCTCGCATTATTGGCAGTTGTAGCTGCTATGCTCCTTGTTAGTACTAGTATCTCCTCAATATTGATTTCTTCGCTCTTTTTTGGCGGTATTAAGTGTTTGAGTATGTTGTAACATGCATACATGTTACAAATGGTAAATAAGCAAATGCTGATGTATATCGTTGTATTTTATTTCGATCACTTTTGATCAATATATACATGTTTTCCCTTTATACATACTCTTCTTCTTCCTTGTCCTTCTTGTTTTTTTTTCTCCTTTTTACTCCTAATTGGAGCATAGGACCTCCACAAGGCTTCTCCATCGCACACGATTATGGGCTGTTGTTCTAGCGCCATCCCATGTGATGTCGACATCAGCTAGTTTCCTCAGGTTCTCCAAGTGTTTTTTGGCCGTCCGTGGCTTCTGCTCCCTTGCGATTTCCATTCAAGCGGCTTTCTCGTGATGCTTTCTGGCTGCTTTCTTAACATGTGTGCTTCCTGTACATGCAGTTTAAAACCAACAACACAAACGCTTGCATATCGATAGTATTGATGCACTCTTCTTCTGCCTAATGCTTCTTCTTACATATGCAGTTAAAAACCAAAAAGCACAAACGCATGCATATCGATGGTGTTGATACATTCTTCTTCTACCTCATGTTTTTTTCTGCATGAATGGGTGCATATGCAGTATTAATATTTAAAATTCAATATTTTTGTTTAAACGGTAATATTTTAAATATAGTTCTTATATGCCTTATATACATTAAAGGTTAAGTGATGCATCTTCGGCGAAAGAACGCATGCAAAGCAAGCATCGAGCCTTTGATTAAGTGGTTTAATCGACTGCATTAAAATTAAAGGTTTCTTTTAATTTAGGTGGCCAGTTGCACCACTTCCAAAATTAGTGCTTTCATAGTGTGTATAGATTCCATCGGAATTATCTCGAAAGGTCGTGTCCTGAAGGCGAGCGATTTTAGGATAGACTTCTGAGAGCCTTCTGCTCTGAAAACTAATAATTCCCAGGTGTAATCAGTCGCCATCCCATTGATTATTCACCTTTTCGTTAAAGGTAATCTCCCTCTTCAAGGTTTGAGCACACTTCACATATAGACACCCTTGTGTGTAAAGATGGAGCTACCACAAGCGGTAATTAGTCTTAGAGCCTTCTGCTCCAATAATAGGTAACTATAAGACCTAATAAACGGCCTCCTACTAAGGCAAGCACCAAGGATAACCAATTGGCGTTGGTAATCTCTTCTAACAAACCCCTGATTTCACCATCTTTATAGTACAGGGTGTTAGTATACATATTTATACATATAGACGTAGATAGGATAGGATCATAGGATATACTGTATTTGTAATAAAAGAAGTGGGAAAGGTATATCAACGGAGCCGAACACTCCCAGTGTCGGTGAATTTACTTATTCATAGAATAAGTAGTGCGAAATTCAAATCAATGTGTCAAATGCTTTATTGCATTCTTCTGACCAGATGAAAGGTGTGCCTTTCTTCAGTAGAGAATTTAAACATTAAACAATTGCTGCAATATCCGGTATGAATCGTCGGTAGTAATTACAAAATGCTACAAATCTTCTTACTTCATCAGCATTTGTTGGTTGTGGTTATTTTAAAATTGCTTCACACTTTGCGCTGAACATTTGTCAGTCGTGTTCCAACCGTTTCCAAGCAAAAGCCTGCAAGCTCGAAATAAACAAATTCTTGGAATCACCATCCCAAATGGGCACTAAAAGCCAGCCTTTGAAATTTAGCGAAGTAAATTGGTCATCAACAAAACAATAAATATATGAAACGCTCCAGGATATGACTTTATTACGGGGAAAGTTTTACCAGAACTACACGATTTTGGATATAGTTCATTACATATGTAATTAATGGCGTTACTTGATATTATTACTTTCCAAAGCAACGGAAGGTCGCTCAAATTATAATCATTCCTAAGCCAGGGAAACCTTTAGGCGAATATGTCTGCTACCGATCCTATTAAAAGTTCATGAAAAATTATTTCTGCAGATGCTTAATGTTATCATTGAACAAAATTTGGCTTCATGAAGAAATACTCAACAATAGAGCAAATAAATCGGATATATAATTTAGAAATGCTTTGGAGCAGAAAGAGTATTGAACTGCAGCTTTCATCGACGTCCCACAAGAATTTGATGATGTACAGTTGTGTTCATAAAAATAGCAGCGCGACATTGATGATGAAAAATTCAAGATAATTTATATGGCATTTATTTTTCTATTAAAAAGATTATTGGCAAATAAAAAGCAACCAACATATGTAATAAAAAGAATAAAATAATACTTCATTTTTATTAAACTTAGTTATTGTAGATAAAAAATACTAATTCATGTTGTTCATAAAAATAGCAGCACTTAGTACATTTGGAGACATTAATTAAAAAAAAATAAATGAAAAAACTTAACTTGGATTTCAGTCTCTCATATGATTTTTCAATTAATATGTTGAACAACAATAATTTTTGTTGTCGCCAACGAAATTTACTGTCTCACACCAGCTGTGGTTTTTTAACAATTAAATTTAATATCATATTTCAATTTTATAAGAGCATACAAATCAACGGTTTACACAGTTGTATCAATATGTATGTACTAAATAGAGATGTATTCATAGTTAGTCTATTGCAATAGTAATATAATATAATTCACAATAATAATATAATTAGATACTTATAATAATAGAACTTCATTATAACTTATATATAGGTATATGGCCAAACATCCCGGCCCCGTTGATATATTCATACAGTGGCTCACAGCTTATTTCGTACAGTGTATATATTTTTATGTACATGGCTGTAACATCGAAACTAAAAAACTTATCAATAAGTTTTGAATGTAGATGTCTATGTATGTGTTTAGTAAACCTAATAAGAAAACGGGGAACCCCAAAAATTGTTCTTTTTGTCATGCAAGAGAGAAAAACTATTGATCAGCTGATTTTCAGCTCACATCTTATTTCGTACACAAACTTCAATGTAAGTAAGTTTCATTCTGCCGCGCAGTTACAAAGTTTTTTTGAATTGTATGAGTTTTTGGACCTTTTTAACTATTATAACAATTTTTATTATTATTATTTTAAATAGTTAAAGTGCTGTAAATTAAACATTTAGCGTTATGGGTCGTCGTACAACGATGGAACAGCGTAAACTGGTAATTAACCATTTTAGGAAAGGTCAGAGTGTGCGAAAAATTGCTGAAATGACAAATTTAAGTGCCTCAACTGTCCAATACATCATTCAACGCTTCGTTCGCGAAAATCGGTTGGAGAACAAGGGCAGAGAAGCACCTAATAAGATTTTCAACGCTTCAGACGAGCGTTATATTGTACGAAAAATTAAGAAAAATCCAAAGTTATCCGCTCCGAAGTTGGCTGCAGAGGTTCAGCGTGAAATAGGAAAATCATCCAGTGCTGAAACTGTCCGACGTGTGCTGCGCAATCATGACTTGAACGGTCGAGTAGCCCGAAAGAAACCATTCATTTCGAAAATGAATATACAACGCCGACTTGACTTCGCCAAAGAGCATATTATTAATACTCCTGCGTTCTGGAATACCGTTATTTTCGCGGATGAGTCTAAGTTTAATATTTTTGGCTCGGACGGAATGTCATATGTTTGGCGTAAAGCGAATACCGAGCTAAACAAGGAGAACCTTAAGCCCACAGTGAAGCATGGTGGCGGTAGCGTGATGGTTTGGGCCTGTATGTCAGCAGCCGGAGTAGGTGAATTGGTTTTTATTGAGGAAACAATGGACAAAATGAAGTACCTCGAGATTCTGAAAAACAATTTACTTCAAAGTGCAGACAAACTGGGTTTGCGGGAAGAATTTCGGTACTACCAAGATAATGACCCAAAACATAAATCTGGGATTGTGCAATCTTGGCTTATTTGGAACTGCCCACACTTGATGTCTCCACCACCACAGTCACCTGACATGAATGTGATTGAAAATCTTTGGTCTATTTTGGACAATAAAATAAGAACACACAAGATTTCTAATAAGCAAGACCTAAAGAAGGTACTGATGGAGGAATGGAAAAAAATCACACCAGACATCACTCAAAAATTGGTGGATTCAATGCCAAATAGACTCCAGGCTGTCATTAACGCTAAGGGATGTCAACTAAATATTAAAATCAACTTACTTTGTTTTTAGTTTGAACTTAAAGAGACTGTACGAAATAAGCTGTGACATGAATTTTCCTATTTTTTTCTTATTTTATTTTTTTATAGTGTCAAACACTAAAATTTTGAAAAAGTAAATTTTGGAAAATAAAAAACAAACCTTCCTTTCTAAAATGGCATTTATATTTTGTTCAAATTTTTGCTATATTAGGAATTACGACTGCAGCAATTTTTAAACTGTCACTGTACGAAATAAGCTGGGAGCCACTGTATATTAACAGCTGCCCTTATGGTAAAGGTGCCAATTTATGTATCGCACGTTTAATCGTTCCATTTTTCGTTTGAATATTGGCCACACGAACCATGCCATCTTTTCCAACAATGACATCTACTATTCTGCCTAGCAACCATTTCTGTGGAGGCAGGTTGTCTTCGTGAACAATAACCATTGAACCAACCTCTACGTTTTGTTGCGGATTGAGCCATTTGGCCCTGGCTTGCAGCCCGAGGAGGTAATCTCTGCGGAACACAGACCAAAATCGCCCTTTTAGATAGCAGATACGTTGCCATCGTTTTGAATACGTCAGAACTTCGTGTTCTATAGTAGGTTCGGGTATGGCCTTTAAAGAGCACCTGATTAATAAATGCGCTGGCGTGAGCGCCTCTCCGTCGCTGGGATCTTCTGACATTGGAGCGATCGGCCTTGAATTTAAAATGGCCTCTATTTCGACCAAGACGGTTGACAATTCCTCGATCGTTAGGTTGGCGTGCGCGACGGTGCGATAAAAAAGATTCTTCATGGATTTGACGGCCGCTTCCCACAGGCCTCCGAAATGAGGGGCGCGCGGCGGGATGAATTCGAAAGTCACGCCTCTCTCTGCTACGAAATTGAGTATTTTGTTCTGACTCTGCTCTCCGAAAAACACGTCGTTCAGCTCTTTCAGCTTTGCATTGGCTCCCACGAAATTTGTAGCGTTGTCGCACATAACCTTCTCTGGAAGACCTCTCCTTCCGATGAACCTTTTAAAACAAGAAATGAAAGCGTTAGTGGACAAATCAGAAACAGCTTCGATGTGAACAGCCTTTGACGAAAAACAAACGAATATAGCTACATATGTCTTATAAGGAGGTCTACCACGAATTCTATATGACGTGTATATCGGACCACAAAAATCTACTCCGGTTATCAAAAATGGTCGCACTGATAAAAGTCGGTCTCTAGGTAGATTCCCCATAATTTGTGTCATTAATCTAGGCTTGTACCTAAAACAATGTATGCAATTGCGAACTACATTACGAGCCACTTCTCTTGAATTTATTGACCATATTTTCAGCCGCATTATACCAATTAGAGCTCGTGGACCTGCATGACAATTTGACAAATGCAAATGGGTGGCATACAGAGTTACGAATCGGGACTTAGGCATCAATAAAGGATGCTTAGTATCATAAGGTAGTGGGGCATTCAGTAATCTGCCACCAACACGCACTAAAGTAAATTTTCTGCCATTTTCTTCAAATTCGTGCAGAAACGGATTTAATTGTTGGAGTTGTTTGCTTAATAACAATGAGCTTTTCATACATTTTATTTGTTCAGCGTATTCCTCATGCTGAATTATTTCGATGACTTTGAAAAATGATAGCTCAAGTTCTTTTGCTGTAATTGGTTGTTCTGTATGCCCATTTTTGATCGGCTTTATAAATCGATAAACATATGCAAGTGTTCGCAATATTTTCATGTACGTCGACGAATTTTCAATTATTTCGTAGATTATGTTACGTTCTTTTTCAACAACTAGTACGATCGCTTTAGACTTGCGCATTTCTGACGATGACAATGTTTCTGCGGGCTCAAAGTGAGCATTTACCGGCCAATTATCTTCCTCCTCCATTAAAAATGTAGGACCATCAAACCATATAGACTGGCATAGCTCATCGACATTGCAACTTCGCGATACAATATCCGCAGGGTTCTGAGCAGTTGGAACGTGCCTCCATGTAGCTTTATTCGCCACTTCTTGAATGTCCGATACCCTATTCCCAACAAAAGTTGATATTGTGGATGGGTGCTTTTTAAGCCAGTATAACACAATTTCTGAATCGCTCCAAAAAATTACCTTTTCTGCGTATGGCAATAAAATTGGCTCTATAATTTTCCACACTTTTGCTAACAAGTGAGCGGCACAAAGCTCAAGTCTTGGAAGAGTTTTAGTTTTAAGTGGAGCAACTTTCGACTTGGCTGTAAACAGTATGGACTTGTAATTACTACCACATTTGCTACGTATATATATACAACAACCATATGCACGCATAGATGCATCAGCGAAACCGTGAATTTGAACTGTTGATAACGAAGAAATATTCACGTATCGAGGAACATGTATCTCTGGGATTTTTCGGAAGTTTTTTTTAAAGATCTCCCAGCTTGTAGCCACCGACATTGGAACTGATTCATCCCAGTCTAACTTTAGCAACCACAATTCTTGCAGCAATATTTTTGCTTTTGTAATAACTGGGCATAGAAGCCCCAATGGGTCAAACAACCGGGAAGACACCGACAAAATATTGCGCTTAGTAGCCTTCAAAGTATCAAAATTTGCTACGAGATTAAAATTAAGCTTATCACTTTTCGGATGCCAAACTATACCTAGAGTTTTAGTGGTTTCGGTGTCGTTAAATGTGATTTCTTTTTTAACATTGTCGCTATTATTGAGAACCTGGTGGTTAGAATACCATTTCGCCAACTTAAAGCCAGCTGAATCGAGAATTTTTGTTATATTATATTGAATGCTTTCAAGCTCCTCCAATGTTTCAGCACCTGACAATAAATCGTCCACATAGAAGTCCTCGTGTATAACCCTTGAAATCGCACGCATTTCTCTATTAATATTGCCAAGTTCATTTAAGCACCGAATAGCCAAGAACGGTGCTGGTGCAGTGCCATATGTTATTGTGTTTAGTTTGTATATTTGTATAGGCATGTTTGGATGTTTCCGCCACAAAATAAGCTGAAATTGTCGGTCTGCTTCATGGACTTGTACTTGTCTATACATTTTTGTAATATCTGCCGTAATGGCAAATTTACGACAACGAAATTTCAATAAATTTATATAGAGCTTTGGTTGAATAGTTGGGCCGACCATTAGAGTATCGTTCAATGAGATATTGGATGATGTTTTACATGAGGCATCAAACACAACTCGTAACTTGGTTGTCAAGCTCTCAGGCCTTATGACAACTTGGTGTGGTATGAAATAATGTGGCCCTGTCGGAATTATGTTTTCCGTTTTAGACATGTGGCCTAACGACAAATATTCGATCATAAAATTATTATACATTTCTTTGACATCAGGTGTTCTCATAAGCCTACGCTCAAGTGACAAAAATCGTCGTTTTGCCGTTTCGTATGAGGCTCCGAGTGCTGACGAATTCATTTTAAATGGCAACCGAACTTCAAAACGACCAGTTGGTAATCGCTTGGTACTCTTCATAAAATGTTGTTCGCAACTCATTTGTTCTTTCGTAAACTTTTTGGATGTGCTTGGTACTTCTTCTATTTCCCAAAACTTATGCACAATAGCATCTAAAGAAGCCAACTGAATATCGCTTTTTTTATTTACTAAATTGCATGCTCCACTTTTCGAATTTTCAAGTGATTTATACCGACCAGAAACTATCCAACCAAGCAACGTCTTTTGCAATGTTGGCAACGAATCGTTTAATTTTATTTGACCGATTGATAAAAGTTCGAAAAATATATCGGCACCAATTAACAAATCAATTTTTTGTCTTTTATTAAAGTTGGGATCTGCCAGCTCAATATTCCCCGGGACTTGCCATGAGTCAACGGGTAAATTAACTTCAGGTTGGTAACTCGAGATGAACTTTATGACCCAAAAATCTGCTTGAAACTTGTAGTCATTAACTCTTGATTCTACAATAGTATTAACTTTATGTCGTAAGTTCGCATTTAACTCCCCAATACCCGATAAATTTAGATCTTTAAATTCTCGTTTTAAATGTAATTTCTGTGCACAATCTTCACTCATGAAATTTATTTGTGATCCAGAGTCTAAAAGCGCTCTTACTAGGTGGCTACTTCCATAGCGATCTTTTATTCTAACTATAGCTGTAGCCAATACGACATCATCTGTATTCGAGACATGGTGTGAAGAACGCTGGAACGATTGTTGTGGAGTATCATTGGCAGTAGCAGATGTTGATGGTAACACAGATAACTGATTATCGAAGCGATTTGATTGCTGCTGCACCTCATATTTATGCAGCAGAGTGTGATGAGGACGTTGACAAACTCGACAATGAGATCGAGAACAATTCCGGACCGAGTGTCCTTTCTTTAAGCAATTTATACAATTTCCAGATTTTTTTACAAAATCAAACCGTTTACCAACGGTCAATGCAGCGAAAGAGTTGCAGCTATGTATTGAATGCCCATTCAATTTACAAAAAATGCATTGATTTTCCAAACCACTCGCAGCAACTGCAAATGATGTTTTGTATTCATTTTTCTTGTTATTATGCGATTTAATTCTATGAGGATTCTGTTGCTCAGAACTGTCGTATCTATTCGACCTGTCGTCATTTACTTCGAGTGATTGGCATCGACGAATTAGCAATTTCGAGCAGTCGTTCCATGAAGGAAGGGTGGAATAATCCAACTGATCGTTCCATCTCGATTTTGTAGCTGGATCAACTTTTGATAGTACCAGTTGAATGAGTAATGCATTTGTTATATCCATCTCTGTACCCAATGATAGCAACGAATCGTAAATTGCGGATACAGTGTCAACCACATTTCTAAGCGCTGAAGCATTTGGTTTGGTCATTTTTGGAATGTCAAATAACTGCTCGATATTATCAAAAAATATCAAACCTTTTTTATCGTATCGTTCTGCTAAACGATCCAATGCTTTCTTATAATTGGCTTCTGTGACTTGGAATGCTTTTACCGTTCTGAGCGCGTCACCCGATAAACAACTCAACAAATGATTAAATTTTTCAATTGTCGCTAGATGTGGCTCATCATGGACCAAGTTATTGAATGAGCTTATAAAATTTTTGTACTCCGCGTACTTTCCACTAAATGTCGGTAATTTCAGATTCGGAAGACGAGACGATTGAGGCGTGGTAATACCAAGTGTACTCTCCAACATTGGACTCTCTCGACGCTTATATTGCCCCATAAGCTGAATAAGCCTCGATTTAGCACTTATGCAAAGATCCTCGATATCGCCTCTTCGGTCATCGTCAGGATCCTCCCTCTCGATCTTGGTTTGGTATGCCATTATTTGTTTAATATAAGAATCTAAGATTTCTAGCCGGCATTCCAAATCTATAACATTCCAAGTTACCGTTGGATTATCAAGCATGTTTTTGATACGTGTTATATTACCACGCGCTGTTGCTCTTTGCTGTCTTAAAGTACTCGGCTTTTGAACAGAAGCTGCTTCATCGCTCAAACTTCCAGGCATGATCGTAATTATTTAGTGATTTATTACGTTTAATAAATGTTTATATCCGGTCAGCTATAAGACCTCCAAGATGAGGAAGTACCAACAATATTGAATCTAGTCGAATACAATTTGTTTCCAAATGTTCAATTTAATTCAAGCAAATAGTTAGACAATCTCGATTTAATTACAAAATGACGAATTAACCAGCACCCTATAATATTTTCTAGATAGCGAAGCAACCCAGCAATTAAAATAAGAAAAACAATTTACGTATTGTTCAATGTGCTTTTATTTATTTATTTAAAAAACGAAATCTTTCCTTTTGGTTAACTTAATATGGCAATCATCAACAATGTACGTATTTATTAGATATACGTTTGGTACCACACTCAAAACTCCAATGTATAGTGTATGTGTATATGTGTTTACGTTGTATATTCACAACAATAACACCAACAATTGTCGCGGCAACTTTAAACTTCAAAATTCAAACCAAAAAACCAAATTGTGTCTGACAATCTCTTTATAGATGCAAAAACAATTATCATTCAAGGCGCAATGGATTGAATGGTTTATAAACGTTAATGTACCAAGCACAACAGAGGTATAACAACGAGAACGATTCATATGATCGATATGTTTTTATAATTTAATGGTTTTCAAACTGTTAATATACTAGCAATTAACAGAGTGAGAGCGACGACAACGATTCATATGATCAATATGTATTAGTAATGTAAGGATTTTCAAACTGTTAATATTCTAGCAATCAACAGTGAGAGCGACGACAACGATCCATATGATCAATATGCTTTTTTTTTTTTTTTTTTTTTCGTTTTTTATTTCAATGGTTCCACAAACAAATAGCAGATAAAAATGTTCCCAACATTATGCAACTTACTGAAGAGAAAACCGACATCAAATCCAACTGCACAATTAATGAGAATATGAACCCGAAGTTTCTACCAACACAGATGTACGTTCAAATTTTAAAATACAAGCAGTTTGGCTAGAAAGTGACGATAACAAATGCAATTGCACAACGTTTGATAATAATACCGTAAATTCGATATGTGCTCAACTAAAACATCGTTCGTTCTTTTGAGAACTTGTTATCAGTGCAAATTGAATAAATGAATTTTCAGTGTTTTTCCAACTGCTACCACATTTATAGGAAATGTTTGTAGGCCATATATTTAATTGTTTAGCATAAACTTGCGAAATGTTCAAATAAAATTTCTTAATTTAGTAAAAAAATAGACTTGCGTCTAATTAACGGTTGCCCAGTTACTTTTCAAAACGGTCTTTATCATTTGAACCGTAAATCAATGAATAACGTTATCGCAAATTTTATATTTTTCACTGATATATGTTTTATTAACCACAAGCTATTGTCTACTGAATTTATCATTTACAGTACCTTATTCATTCCTGATACTTTCATTTTTTGTTACCACTTTCCTTCGATGTACGCAGCCGACAACTCTCCTGATAGTCCTGAAGCCAGTCTTCGCTTGCTGATCCTAATGTTGAATCCTCGCAAGGCTCTTCTTCGCACAATTTTTTGGATCAGTCACTAACGTTCACTTTTTTATGTATGTTAGACTCTTAAGAAAATTAAACTTTAAACACAAAAAAAATAAACTTTTCTTTTTAAGTCCCTGCTCGGGCGCCAAAATGTTGAACAACAATAATTTTTGTTGTCGACAACGAAATTTACTGTCTCACACCAGCTGTGGTTTTTTAACAATTAAATTTAATATCATATTTCAATTTTATAAGAGCATACAAATCAACGGTTTACACAGTTGTATCAATATGTATGTACTAAATAGAGATGTATTCATAGTTAGTCTATTGCAATAGTAATATAATATAATTCACAATAATAATATAATTAGATACTTATAATAATAGAACTTCATTATAACTTATATATAGGTATATGGCCAAACATAATATTTAGTGGCATGGCCAGCGTTTTTGATGACTGCAATACATCTGCGTCGCATGGAGTCGACCAACTTTTCACACCTTTCAGTGGGTATTGCATACCAAGCCTCGCGTACTTTCTCCCAGAGTTCAGTGGTGTTTTTAGGATTAGCTTCACTTACAGCAGTTTTAACATCACCCCCCATCATTGTGCCGGCCACTCCATCACATCGATTTTCTTCTCCCGAAACCACGATTTTGCCCGCTTGCTGGTATGCTTTGGGTCGTTATCCTGCTGATAAACCCATTTCAGCGGCATATTGTCCTCTGCATATGGAAGCATAGTTTCTTCGAGAATTTTCAAGTACACAAATTGATCCATGATCCCGGAAATCTTATGTATTGGTCCAACACCATAATAAGAAAAACATGCCCAAACCATAATTTTAGCGCCACCATGTTTTACGGTCTTAACAGTGTATTTTGGGTCATATGCTGTATTGGCTGGTCTTCTAACATATTGGCGACATCCTTTAGAGCCATAAAGAACAATTTTGCTCTCGTCGGACCATAAAATATTGCGCCATTTTTGAATGGGCCAATTCACATGTTCCTCGGCGAACTCCAATCTTTTAGTAACATGTCTTTTGCTTAGTAGAGGTACTTTTCGAGGACTTCTGGCCGGCAAATTAGCTTCCAATAATCTTCTCCTTACCGTTACTGAACTTACCGACAGTTCAAGCTCCTGTTTGATTTGCTTGGAGCTGATTTTTGGAAATTGTTCTGCCATTTGAACAATTTTGCGGTCAATGCGAGCAATTTGGTAGTAGTTCCTTTTATACCAACATGCAAAATACAACAAAGTGTTTTCGGCTCCTCGTCTTCAACTACTTTCTCTATGTACTTTAAAGCAAGATACGATCTCATGAATGGCGTGTACAAGATATACATTTTAGAGTCATTTCAAAGCCTAGCTTATTGATAAAAAAAAAGTTTAATTGTGTTATCTTTCGAGTTTGATAATTTTGTAAGCCACTCGAGTGAATGTGTATTGGAGCATTGCACTAGAATAATGCCGTGCTCCACCCTCATCATCTCAAAAGTAGGGGCCTCCGAGGATTTCCCTATGGCATCCCAAACCTGGATGTCAACAAAGTCTATCTGCGTTTGAGACAGAAGACCCTGTCACCTTCATTGCACTCGCAGTAGCTTGTGCATAGCCACTGTTCGCGACATTTGATTGGCCCCCGCTCGATGAATTCTATCTACCACTGCTGGTGTTAAAACCCTTAACACCTACCGCGCGAGCTCCACCCGAGGCAGCAGTATTATGAGTTACCCCACTGGATCGAGCTTTGCCCACACAAACGGATTCTGTACTTGACGTCGTAACAGCCATGGTCCTAACAGTCATCGTGACCACTCTATCGAGTCTCCCCGCGGGAATTAACCCGCTTCTTTAACCTGTGAAGTGTTCACTCAATGAAGCTAGTCCCATAGTTGCATTTCCTGACAGTTCAGATCCATAATCTGAGAATTTCAGCTTGTTGGCTTTCCTCCTCTTTGCCTTGCCTTAACGTGTCGGAACGGTAGTTATCGCATCACCTGACAAATTGACCAGACCGGACAAATCGTCATCCGATATGTGCCTTTTGCCAGTTTCTGCAACCAGAGTAGAGGAGCCCAGAACCAAGGACCTAACCGCCCCGGCTACGTCCACAGCGGGAATGGGTTGACGTGTCGCATTGGCGTAAGCAGGAGCTAACACCATTGCGAAATCCTGTTCCCCAGCCACAGTCTCTGTAGCCTTGACAGGTTGGTTGTGTTTCTGCCTCATTCTCTTCAGCTGTCTTTTGGACAAGCCTGCTCCAGCAGACGGTGTTGACGTAACGTCCATTGGCACCATGACACTTTCCATACTTACTTAACCACAGCGCCAATAGTCCCTAGCAGCATCATCGGAAAAGAGACTGAAGGAGTACCCTCATACACTAGACCGGGAATAGCAGGGTTTGCCTGCAACATACGGAATAGAGCCGACTCCTACCTCCAATCCCCAACCAAGCGCAGCGCTACCGCCCACAGGCAAAACGCCTTTGTCCAGGTCTGTGGCCGGACCAACCATGACGCCAACGGAGAGCAAAGGCTACGTCGGAACGCCGAACGAAGTCCAGATTGCCCTGGCACCATCTGGGATAGTACCGTGAATTACAAGGGTCACCTTCATTTCCCGGACCATCAACAACTTCAGCACTCTAACTTCTCCTTCGTTCAGCAACAGATTCTCCTGCGAAAGAGCCACCGGAGAACTTGATGAAGAGGCACAAACTGAAAGGTTGTCCTGGTGGGGGATTAGCACAATAGTGGGTACCCCGTGCAAAGATATCGTGGTTTCCACTCATCTCTAGTATGGTTTTTGGCTTAACTTATACTCTTCAAGGAAGCCACAGTTGAAGTGGAGCAGTTTTAGACTGCTCATGTCTCGGAAATGAACTGCCATCCCACAGAGATCAAACGCAGACCAGGGAGCTGCTGAATCGGAGACACTCGCTTCTGGATTCGAAAGTACCTATCTTAGTCATAGTTTCCAACATGGGTAACCCTGCCAGAGTACCTAAGTACTCCGTTGGCACAGCCCAGCCTTTCATAGGTGTGCGCAAGCCCAACCACCGCGACAAGGTGCAAGGAAAGGAACAATGGAACAAATTTTGTTGGCGTGGGTAGAGAATGGAAGCGGAAATGGACGGAGTATGGCAATGGAAAGACATCAGATGTTTTAGCATCAAAAACATTGAGTAGTTCTTCAGTTATCCACTAAATCAACACATAGGTGGATGGTGGGAAAGACTGGTTCGGAGCTATGCGGCTTGTTGTACATAATCAAAGTCAGCCGGAGCATAGTTTAAACAGCTTTATGTGTGAACCCGAAAATATTGTCAATTCTCTACCTCTAACCCATATTCCGATAGAAATATTTGATGATGAACCAATAACCCCTAATTATTTCATTTTACGTGTAGCTAACTCTCAACAAACGCAGCATTTGAATCAAAAATAACTAATGGTCACAAAAAAGCAATGGCGCAGGGTGCAAAAGATACAGCACAGCTTTTGGAGAAAATATGTAGCAGAATATCTTCCAGATGTGTGTAAACGAATGAAATGGTTTCAACAAGTAAAGCCTCTCTCAGCTGGAAATGGAAAGCACACATTTTAAACAAAAATTATGAAGAATTATTTGAGCTGAAAAGAGAAATGAATGTTATGTAAGTGATCACAAACAAGCTTTGATAAGTGCGAGTACAATGGCACAAACGATTAGGTCATATGAACTACAATTCTCTCAAGCAACGTGGTGTTCACACTTCCTGATAAATTTTAAGAAGACATCAAAGCCTAGCAGACTCAATTACCTTTCTCTGGAAGCCAAACGAGAACAACAAACCCGTTGCTTCACTTTGATATATATGAACCAATGTGGCACGAATCTCCTTACTTACTTACTTACTTATGTGGCCATAACAACCGAATATCGATTTAGGCCGAAAATAATATGCTTCGCCAGTCATCTCTGTTCTTCGCTAGCTGGCGCCAGTTAGAAATTCCAAGCGCCGTCAGGTTCTCCAGTACTTGCGTCTTTTCACCGGAGGTTAGGTCTTCCTCTTCTGCGTCGTCATCCAGCGGGTTCCGAATATAACACCTTCTTAACTTCCATGTCGAGCTTCCATTCTCTCGACATGACCTAGCCAGCGCAACCGCTGGATTTTGATGCGCTTTACTATGTCAATATCAGCATATAGCTTATACAGATCATGGTTGTACCTTATTCGGTACTCGCCACCAACGCAAATAGGTCCAAAGATCTTGCGTAGGACTTTTCTCTCGAAAACTCCAAGCATTCGCTCATCCGAGGTGCAAATTGTCCAGGCTTCAGCGCCATATGTTAGGACAGGCATGATGAGAGACTTGTAGAGTGTAGTTTTCGTTCTTCGAGAGAGGGCTCGACTTCTCAATTGCTTACTCAGCCCAAAGTAACACCTGTTAGCAAGAGTTATCCTACGCATGATCTCCAAGCTGACGTCATTACTGCTGTTAATGCTGGTTCCAAGATAGATAAAGTCCCTTACTACTTCAAAAGCGTAGTTGTCAACAGTGACGTGCTGTTCAAGACGCCGGGACTCTTTGTTTGTTGACACTAGATACTTCGTCTTGCCCTCGTTTACCGTGAGACCCATCCGACGCGACTCTCTTTCGAACTCTGAGAATGCTGCACTGACTGCTCGCGTGTTCATGCCGATTATGTCAATATCGTCGGCATACGCTAACAGCATGACACTTTTGTTGAAGATAGTGCCATTATGTCGTAGATCAGCAGCTCGTATTATTTTCTCCATAATAAGATTAAAGAAGTCGCACGATAACGAATCACCTTGTCTGAAACCCCGTTCGGTATTAAACGGTGCGGAGAGGTCCTTCCCAATTTTCAGTGCACAACGGGAGTTATGCAGTGTCATTCTACAAAGTCGAATGAGCTTTGCAGGAATACCGAACTCAGACATTGTTTCGTAGAGGTGGTTTCGTGGTGTGTGTCGATCTGTTTTTCTTGGGTCTTCTCCAGGATTTGGCGCAGTGTGAAAATCTGGTCGATGGTGGATTTACCAGGTCTGAAGCCACACTGATAAAGTCCAATCAGGTTGCTGAGCATAGGCATTGTATGCGATGCTCAGGAGACTTGTTCCACGGTAGTTGGCGCAAATTGTGGGGTCTCCTTTCTTATGTACAGGACAGAGAACACTGAGCCTCCAATCATCAGGCATGCATTCATCCGACCATTTTCTGCTTATGAGCTGGTGCATGCGGGTGAGCAGCTCATCGCCTCCGGTCTTAAACAACTCGGCAGGCAGGCCATCAGCACCTGCAGCTTTGTTGTTCTTCAGCCTTAAAATGGCCGTTTCAACCTCGTCATAGTCGGGTGGTGGAACATCAACACCATCATCTGTAATTGGGGTTATCGGGCAAACTCCTCCACTGGTGGAATTGTTCGTAGCATCGCCATTCAGTAACGTGGAGAAGTGTTCCCTCCATAGGCTCAGTACACTCTGGACATCTGTAACCAGATTCCCATTTCCATCACGACAAGAAGAGGCTCCGGGATTTAAACCTCCACTCAGGCGCTTGATATTTTCAAAGAATTTTCGAGTCTCATTCTTGTCGGTACACATCTCTATCTCCTCACACTCGCGTCTTTCCAACTCCCTCTTCTTGCGCCTAAAAAGACGTCTCTCTGCACTCCTTTTCTCTCTATACCGCTCCTTAACAGCTCGCGTTGCGCCTGCACCCAGGGTTTTTCTGTAGGCGGGTCCGGTAGTAACCGATTACCTCCTCGGCAGCAGTAGTCATGGAGTGGGATATATGTGTCCACCGTGCGCATGTATCATTAACTGGGGGAGTGTGCTGCATAAGCAGATCCGATAGTCGAGTGGAAAATGCATATGCTGTCTCTGGTGATCGCAGCTTACTGACGTCAAGCTTTCTCTGTGTGGGACTTCTCTTGTTATTTGCGACACGTGCCTTTCAACATGGCAACTGTAGTATATGTCACAGGACGCTCTTTTGGAGCAGTCCTGTCATATCCATCGCATTTCCTGGAGAGCGGTGATGTCAGGCACCCTCCCTATAAAGGGACCGGACATTCCAGGTGCATATCCGTAAATCATGGTTCTTTTTTCGTTTGCGGGGGTCATCAACAAAAGCGGTAGTCCTTATCCGAGGCATATTTGTTTTTTTCATTGGGGGGGTTTTTTATGTGGCGGGTCCCAAACTCAACGCACAACCTCTAACCGATGAGATTTTCGCCACTCACTTCAGCCGCCTCCCAGCGGGTGCCAGAAAGACGTTACCCGGTGGTCGCCACATGGAGGGCCCCCATTAATAATAATGAAAGCGCCATCACATAGTAAGCAGAGCAATCTATATGACTACCCCTCATTAACAAATAAAGGTATCATCACATAGCGCTCAGATCAAACTACATGACAGCCAGTGAGTTGATTTGCGATGAGTTCAACAAGGATTGCGCTAGCCCCACCCGGTTGAGGCAGTTAGACACCTTATCTTGCGAAAACACCACCAGACCACCGAATCTCCTGGAAAATTTAAATACATATATTTATAACCTTTGTCGATGATCTTCAGAGAAAGATTTTCGATTATTCTTTGAACAAAAGGAGTGACGCACTAGAGACGTTCACCTCATTCGAGGCTCTCGTTGAGATCCAATTAGATGAAAAGATCAATGTACTCAGAACTGACAACGGAACGGAATTTTAAGTTTTTTGAACAACGCTGGAATAATACACCAAACTACGGTTCCGCATACAACAGAACAAAATGGACTTTCAGAACGCTGTACGGTTGTCAAAATTGCAAGATGTATAAAATTAGATAAAGACTTGTCGGGTGCATTATGGGCAGAGTTAATAAATACAAGTGCTTACATCAGAAATATATGCCCTGATAAACACCAGAGGAATCGCTGTAAGGAGAGAAGCACGTTGAACATTTGAGAGAAATTAGAGCCATTGGCAATTTCGAGAAAAAATCTGTGGAAGGCATATAACTCGGATATCCGGAAGGCACAAAGGCCTCCAGACTGTGGGTTTCAAGCAAACGATCCCTTGTGAACAGTAGAGATATAAGGTTCATAGAGGAAGAAAACAAACCAGGAAGTTATATTGAAAAATCTGAAAAAGAACATTATTGCCTCTTTCAGGGCAATGATAGCAGTGAAAGTGCAACTCCACCTGATGACAGAGATATAATCGATTCAATAGAACGATACACCCTGAATGACCAAAATTAAAAAACATAGTTACTGATGAAGAGATTAGTTCGGATGACCTGGACAATCATGTTACAGAAAGCGAAGTCTCTAACGTGGCAAATAAAGACCTAAAGTCGTTAAGGTAAATAGAATACTTGGAGGAATCGTATAAGCGGCAAGATGCAATGAACATGGAGTACAACTCGTTGATTGCAAATATTTCCTAGACTCTTGTGAAAAGGCTAGACAATTGTAATGTAATTCAGTCCAAATGGGTGTTTAAAACTAAACACCGGCCTAGTGACTCAATAAAAAGAAGGAAGGCTTGACTCGTAGCAAAAGGCTATGAGCAGATTTATGGTATAGACTATTCCGACACTTATACTCCTGTAGCGAACATGAGTTCAACCTGATTAACGTTATCTATTGCGGTCGAGAAACAGTGGCCTTAATTCCCCTGGATATGTCTACCGCCTATCTTAATGGTGATTTCGACACAATTGTTGACACAAAGCACCCAAAAGGCTTTGTCACAAAAAGGCCACAAAGTGTGCAAGGTGAATAAAGCAATTTGAGGTTTACGTAAAGCTGGACGTCAATGGAACTTAAAACTCGATTCCACATTACGAAAATTGGCACTTCTTGCGAGTGCATTGTGTATTGTGATGGAAACCATGTGACCCTCGTTACTGCATATGTTGACGATTTGTTGATCTCATCTAACCAACAAAACAAATTCCTATCACTGAAGGGTCATCTCATGGAATCATTTGATATTGGCTTTGGATTACCCTGAATTATGTGTAGGTCTGGAGATAACGAAAAAGACAGATACAGTCTCTATTCACCAGAGCAGATACGCAAGAGTAGCTCAAAAAGTGAAAACAGAAATTCGTTTTAAAGTTGTTTGGATTGCAAATGGCAACGTGTTAATGCGTCAGAAAGAGGGAGATAGTTGTATAATAATAAATCCCCTTGAGGATCTTGAGAAGCTCAAAAAATCATAATTTATTGTAGATATTCATAGATACTTAAAATCTTTGAATTATACATATGAAAACTGAATATCATCAATTCAATTTGTTTCATATCTCCCTTGACCAATATAAATTATAAACACTACAACCAGACTCGAAAACATGAGATCCAAAAAAATATAGGAAGTACTAGAAGTCGCTAACTGGTTGCACCCAAGCTACAGGTATTAGCGATAGCAATGCCGTCGCAAACGGTCTTCCATCATGGAACCGCATTCAGGTCCATCGTCCAATATACAATTGTTATATACAATTGCAATTTACAATTGCGTATATTGTTTCTTGAATACAAAGATGCGTTACGAGAAATACTTCATGCTTGAAAATGTTTTGGTGACATACAATGCCTTTTGTGTTGTGTCATTTAAAAAAACAGAATATACTATTAAAAGACATTTTGAGTCTTTTTTTTTTATTTTATTTAAATTTCTAATATTTGACGTGGGTGAATCCAAAAGAATTCTTCTTTTTTACTTTCCTTTGGAATTTCCATTATTTCACGTGGGTGAAACCAAATTAATATTTAGCTTTTTTACTTTTCATTGAATTTTTATTTGAAATTCCAATATTTGTCGTCGGTGAATCCAAATGCTTTTTAAGCTTTTATACTTCTCATTGGAATTTTAAATATATGAATTTTAAATATATGAATATATGACGGAGATGGATACAAATTAATTTTTGAATTGTTTATTACATATACGTACATACATGTACATATATGCAAAATATTTATTTGTTCCTATTTGTTCCTATTGATGACCGCACTTTCCTACTGGTTTGCTTATGCGAAGCAGTTGTCTTATAAATCATCCTCCGGTTGGTATCATGCATAAATAAACCAACTCGCATTGCTGTTTCCTCTGCCATATGTATTGAACATATATTTGTGAGGCTTGATCGAACATATGTACAGATGATTCTATTAATAGCTCTGTTGCGAACCTTCAAATCTCCGATCACTGCTCTATTCTTAAATTTCAAAAACACGACAAAGGTTAACAAGAAAAAGTATTATATTAATTATGTTCTTATGAAAATTGATTTTGTTTTATTGAACAAAAGATAAAGATTTGAGTTTTGGGAAAATGTACACAACGAGGATGATCCATCAAAAGTGTTTGAGATCTTTATGGAAACTTGAACTCAACATTTTAATCATTGCACGTTGCCTCTTAAAAAAAGTTCAAAACAAACTAAAATTAAGCCTTGGATGACTAATGAATTGCTTAAGAAAGATACACGCAAAATTAGGATTTACAAAAAACTGAAGAAGAACCCTGATAATGTTGTGATTGAAGCTGAATATAAGGAGATATATTATTTACATAGCTTTCTGTAATCCACACTGAATCGAGTAGTTCCATCCTTCTTCTTCACCAATACAACTGGTGAGCTCCATGTACTCGCTAATGGTTCAATAACACCTTCCTTCTGCATATCGGTAATCAGCTTAATGGCTTCATCTTTTCGACCAATGGAACTCGTCGTGATGCTTGCCTTTTGGTCTGGAATCACCGGTGTTAATGTGATGTTTCACTATGGTTGCTCATCCACCAGCTTTTCCATTTGATGAAAATATTGAACTGTACTTCTCCAATAGTTGTAAGTCCTTTGTTTTTTTTTTTTTTGTAAGCACACCTGCCCATTCTTCCATCTGTGCTTTTAATTTCGCTTGACAGTTCCTGATCTTCCACTTTTCATCGATGAACCCCTTTCACAATCTACTACGCCAGTAACTTCCTGACAATAACCAATCACGATTCCTTTCTTCACAACTGTAGGTATATTAGTTGGATTCTGTATTCTCATTGGTACCATTCCATTTTCTTTAGGTTCCACTAACGTGTTACCAAATATGATTTTTTTATGCGTTATTTCTTTAACCCCTTCTACTATCCGCAACTTGCCTGTCCCATCATCCACATTCATCTGTGCCTAAATTACCGCTTCCAATTTTACTGAAAGCTCTTGGCGTTGACATGCTAGTATTCCCTTAATGTTTCCACTACGCCTGTAACCGATGTTCAATGTAACGCGACATTTGCATAGCGTAGTATCCGTTGATTTAAATCTAATGTAAATACAATATCAATCATGAAATCAACGCCAATTATTACGTCATAGATGATGTTGGCCACAATGAATTCATATTCCCACGTGCAATTTCCAAAAGGAACTCGTTTCTTAATCTCACCCAGAATCCGCACATCCTTACTCGTTTCCATACTCAATTTTATTCCAATTAAAGGCTCAAACCTCTTTACTACACCGCTCTTGATTATAGAAAGTGACGCACCAGTGTCCAGAGTCCATATGCTATATGAGTCAAAAATAGATAGCCAGGTGTAATACAAAGTAGAAATTTGATCGAGAGAAAAAGACTATGACTGTAATTTTTGGACATACGGTCCGTTGAAAATCTAACTAACTACAGATTCCAACGTTCCGCTCGCTCATAACCAGATAATGTGCGGCAAAGTTCTGTCGTTTGGGTAACTTAAATAAAGGATCAATTGCTTTTTTTTAACTTCGATTACTAGATAAAGAAATTTTGTTTCTTTAAAATAATGAAAAATCTAATTATATTTTTAAGACGGTTTTATTTTATATAATCACATCGAATCAAGCCTACTTCTTATTTTAACAAAGTGTATTTGTTTATTTGGTCTTATATTTTTTGCCTAAAAGTATCCTAAAAGCATATATTATCAAAAATTGCTCAACCTTTGCCGTGATCTCGTGATTTCGTGTTAGCCAAATCTCCTGTGATCTTTTCGGTCATTTCTGTTCTAAATATAACTTTAGCTGTCTATCAAAAATGCTATTCACCACTAACAGATGTAAAATGCTTACTCTCTCCCGTCTTCTTTGTTCAAAGGGAAATAAAATAAACTTCACTTATTCTTTTGCACTTGAAACAGTCACACGAGTTTTTATTTCAATTGATTATGGGCCCAGCCCACTTTGTCGATTAATTTTTTTTCTTTGTACTTTGTTGAATTGAAAATTTGATTGCGTTTGTCGCATTATTTGCTATAAATTTCAGTCTTTTTTTTTTGTAAGCACTAAATTAGCGAAAATGCCTAATTCAACGAAAGCAGACTTTCCGGTGGAAAAAATAAAAGGCGGCGAGAATTTTCACCATTGGACGTTTGTAAAGGAGAATTTCTTGGAATTAAAGAAATTATGTGACTGCATCGTTCCATCAAAGGAAGACCCAAAAATGTGCAAAGAAGAGGATGAAGAAAAATTAAATTCTGCGAAAACGTTATTGGCGTTAAGTGTGGAGCCAGAACTATTTGTATATATAAGAACATGCAAAATGGCGTTAGAGATATGGTCAAAGTTTCAAAACATGTATAAAATGCCGTTTAAGATGAAAGATATGGGGCCGGTTAAAAGATGCATTGGTAACCACTGTAAATGTATAAATGATATTTTGATTGGATTCAATATGGAAGATTGTAAACCAGTTTCTACCCCAAGCTACTACAATCAAAAGTTATCTATTGGTATGATTTCGGAAAGCGTGATGAAGATGAGCTAGCAAAGATTCCTTATCAGGCTGCTGTGGGTAGTTTATTGTATATGGCACAATGTACTCGGCCAGACAGCGTTTGCAGTTAATAATTTTAATTTAACTCAAATTACAATATTGCCCATTAGAAGATGTGAAAAGAATCATGCGATATCTCAAGGGAACAAAGGACTATAAACTAAAGTATTCATTGAATGGTTCAACACGATTCCATGACGCTGATTGGGCATCGGACATTGATAAGCGTCGCTCATGTAAGATACCTGTTCAAGATGTCTAACGCAGAAATTACTTGGGCAAGCAAACGACAACCAACAGTTGCATTATCAAGTACCGAGGCCGAGTATATAGCAATGTCATCGGCTATTAAAGAAGCGGTATGGTTGCAACAATTATTAAGCGAATTTGATCACGGTGGCGTTTCATCGAATCAGTTGTACTGAGATAACCAAAGTGCCATCAAATTAGCTGAATCTGATGGCTTTCAACCAAGATCCAAACACATCGATATTAAATATCATCATTTGCGTGAGACCGTCGAAAAAGGGATCATTTCAATTAAGTATACATATATCAACAGTAGAGATGGTTGCAGATAGTCTCACAAAAGCTGTGGCTAAAGAGAAAAATTATTTTTGCTCACAGCAAATGGGCTTGTATTAAATTTCAATTAATTTCATCAAACATGCACATCTTCCTTAAATAACTTGAAATCATTTTTTTCAATTTATTATTAGCACATTAAGGGAAAGAATTCGAATTTATTGGTAGCATATTAAATATACATATATATATTTTTTGTATAAAATTAATCAAATATTCAAGAAGTGAGGGTGTTGTAAATATAATTTAGATGTCTATCAAAAATGCTATTCACCACTAACAGATGTAAAATGCTTACTCTCTCCCTTCTTCTCTGTTCAATAGGAAATAAAATAAACTTCACTTATTCTTTTGCACTTGAAACAGTCACACGTGTTTTTATTTCAATAATTTCTTACGCTGTTGCTCTCTCTCAATTTATCACTTTACATTGAAAAGAAAAATAAACGCGTGTAGTGATTGTTACTGAGACCGTAAACAAAACAGTCACTTTACAGACTACGTTCGAAATGTCAATCAAAACCGCAGTGTTGCACATTTGCCAAAGCATCACGTTCCTGAATTTCTGACAGGCCAATCGTTCTAGCAGGCATTTTACCCATAAATATGCTCAACATAAGCTTCACAGAATTCAGCAATGTACTAGGGTGTTTCCAGAGCTACACGAGCTGACATAGAGATGGCGGCAGTAGTTTGAAAAAACATAATTTGGTGAAAGTGGGAACCTTATAAAACAAATATTTTAAGTTTCAAGGCGCCACGTTGTTTGATATTTTTTTTTTTTTTTTGGAGCCATTAAAATTAACGACCTCAGTGAATTTGTAAACATGGACAAAATTGGTTATGACGTCTGTTTTTTGGGATGCACGTGGGATTATTTTTAATTGATTATCTTCAAAAAGGAAAAACAATCAACGACGAATATTATGTTAATTTGTTGCAGCGTTTAAGTGATGAAATTAAAGAAAAGAGGCCGCATTTGACGAAAAAGAAAGCGTTGTTTCATCAAGACAGTGGTGGAGTCTGCGGTAGATGGTTACTTTAATGAGCTAGACAGTTCATACTATAAACAGGGTATCGAAACTATAGAATATCGCTGAGAAAAGTGTATAGAGATAACAGGAGATTATCTTGAGGAATAAAGAAAAATTTTCCCAAATTTATTGTATTCTTTGTCGGGGAGTTCTAGGACAGCCATCATAGGTGAAATCGGAATCATGTTTCATGGATTAATAACTTACAACCATGGAATAATAATATAAGATAGAGCCATTGGGGAGAGTTCTCACGAACGAAGAAGGAAAAGTAAGAAAACAACAACCAACACATACAGAATGAAGAAAAAAAAAGTGAAAAAGAAAACAACAAACACACCAGCTTGACACTATAAGAGCCAGTTTTTTAGCGCGTTGTATGTTTAAACTCGATTTACAGTTCTTCAGTCAAATTTCAACGTAGGTTAAGCTTAAACGCCTAATCTAGCTGGGTTAAACTAAGATAAACCTATCAGTTGTTTATCTGCCTGTTTTGCACGCCATTATATATTTTCTTGCTGTGATTTAAAATAAGTTTAAATTAAAACGCCGTTTACTTAGCTTGAACCTAGTTTAAACGTGTAGTGAAAAACTGGCCCTGAGGAAACAGTTTCTGACATTGTTACTGACAGTTTCTGGAATTGTGACGCTCTTGTTTGGAAATAAATGAATAGAAGAAAATTAAAAGGCAGCTTTTTGAAATCACTTTAATAGATTTCAGCAGATGGTTAATGTGACAAAATTCGAATATATTTTGTCACATTAACCATCTGCTTGTGTGTAAGGATCAAAGACCCCAAACGCTTTTATATATATTTTTTTCTGTTATTACCAATTTTATATTAATTACATCAACTTTTAAATATTTATAGAATTGTTACAATAATTAAAACGATAAACAAATTTATTCAAGCCCATTGATTTTCTTTAAAAATTTTTTAAAATAAAGCTCAAAATTTTGTACTCAAGCGGAAGAAGTTTGACACTGGCCTGGTTTTGGCATTCCTCTTTCATGTATATTTTAACACATATGCATAACATGAGAACAAATATTACGATTGCCTACTTTGTTAATTTTACTATGAGAGCAGAGTATAAGCCGCAGGGTTGCCAACAGACAACAAGGTTGCGATATTGCGAGAATTATTACATCTCGAAAGCATTCACACCTTTAATGCTTTGCTTTTGATATTTCTTTTTTCACTTTTTCCTCTCTCCTTGTTTTAATTGATTTTATATTTTAGGGTATCTTGTGTTGAACTATAAGTTTGTTTGAGTGTTATGTCGGAGATTTAAAAAGGGAATAATAGTTAAGTTAACAAAAATAACATAAAGAAATTGTATTTTCTTTTTATTCTTCGGTTTTCTTCATCAATTTTGTGCAGTGCTGTTCACATTTAAACGCTTTAATATAGCGAACATACTTGTTTGAGGTCATCTTGCAAATGCTTTTATCAAAAAAGTACCACTGATATAATATATATCTGTCAATCAAAATGACAGATGGTAGGCAATAAGTTAACTTCTGGAGTCGTGCCATGAGTTGTGCAATATTTTTTTTGTAGTACTCAGTCCTCAGCATAACAACAAGTTTGACAGTAAAACATTCGGAGTGTAATATTCCAATAAACGAACATATATAATAATATAGTAAAAAGAAGAGGGGATCATTGACGTTGAAATATTGGTAGGGTAATATACCCATTTGCTACTTTCTTAAATTATTTTCTTCCTTTCGCGAGAGTACAATATTCTCTAGGTTAATTAACCTTACTAATGGCACTATGGCGATGAGTACATACACACGCGCGTGATTGTGGACAGTATGTATTCTTTCGGTCGCTCGTTTTTTGGTTCGCTGGTTCAATCGTTTTGTCAATCGTTGGAATGTGCACATATAGTAATTCGTTGGTATATGTACGTTCATATAAAAGCGTACTGTAGTAATATAGCCGTGGCGAGGAGAGTCGTTTATAGTTTTTTTTCTTTCTAAGAGTGTGTATAATTCCTACAAATATAGCAAGACAAAAAACAAAATAAATATTAAATATTTCAAATTTTTTATTGTTGGAGAAAATATTTTCACGGTAGGTTGATTAATTTGTGAAATTTTTTAGTTTAACGTGGTGATACAATATATTCAATTTTGCGAAAAAATTAGTGGGAGAGAGAAATTAGTATACTATATTGCTTTTTTATGTGATTATTTTTCCCATTATTGGTAAAATCGGATGTAACAACATACGTTCCTATGAGATGTTCATAGGAACATACGTTGTACCATTGGGTTTTATTCTGTGTCCGATATATATAAACGTCTCCGAGAAATATTTAGAAATAAAGGAAGCTCTGTGTACATGTTTTCGTGGTGGTGATAATAGCGACAGTCCACCACAGTAGCCTGACAGTTCTTTTGTAGAATAAATACACATAATTTATAATAAACTACACATCGATTTGACATTATATTTGGAAGCATTCCACATGTAATTTGCTTATTCTACTAGGGCCTATTATGAAATTAATGTAAAATAGCCGTACACATACAAATATCCAATTGATATACGATATTAATGGAGCTAGCAAAGCAGTCGAACGAAAAAGGCACTACGCCATATATATAGTGTCCATGGTCCAATTTAGAAAGTGGTCATACTACGACACCAATTACAATCTTACAAAAAGTATATTCAACATAATCACAAAATTCTCAAAAATAAACAATGGAGCCAAGATGGCGCGCGGCAAATATTTTTGACGACGTATTTCAGATATTGCACTTTCAATGTTTTGCTTTCAATCCTTTCCTGTTTTTACTCTCGTCACCGTTTTAATTGCTACTATATTAAATATTCAATATTTTGCTGCAATGTGTATCTTTGGCACTGCCTAAGTAACACCACTTTATATGACGATACAAGTTCGTTTCGTCAGCAAAAAACAAAATTGAAGTGGATTTTCGATTCCTCGCTGCTTTCATCCTTCAACCCAACAACAACTATATTTCTTTGACGGCGAAACATTGATAGCATAATATCCCCATATACCATTTTTATATTTATATGCTCGTTGGACAATTCACATATTTCTCGTACTCGGTATTGGGTGGTCATATTGGTATACATTGCAGAGATGTGAATATAGCAGTGTTATATCATGATATAGGAACATCAGCAAAGAAATTGGAAAAACCTCTTGTTTGTCGATTTATACTTTACGTTACTTATACGTAATACTTTTATATTGCTACTAACATATCTGCGTAATGTTGAATTGAATTATTGAATTCTGAGTGCAAATATGAGTTTTGCGATTGCGCGAGATTTATATGTGTTAGTATACAAATATTTCACATCCAATCAATGCTGCCAGATACCGTGACCAATTTAATCGTAAAATAGAGAAGTTGTGATGGGAGGAATGTACTCAGAATCCATATATCCTATTTGCACGAGTGTGAGACAAACTTATATATGTCTGACGTTCATACCAGATAAGAGTTATAAATATAATATTTATTTTTTCGTGAAGTGCAATTTCTGGCTTTTAAAAAGCAATAAAGGATATTTTTATTAATTTACATCTAAATTACGTATACAATTAACACAAATTTATGTATGAAGTTCAAAAATAATAAGTAATGAGTAGTAAATATAAAAAATATACTATTAGTATGTTTCTATGGCGATAAATAACAGGAGGGGGTCAATATCCGCTTCTGATACAAGTTGTTTCTCTATCAACTCCTTACAATACAATAATCCGCACAAAATGTCTGTGTCCTGAGCATTTCTCCAATAAGATTTGTTCAAGTTTATTTGCAACCTCCACGTTGAACGTTTCGAACGTCAGCTTTCAAATTTATCCGGAACGTGTAGATGTCGGTATCGAAATTGAAACGAATATACAGAAATCCTATTATTTCCACCTAACCTTTTTTTAACATTGCAGCCCATTATTCCATTGCTCCCTAAAGTTATATTATTTGACACTTTTTGACCATTTTTTTGTTAGCATCGGAGTCCAAAACACTGTCCCTCATTCTTCAGAAGATAAACGAAAATTTTCCGAATTGCATTAAATTTTTGTATTGTTAGATTATGTTATTATGGCTCTAACACAGCGAGAAGTCAATACAAATGGTTAATGCCTCGTACCAATTTCACTTCAAATGAATTAAATACCGTTTATGTACGTTTTAAAAGGAAATGAAACCTGGTGGCACTGATTGAAACATTTTAACCAAGGTGTAATAATATAACAGCCAACAAAGACAGACTCGCGCACCTTGGCGTTACTATGCTCCACCCAACTGACATCTTATTTGTACCTAAACAAATGGGCGGAGCCAAATAGTCTTTGTATTCGTCACGATGCAGTAATAACAACGTAGAGTAAGCTCAGACAGAAACCAGTTTTCATAACTCGCATTCTGTGTGTGTCTGGCACTGCAAAAATGGCTTAAAACGCAAGATTTTGGCACAATGGTGTGGCCAGCGCAAAGTTCAGATCTAAATCCTATAGAAAATCTGTAGTTCATTGTAAAACGGCGACTGGAATGCTACTAAACACCTCCGACCAGCGTTATAGAATTGTGGGAAAGAGTGGAGGCCGTGTGGGCAGAAATACCTATTGAAATTTGCAAAAACTTGGTAGAAAGTATGCCCAAACCCGTTAAGGCGCAAATGGGACATTACCAATTAAAATCATTATGTATAAAATTTAACCGAAACCTAGTACTCGGGTGCCAAACTGAACAAGTAATGCAGCGGATACATATATAGTTTCCCAGCAAACAGTAAGGTTAGTTCTCGATTAGAGGACGATTTGAGAACTAACCCTTTTCTCTGAGGTCAAACGTTAGAATACGATTCGAGAAACATTAGAGAATCATAGCATTCTCGACAAAAAGGGGACTTAGTTCTCTAATCGATAAAAGGGTTAGTTCTCTAATCGAATTCTAACCCTTTTCTCGAATGAGTTTCTAATGTGGATCAAAAAATAGTGGAATCCGAGTTAAGAAAAATCAAAATAAATTTCATTTAGAGCTCATTTTTTATTTCGTCAAAAAACTTAAAAATTAATCTTTTAAATGAAAACAGTTTATCACATATATACATACTTATTCCTTATTTACATTTTTTGTTTTTGATTTTATTCCGTATTAAAAATACGGAATAAACTCGTAGTAAGATACTCTTAAAGATAATTCATAATTAAAAATTAGGAAAAAATTAGTTTAAATGGTTAAACCAAAAGCTATTCATTTAAATCAGTCTTCATATTCACATTTTTTTTTTGATTTTGTAACATATTGAAAATAATGGAAATAGAATGAGCAACTAAACTAAAAGTAAAACTCATGGTAAAATAAATTAAAAGATAATTCAAAATTAGAAAAATATTACTTTAAATGGTTTAACCAAAAGCTATTAATTCAATTCAGTCTTTATGCTATGCGATTTGAAACCAGTTCAATTGTCAGCTTCTACGGCTTTATCAACTGTTTTGTTTTTATAATTGCGTCTTTTGGTGAATCGACCTTTGGCTTGTTGAAAATAGGCAATAGTTGTACGCTCAAATTCTGTGTCCGTTGTTTGTGGAAATTTCGCGGAACATGAGCCTTAGAATATAATTTGAAAGTTATTAGTTTCGCGGGATTTCTTTTAATTGGGAAGGTACTATACTTTTTAATGCAGCTGTCACACTTAAGGCTCTTACTGCCATTTTCTGATTTGTGCCCTTCCAACACAAATGCTGCGCAGCGCCGTCGGATAAAATTTTGCGCCAAGCGTTTTTGATGAATTTTTCGCCGCTAGAAGAAATTAAATGCGATAGTTCTACCGCCTGAAAATATATAGTACATTTTAATTAGGTTGTGCTTAAATTTTTTAAGGTAATTATGTTATAATTGTTTTGAATAGGACATTACCAGGCTTTCATATTTTCTGTTGCTTTCTTGAATTTCCTTTTCGAAGTTTTTAAATTCGTCTAAATTATCGAAAGGTTTTTTCGGAAGAACCTCATTTCTTTGTACTTTCTGTCCTTGGCTCCTTTGTTTTGTTTCTTGCAAAATTCGGGTAAGACTCTTTTTATGCTCTATTTCTGTAAAATGTTGAAATGTGATTGCAAGCTTAATAAATATTTTATTTGTCTTGGGCTTACCTTTCAATATTTTTTCTTCCGATTTTTTTATGTGCTCAAGAACATTTTTTTCAAAAACTTGAAGGTCTGAAAAAGGGAATATAGAAAATTATGGTGTAAGTTTTAATCGATTATTTTTTAGAACAGCATTACCTTTTTTGGTGATTGGAGTATCATCCACGGTGTTATTGAAAATGAAATTGAAGTCCTTATTGTTTTTTCTAAATAAAAGGTATTGTCGGTTTTGAAGCATGCAGAAACTACTGTAAATGGAGGAAAGGAATGAAGAAATTGGTGCGTCACATATAAAGGCTCTGCAAGACACAGCATATTGTTTTCCATTAAAAAGAAGTCCATTTTCCATTAACAATAGCAGCTCATCAATGAAACTTTTAAGGAAGTCGTTAGCGCTTGCTGATTTGCTATTCCCACAATAAGCCCCTATAACTCTTACGTCTTCTGATTCCTGTACATTAACTAGAATTGGCCATATTTGAATATTTGAACTCTTAGCCAATGGAAGTCCGTCAATGTTGATGTTCAGATCTAAACGATTGTTACTAAATTCCGTCTGAAGTAAAAAATTCGTCAAAGCATTTTGAACACCATAGCGAATGTATTCTCCGGAACCCATTGTCACTTTCGGTGTTTCTTTTGGAGTATTTTTTAGCGTCCTAGCACATAAGGGAAGCCCCGGAACATGTCTTCCTAAAATCTTCAACAAGTCGTCTGTCGCTGCGGTAGTTATATTATGCTTAATACTCCATTCAGCTAAGTTTTGGCGTAAGTCATCTCCTGGAACAGCGTAATCATCTGATGTAGTTTGGCTGAATTCACTGCCACTGGATTCACTGTCGCTGGATTTATCAGCGTCTTCGCTACCGTCGAAAGCAGCGGCCACGGACGCAGGAGCGCAGTCTGCTGACGCTCCAGAAGCTATATTTTCATTTCGATGAAATAACAAATTAACTATTTGTTCACTTTCTCTTTTGAGCCTTTTTTTGTTCATTTTAATTTAATCTCTACTTATACATATGTTTAATAAGTATAACAATAACAATTACTATTTTTATCTTACACCTTATCACACAATCACTTCATAAATGTATTTTCTTTGTTTAAAGTTAGAGGTGAACGATAAATTTCAATAACCGATAACACTTTGACGCGTTGAATTGTTTCTCTAATCTACCTCGAATCGAATTCTAATTTAGTTCTCGAACCTTAGTTTTCGACTCGACAACGATTAGAGAATTACACTCGATATCTAATGTAAAAATCGAAAATTTCTCTAACGTTAGAATCTGTGTTTGCTGGGTTATCTAAATAAATATACGTTGTTGGCGTTTTAATTTGTTTTCGCTGCTTTCTTTAAAATCTAATTGAAATAAACCGTAAGTACTTCTTCCTCAACTTTAATGTATCACTTTTGGCAGGGATAAAAGCAACTAACCTAAAACCTTTTCTTATATTTATATAATTATGCTTTTTTTTTGTATATATAATTATGCTTTTCTAAGTATTTCTTCTGAAAGTTTAACTCGACAGTTTAACTATAACATATGTCATTTTGACCATATACAGTGAGCGACAAAAGTCTACGTACGGCGACCATTTGCTATCTGACATGTCCAAAAGCATAATGAAAAGAAGTAATGATGCAATTTTGTTTTAAATATGTTTTTATTATTACATAGCAAAAATTATCTTATTTCATTAAAAACTTAACAAGTTATTAACATAAAACGAAAAAAATTCAATGACAAAAGTCTACGTACGATTTGAAAATCAAAAGGAAATACTTTGATAAGGCACTAAAAGTTAAAATAAGTCGTCGTTTAATATTTGGTTGAGCATCTATAACTGCTTGCAAACGTCGGGGCATTGAAACGACAAAATTTTCGATTTCAAGGGCCGTTATTTGTTGCCATTCCTGTTGCAGCTTCTCTTTTAGTACTAGGGCACTAGTAATGTGATGTTTCCGTATCTTCCGCTCCAAAAGCTCCCAAACGTGTTCAATAATATTTAAGTCTGGGCTTTGAGGAGGTGAATACAGTTGTCGTGGAGCGTAGTAAAGCAGCCAGTCCCTCACTATGTGGGCGGTATGTTTTAGATCGCTATCCTGTTGGAAGATCCAACTCTCACCAAGACATAGTTTATCAACCGATGCTTTTAAGTTTTGTTTCAAAATAGATTTATATTGAAAGCGATCCATGTTACCCTCCACAAATACCAAATTTCCAACTCCAGATGCAGCGACAGTGCCCCAAACCATTACACTCCCACCGCCATGCTTCACCGTAGGAACTAAGTGTTTCGGGTTCATTGCGGTATTTGGTTTTCTCCAAAATTTGGCTCTACCGTCACTTCCAAATAAATTGTATTTTGACTCATCTGTAAATAATACTCGTTTCCAGAAATCAATTCCCTTGTCTAAATGCTTTTGCGCGAATTCCAAACGAAGTTTGCGATATTTTTCACTTATATACGGTTTCCTACGCGGAGTTCTGCTGTAAAACCCATTATTATTCAAGGCTCTTTGAACTGTTCGTGGATGCACATTTGTATTTGACCTAGTTGCTAGCTCTGCGGCCAACTTAGTGCCTGCCACTTTCGGATTTTGATCCACTTCTTTCAAAATGAACGATACATCTCTGCGACTCAGCTTCTTTGGGCGACCACTACGCGGTTTATTTTCAAGACTATTCGTTTTTTTGTAGTTATTGAATATTGTTTGAACTGTTGATTTTGTTAAATTTAATAAGCTTGATATTTCACCTTACGATTTGTTTTCATTTCTATACTTTACTACTAAGTTTCGCAAATCAATTGATATTTCTTTACGGGAAGCCATTGTCACAACCACGAACTTCTGGAAACAGCCAAAATACAACTAAATGCAATCCAAGTATGTCTATTACCAAGCAAAACAGCAAAATGTAACTAGCGGTACTTTCCCGTTATTGCGCCGCAACACACAACAAAAAAGAAGCGTGAAATGCGCGCCGTATGTAGACTTTTGTCATTGAATTTTTTTCGTTTTATGTTAATAACTTGTTAAGTTTTTAATGAAATAAGATAATTTTTGCTATGTAATGATAAAAACATATTTTAAACAAAATTGCATCATTACTTCTTTTCATTATGCTTTTGGACATGTCAGATAGCCGAAATGGTCGCCGTATGTAGACTTTTGTCGCTCACTGTACGTCGTATTCTTGAGAGTTCAGATTGGGAATGCTTGTTCACTGGGCTTAATGCCTCACAAATGAAAATATTCCTCTTGTACCTAAAAAGTACATAAGTTGCCTTGGTACACTAAAGTTCTAAAGAAGTTGTAAAATCTCAGAAATAAATTGTTTGCTATTAAGTGACATCGCAGCTAAAAATAAACCCGCCTACTGTGAGAAGGAATTGTATTGCCTTAATAAATTTCTATATAAGCAGTATATTCTTCAATGTGAAAGTAACATCAAGTTATAAATTGTTTTGGAGTTTTATTAAATCAAAAAAATTTGGTTTTTTTATTTTTGCCCCCATGTTTTTTAAAGACAAAGTTTCAAATTCAGATTTGCAGATTTTTTCGTTACTAATTTTGATACATTATTTCGATGAAATAATGCCTTCCGTTAATTTTAGATCTTTAATTTTAATTGATGATAATGCAAGTTGCGGAATATGTAAACTTAAAAGCTCTCTCAAGCGTGATGTTGATGGCATCTCTTCGTATTTCATTAAAGCATGTATTAGTTCTATAACGACTCCACTGAAGTTAGTTTTTAATAACTATACAGTTTGGAGTGTTTATTGATAAATTTAAAATTACATCTATCACTCCTATCTTTAAGAGTGGTAATAAAAACGGTGTATCAAAATATAGATAAATTTCCAACCTTTCGTCTGTTTCTAAACTTTTTGAAAATTTCAATAGGTATTTCTGCCCACACGGCCTCTACTCTTTCCCACAATTCTATAACGCTTTTTGAATGCATTGTCAAAGATAAAATGCACTTTGTGATTAAAGAATTAATTTCTCCCAATCAGCATGGGTTTTTATGAAAATGATTTCCATTCAACATTTCTAAAATGGTATTTCTTAAATAGATGCTCTTTTGTTGTGATTGAAAAAGTAAGATCCGACTCATTTATTGCGTCTTTGGGTGTTCCACAATGTTGTATTCTAGGGCCTATGCTATGTGTTATTTTCATAAATGATATTAGCTCCTGCTTCGTTGCATCTAATTATGTCTTATATCCGGATGACTTGAACATATTTTTGAGAATTAAAAATTCTTTTGATTCTACTGCTTTGCAGTCTGATCTAAATAATGTTCTCAGCTGGTGCAATAGCAATCATTTATAGTTTCATCTTGAAAAATGTTTTAATGTGACGTTTTCTAAGTTACGGCTACAATACTTTTCGACATACCATCTAGCAAATTCAGAGCTGGAAAATCTTAACGAGGTGCATGATTTGGGCGTTGTGTTTGACTCGCGCTTTATTTTTGTGTCATTTTGATTTTATAATTTCAAAGGCTTATTCTCTTTTGGCTTTTGTGAAACGTAATATTAGCAGTTTTCTGATCCTTATACTCATAAACTTCTCTACATAAGCTTTGTTCGCTCCAGGTTGGAGTACTCATTTGGAATCCTTTTTATACTTTTCACATTAATCGTTTGGAACTGGTTCAAACTGGTTTGTGAGCGTATTAATTGCTAAATTTTCCTGAGTATCATTAATTTCAATGTACCTCTACGTAAGCTACGTCATGCTGAGAAGTAATTATGATCTAAATGAGCCAATTACCAGGGCTCTTCTGGTGTTTAACACCTTGAATAGTAATGTTTCTATCGATTTTACTTTATCCAGAGGTGCACTAGTGGCTTTGCTATGTAATGCTTTGTAATTATATTTATTCGTTTAACTGTGAATTTTATTTTTGATTAGGTTATTTTAATAATATTTTTTAGGAGTTTTCCATAGACTGTTATAATAATAAATAAAATATATATTTTCTACTTACCATGAATTTTGGAAGTCTAGAAAAATATTTACATTTAATTTATATTTATATAAGGTCACTATTTTTCACAATAATTCATATCACTTTTTCGCACTGACCCACAACTTCAATTGGCATGTGCAGACAGTAAAAACACTTAGAGGGTTAATAGATATTGATGATTCTGAGAATATACCTTCAACAATGATTCGGAATCCGTATGATAATGATCGTACCGAAATCTGTGCCACTTCGGTAAAATTACCACAATTTTGGTCAAGTTGTCTTGATACAAGTTAAATAAACATTCATTTTTTTATTAAAAAAACATATATCAATTTTTAATTTAGACTAAGCCAATTCAGCTGACTTATTCTAAATTGCACGCGCAACTTAAATATTACAACTGATTATTCAAATGAAAATTCTATTTAATCTGACTCTAAGCAGCGGTCCCTGCACTTTTGTTGATTTAATATATTTCTCAACATCATAAAAATCCAATTGAATTTATTCAATTTTGAATTATTTATTTCATTGCTGCATTATTTATTCTATTGCCATTTGTTTATTCAATTTTAATAGACCATCAGCATAAAAGTTAAATATAATGATTATTGAAATTTGATCCATCGAATATTGTATATGTAAAATGAAGAAAACTGAATTGAAGAAAAAATAGGGTTACCAACCTTTTTGCGTTAACTCTTCCCTCCTCAATTCGATTGCCCTCAATCGTTAAATAAATGGTTATATTTAAAAAACGGAGAAAAATTATAGGAATATGATGACCATTGATCCTACAACAAGAAGAGTTTAGACTATCAATTTAATTAGGTATACAATCAGATTCTGATATGTTAATTACATCTTCATTAAAAATTGATTAATTCTTGATTTAATAAATTTCTTTTCCTTAAATTTTGTGTTCATAACATTATTTTTTCTTTTTACTGTCCTTATAACTGTCCCAGTTAATTATATGTTTGTATGTTTCGTTTTTTGATATTGGTACTTTAATAATGTATCTTAGAAAACACGAGTGTCTCTCTCTCGGGGCTTGAGAGAGGATTATTTTCATCATAAGTTTTTGTAATGCTACTTTCACTTCTTTATTACTTAACAAAAGTGAATTTACTTTGTAAATTTATAGCAATTTCATTCTATAAATAAATGTCAAATTCGTTTTTTTTATATCTTAGCTTGTACGAAACTAAAATTATACATTTCTTTTAACAAAATTCGGCAATATTGAGTTTTATTGAAGAAAGAAGTACATGTCTTCTAGTAACACATATAATATCGTTTATCAAATCGTCAGAATGGCTTAGGGAGGACCCAGAAGGATAAGAACTAGCTCCCGTGGCGTCGAAATGGGCCATAACTGTCCTAAGCGCGTCATATGACAGCCACCTTACCTACCTACCCACCTAGTGGGTATTATTTCTTCCAGGAAGTTAGTAGTTTGAATTAGTTTATGTTTGGTTTAATTTTGTTGTGGGTTTTTGGGATTTTGTTATTTGTTATTCGAACCGAATTGAATTAAACTCACATTTGACAAGTATACTAAATAGAAGAAAAAAAAATTAGATAAAATACGAACATTTTTGAGGTTTCGTCCGATGTAGTTACGAATTTTGCAACAATTATTTATTCGTGAATTTCAAAGAAATTTGCAAACACAAAAGTTGCCGAAAATTGAAAAGGAATATTGTTGAAAACTTGCTTAAATAAAATCCAAAACAGTCGAAAATGAATATGTTGCAAAATATAAAATAGAACGAAAGCGACGGGTCTAAATTTTGACGGGTGTAAAATTTGACGCCTACTTCACAACTGAAGCTTGTAATATTTTTTAAACTAATTTATATTTGAAATGTTCGTAGGTTGCTTAACCAATTGATCGATTATCATATGTACAATACAAAATAATTATATAGTACAATAGCAACATTTCATATACACTACCTTACAAAAGTTTCTGAAATGACACATATTTTTTATTTTTCACTATATTTTTTTGAGGAGGACCGTTTTCATTGAACATGTTTCTATGAAATAACAATTTACGAATGATATCTCATTTTTATCAAAATATTAGGTTTTTTTTTGTAAAAAAATTATCTATCAAATTAATTAATTATTATTAATAATATATAATAATATATTTAATATATAGTACCACTCACCTATCAAGCCGACGCCAGATGAAATAACGTTGTTCTGAAGTATTCGGTGATACTAATCCTTCCGCGTTATTCCATCGATTTTCACAAAATCGCCTACACCATCATAGCAAGCACCAACCTGTGTTTGTGCCTGATTTCTACGGCAGAATATTCGCCGTTTTTGTCTGAAAACTTGGAATTTAGATTCATCTGTCCGTAAGACCTGTTTCCACTGATCCTTCGCCCAATCGCCACCAAGGCAAAGATATTGGGTAGGACCTTTCTCTCGAAAACTCTGAGGTGGATATTGTCCAAGCTTCGGCGCAATATATAAGGACAGGCATGATGAGTGTGGTTTTCGATTTTCGAGGATGGTCTCGACAGTATTGTGATGTCCAACACGCCAGGAATCTTTGTTTGTTGACACTAGATACTTCGTCTTGCCCTCGTTCACCGTAAGAACCATCCGACCTGACTCTCTTTCCAACTCTGAGAATGCTGCACTGAATGCTCGCGTGTTCATGCCGAGTATGTCAATATCGTCGGCATACGCTAACAGCATGACACTTTTGCTGAAGATAGTGCTATTATGTCGTAGATCAGCAACTCGTATTATTTTCTCCATAATAAGATTGAAGAAATTACACGATAACGAATCACCTTGTCTGAAACCCCGTTCGGTACTAAACGGTGCGGAGAGGTCCTTCCCAATTTTCATTGGACAACGGGAGTTATGCAGTGTCATTCTACAAAGTCGAATGAGCTTTGCAGGAATACCGAACTCAGACATTGTTGTGTAGAAGTAATCCCTTACCGGACTGTCGAAAGCGGCTTTATAATCAACAAATAGGTGGTGTGTGTCGATCTATTTTTCTTGGGTCTTCTCCAGGATTTGGCGTAGTGTGAAAATCTGGTCGATTGTAGATTTACCAGATCTGAGGCTACACTGATAAGGTCCAATCAGGTTATTGAGCATGGGCTTCAATCTTTCACACAATACGCACGATAAGACCTTGTACGCGATGCAAAGAAGACTTCTTCCACGGTAGTTGTCGCAAATTGTGGAGTTTCCTTTTTTATGTACGGGACAGAGAACACTAAGCCTCCAATCATCAGGCATGCTTTCATCCGACCATATTCTGCTTATGAGCTGGTGCATGCTGATTAGCAGCTCATCGTCTCCCGTCTTAAACAACTCGGCAGGCAGGCCATCAGCACCTGCAGCTTTGTTGTTTTTCAGCCTAGAAATGGCCTCTGACCTCATCATGGTCGGGTGATGCAACATTTATCCCATCATCCGCGGGATTATTCGTAGCATCGCCATTCAGTAACGTGGAGAAGTGTTCCCTCTATAAGCTCAGTACACTGGACATCTGTAACCAAATTGTTACGACAGGAGGAGGATTTAAACCGCCACTCAGGCGCTTGATCTTCTCAAAGTTTTTTCGAGTCTGTTATGTAATATTTTTCCACAACACTTACTAAATACCTAACGGCTAAACTCAAGGATATAACACACAAGATACACACCTAATCCCAAGCTCTTAGGTTACCTAAAATTAAAACAGGGTTAATTATACTTGCGTTTTTATTTTTTTTTTTAACAAGCTCAGTTGGTTGAGATTAATAAATGGAGTTATATTCATGACAAGTAGCTTTTCGAATACTTTAGAAAGTAGAGGCAGGAGGCTGATAGGTCTGTACGATGCAACTTTTGTAGGGTCTTTTCCTGGTTTTGCTATCATAATAATTTTTGAAGTTTTCCAGCATTTGGGATAGTGTTTAATACGAAGGATAGCATTGAAAATGTGCAAGATGAATTACTGAAGCTGGAGGTAGCTCTTTTATCATTTTACCGGTAATTTTATCTGGACCAGGTGATTTTTTTGGGTTTAAATCTTTATAAATTGCTTTGAATATGTCATTTTTTTTAATTTTGAGCGTTATTGAGCAAGGTTGAGAAGTTAATTTTGGTAATGAGGACTGTGAAGAGGGTGGATTGGGTCTGCAAAAGTCAAACCCTTCTCACAGTTACTTCTAGCCCAATTATCATCACTAAAATGGATGGGGGAATCTGTGAGAATTGGCCGATTTGAGTTTTTTGCTGATTTCCACAAAGAATGGTCTGACGCTTCACCAGGTGTTAATTTGGCTATGTGCTCTTCCAACTCTTTGTTGTTTTTATTTTTTAGGGCTTGCTTTAAGTTTCGAGTGCAGTGCTGCAGCTGTGTTTTCAGATTCGGTGATCTGAATTCTTGCCATTGCCTTCGGAGTCTTCTTTTCTGTCTTACTAGCAATTCAATGTCGGCTGGTGTGTATGGGCTACAGTTTGATTGCTTGCATACCCTTGTGCAGGTGGCTGAGCTGAGAGCTAATGAGAGCAGCTGGTTGAATTTTTCGAGTGCTGAGTCTACATCGTGTCCATTTCTTAATACAGTACTCAGAGGAAGATGTGAATTTATATATTTCTTGAATTTTAACCAGTCTATTTTCTTTCTAACGCAATTACCTTGGGGGCTTGGTGATTTTATAGATATTACCGTGGGTGAGTGGTCAGATGATAGATCATAATTACACTCTGTGGAAATATTTTCCATCTGCAAACCTTTGGCGACTCCAAAGTCTATGAGATCGGGTATTTTCCTCTTGTCCGTCGGCCAATATGTCGGTTGACCATTTGAAATAACATCGTAGCCGTGGTTAGTGATGATTGAACATAGTCTTCTGCCTTTTGGAGTTATTAAGCGGGAGCCCCAGTGAGTATGTTTGGCGTTGAAATCGCCAGCAACCAAGAATTTGCTACCAAGAGTTGAGAAAAATTCTTTATATTGCTGTTCGGTAATACTGTATCTTGGGGGACAGTATATCGCAGATATTACTAGCTTAGAGATGTATTCTTCCAGACATATAGATGTTGCTTGCAAGTAGACGCTACTGAAATCTTCGAGAACATGATGTTTTATTCTGCTTTTTATCAATATGGCAGTTCCTCCTCGTGCCATGATGATTTGTGGTGTACAGTTTGTAATATGGTATTTGGTAGCAATTTTTGTCAGTGAAATGGGTCTTATATATCATCATTATGCCGATTTGGCTGGATTCAAGGAATTGAATTAGCCCCAAACGGTGCTGGCTTAAGCCGTTGGCGTTCCAGTGGCATATCTTGAGACAACTCATGGTCTGGATAGCAATGTTTGGAGTAACATCGATTGATTTTTCATCATTTCTTGCATCATTGTTTGCATAGAGTTCATGAATTGGTTCATATTCTGAATCAATGTTTGAAGCAAATGTTCAAGGGTACTTGGCTGTCGGGTGGGCAGTGAGTGTTTCTGCTCATTATTTACATTGCTTTGTTGGTGTGGGTTTTGTTTTAACACGCTAGCGTATGAATTGGTTTGATTCTTGTTTGGGATTGCAGAGAAGAATTGTGTTGCATCAATATTTTGTCTCTTACTTGAGTTGGCTATCTGAGTTTGCTCAACTGGTTTTTGAGGTTGATTGCTAGCGGAGAAATTTTGCTTTAGGGTTGTATATACTGGGCAACCTCTATAATTTGCGGTGTGATTACCTCTACAATTGCTGCATTTTTTCATGCTAGCATCGCCTTTAGATTTTGGGCATATGTTTGATTTATTTAGATCTCCACAAATCACACAAATAGCTGTCAGGGTACAATATGTCGTAGTATGTCCATATTCTTGGCAGTTACTGCACTGAGGAGGTCCAGTTCTCTTATGGAGTTCTTCGATTGTGATTTTGCGATGCAATAAATATCGAATTTTATATATGGGGTGTACTTCACCTTTTTTTAGGGGTTTTGTTTCAGGCTGAAGCTGAATACGATATAACGGTTGAGGTATATTGCTCTTGTTGAGAATGTTGAATACTGTTTTGGCTTGAAACCCTTCTTCCTGAAGGGCAAGATTGATTTCGTTAATGTCAACGTTGGGTTCGACGCCTTTGAGTACAACGATTAAGCCCTTACTACTTTTTAGCTGATATGTGTAGTAATTCTTTTTTACAGCATCAAATTCCGCTATTACTTTGCGATAATGAGTTTCGCTGTAGATTTTCACTTTCGTTTCCTCAATTTGGCCTTTGCGAATAGGAACAACGTGGAAATTCTTTGGTCCTATAAGACTTGTAATTCTAGAAATCAACTTATCTGAGTTGCGTTCTCTTAAGAAAATGGGTGGGGGTTTGAAATTTTTCTTGGAGATAATATTTTCGTCACTTCACCTGAAAGCAAAGCGTATCTATTTTCCGAACTAATAGGGGCAGTGTTCTGCTTTTGAATTTTTGTTGAATTCATTTGTTTTGAATTTTGTGGACTTCTTTTTCGCTTTACTACAGTAATGTAGCGATCAATTCCAGTTTGAACAGCAACTGGTTCTTTATTAGTCATCGCACTAGTTGCTTCAACTACTGGGTCATGCACTTCAGTAGAAAGGCCGTTATTTGTTTGCTTTGATGTTGTAGCTGTTGGTGTTACAGCAGGAGAAGCGCATTGTACACTCCACGGTATAGAGGGAGATAGTATATCACGAGAGAACAAATTATTTTTTTTGTCTGTATTTATTGTTGCAAATTTTGATGTAGTGTTAGAGTGAGGAATATGTACAGGCAAAAGATTTACACTGTTACTTTAACTTGTGCAGTGTGTAGCAACTGTTTTTTTTGATAATGCACTTATCGGGGGGGCTTGCGCGGGTGATTGCAATTTATTGTTTACACACACATTAACAGGCGATTGCCGTTGCCGGGGAGGAGAGCGCTGAACACTCATATTATAAACAAAATGTTTGCAAACGATATTATTTTATTTTATTTTTTTTTTTCTAAAAAAAAAAAAAAAATAAAATCACCGAAATAACTCCTTGAGTTTCTTAGCGTCTTTTCGCAAAATATTAAATTTTTTTTTTTACCGAAAACAATTACTTTTCCAACTCTATCAAACACGTCCACTCTTATTGGTGACTTTCACGGAACTTGCGTTTTTATGACTTCTCTTTATTTTTGGTTCTTTACACTTTAAATTACAATTACTTATTTCACTAATACTGGAGAGCGCCTAAGGGTCGCGGTATTTACACTTGACTATTCAAGTAAATTCAACTCAAAAGCGTCTGCCTTCAGTAAGCTGGCAGCTTATATACCATTTTCCTAAAACAATCAACATATAGATCTACTCACATACCAACATATAACATACAAGCCACAATCGATTCACACCATATGTGTGTATGTATGTACCCATTATATTTTTGATATTCACACACATGAGTAGTCCACGTGATTCTAGTTATCATGGTATGTGTAAACATTATGTGCATATTTCATATTTTGGTTCGCAATAAGTCTCATTCCTGTCTCTTCAAATCTTCATCACCTTACACTCGCGCCTTTCTAGCTTTCTCTTCTTACGCCTGCAAATACGTCTTTCTGCACTCCTATTCTCTTTGTATCAGTCCTTAACAGCTCACGTGGCACCTGAACACAGGGTTTTTCTGTAGGCGGCGTCTTTTTCTGCCGTAGTGTCGCGATACTTCTGGTCATACCACTCTTTCCTCGGAGGCTGGTAGAAACCAATTACCTCCTCAGCAGCAGTAGTTATGGAGTGGGATATATGTGTCCGCTGTACGCTGTATCATCAAGAGGGGGAGTGTTCTGCATAAGCAGATCCAATAATCGAGTGCTAAAATCATTTGATTTCTCTGGTGATTGCAACTTATTGACGACAAGCTTTTTCTGTGTGGGACTTCGTTTGACCTTTGCGACACATAAATTTGTTCACACCTTAGCTGCAACAATTTAGTGATCCGAGTCGATGTTGGCACCACGGATCGATTTCACGTCCATCAACCTGGAAGCATGCCAATCTTCTTGAAACCAAATGTCTATGTTTAACTGAGCAATTTGTAGAAACAAAAAGTCAGCATGGCTTGATAACGATTGCCATTCACCATAACGTCAGCTTTTTTCTCATTTCGAAAGAAATAAGGACCGATGTTGCCGCCAACGTGTAAACCACACCAAAAAGTCAATTTTAATGGATGTACTGCTGAGGAGTTTGAGGATTGTCTTCGCTCCATATGCGGCCATTTTGTTCATTAATGTAAACTTTTAACCAGAAATTATACTAAGCAAAAACAACACCCGTTGCATTCCTACTTTACAGTAAAACTTAAGTCGCCTTCATGGAAGAGTTGACCACGATTCTATCTTATCCCGGCACGCCCGATCCCACATTCTTTACAGATAAAGCAAACTGGGCGAATTTTATTACTTCGTCAGATTAACCTCAGACACGAGGTTAAACGGCACCCCTCACGGGTGCCGTGGCTCAGTGGTTAGTGTGTTGGCCTTCTGATCTGTAGGAAGAGGAGCTCGGCCAATGAGCCCTTCGGGGCTTTTAGTGCCATATATATATATATATATATATATATATATATATATATATATATATGTATATATATTTATATATATGTATATATATTTATATATATATATATTTATATATATATATATATATATATATATATATATATATATATATATATATATTTATATATATATATATATATATATATATTTTTTTTTTTTTTTTTTTATATATATTTATATTTATATATATATTTTTATATATATAATTATATATATATATATATATATATATATATATATATATATATATATATATATATATATAGTGATCAGCTCATGATAACCGATATACATTGTAGCTTTTATTGTTATAGATTACATTATTTACAACACCCTCACTAGAGCTTCATTTTACTTTTCAAAAGTGATACTATTTTAAAATTCATTTTAAGTAGTTATAATTATATACAAGTACATAAGCCAATCTAATTCAAAAGTTTTATCGAAATACAATTCAAAATTTATGCTGAAATGTTTGAAGAAAAATGATAAAAATAGAACTTAATTTAGAGATTAGGATAAACCATATTAGTTAATAAACTGAGACAATTTTTAATGATTTACAGGCTTAGTCATAGTATCAGCGATCATTTCATTCGTAATGAGATAATTTAATTTGATCAAGCCTTCAGCAAATTCTCGCGTATGAAATACTTCTTGACATCAATGTGTTTCGTTCGAGAGTCGTAAATGTTGTTCATAGCCAGTTTTATAGCAACTTGATTGTCACAGTAAGGTTGTATTGGCTTCGGCGCATCTTTGAACACTTCTTTCTGAAAACGTTTAAGTCAGAGAGCTTCCTGTATTGCCGCTACTAGGGACATAATCTAAGCTTCTGTAAACGACAAGGCATTTGTAGGCTGCTTACGTGTTGCTCATGAAATCGCACCTCCTAGTAGCTGAAAAACATATCCAGTCGTTGAACGACGTTCATCTAGATCGCCGGCCCAGTCTGCATCACAATAGCCGACCAACTGATAAGCGCTCTCCTTTCTGTAGGTTAACTTCATGTCGATTGTGCTCTTTAAGTAGCGAAGTACTCGCTTCACGGCAACCCAGTGCGACTTACCATAGATGATATTGAATCGACTGAGCGAACTCACCGCAAAACCTAAGTCTGGACTGCTGATTTGTGCAGTATACATAATACAGCCAATCGCTTTTGGAATCATACCTAGATAACCGTCGTTTTGTTGTAAAATATAAAAACTTTTCCACAGAAGAATTCAATATCAAAGCCGGAGTTCCACAGGGTAGCGTTCTTGGCCCCATTCTATATGTATTATATACTTCCGATCTACCAACAGATGCACGGTTGTTGACATCTACATTTGCTGACGATACTGCTATTCTAAGCCGTAATCGAAACCCAATTAAGGCATTCACAGATTTAGGGGAGCATTTAGTACTTGTTGCAAAATGGTAATCTAACTGGCGCATAAAAGTTAATGAGTCCAAATGTAAACATGTAACGTTCACACTTAACAAAAGCACATGCCCGACAGTTACACTAAATAATAACGCCATAGCTCATACACTTAGATAGACGGCTCACATGGCGCAAGCACATCGAAGCAAAAAGAACTCAGATGAAATTAAAAGCTTCTTGTCTGCACTGGCTCATCAATTTCAGATCACCATTAAACTTGAAATACAAGGTCCTACTGTACAACAGCATAATAAAGCCAATTTGGAGTTACGGAATTCAATTATGGGGGAACACTAGTAATAGCAATATTGAAATCATACAGAGATCTCAGTCTAAAATGTTAAGGATGATAACTGGTGCACCATGGTATATTAGAAATGAATGTATACACAATGACTTAAATATCCCAATGGTAGAAATTGAAGTTAAAAATACTAGACAAATATATACTAGAAGATTACAAAGACATTCAAACACTCTAGCAAGAACCTTGCTCAATACCTGCTATACTTCGCGCCTTCGGAGAAAGGACCTGCAAAGCCTTCCAATAAAAAGAAGAGCATCGTACAAAAAACATTGCTCTAGATAATAAGGATCTACTGTTGTTGACATAAATTAAGATTTTAAAACTTATTGTTAGATTCTTTAGGAATAAATAAAGAAAATGTATAATTAAAAAAAAAAAATCGCAGATAAATATCGCTTTTTGTCTATAGAAATCGATCCATCATTATTTCGCGTGATGTTCATGCAAATTACGGACGATCGATTCCCATGTCTTTCATTTTAAAGTGTCAAGGCTAGTCCTTTTTGAGTTTTGTTATCATCGTATTATTGCTGCCGAAGATTGGAATATTTCAATATATACAGAATATACAGCGAGTATGATGATGTTTTGAGCCGAATGCTTAAAGCCGCTGATCTCGTAAAGCTAAGCTGCTGTTGAAAAACTGAATTTAGTTTCATGTTCCACCTTCTACTCAACTGCTTTAAACCGTACAGGGATTTGGGTAGACGGCAGACTCTGCTAGTTTCACACATAAAGCACTGTGGTTAGTGTGTTCGCCTTCTGATCTGTAGGTCTTGGTTCAATCCCCGGCTGATGCATAAAAAATTTAATATCGATAAGATTTTTCTTTCGAACGGTACCCACCTGTCGGCAAGCAATTGGCAATTCTTCCGACAGTAACAACTTGCCATGAAAAAGCTTCTTAAAGAAGCTCAGAAAAAGTGATGTCACAAGTGTTCTGCCGTTCGGAACCGGCTAAAATAAGTAGGTCCCTTCTAATGTTGTCCTAAATTTAAGACGCACAACAGTAATGGAAGAGAAGCTCGCCAATGAGCCCTTTGGGGCTTTATGTGCCACATATTTATTTATTTTTATATATGTGTATATATATATGTGTATATATATATATGTATATATATATATATATATATATATATATATATATATATATATACATATATATATATATACATATATATATATATACATATATATATATATATATAAAAAAAATAAATAAATTTTTATATATATATATATATATATATATATATATATATATATATATATATATATATATATATATATATATATATATGGCAAAAGTCGCTGGGGGATAAATCTGAAGAATACGGTAGTTAGCGCAGCAATTTATTCAATTTTGGCATCGTTTTCATCGATTTGTGACACGGTGCATTGTCTCGGTGAAACAACACTTTTTTTGCAAATGTGGCCGTTGCTTTGTGATTTCAGCCTTCAATCGGTCCAAAAGTTCACAATATTAGTCGGTGTTAATGATGGTTCCTTTTTGGATATAGTCGATGAATATTATTCCGTTCGCATCCCATAATACAGACGCCATCACTCCGGCCACTGTTTATTGGATTGTGGTGTGTAATGGTGAAGCCATGTTTCTTCCATTGTCACATATCGACGATAGAATTCGGTTTTATTGCGGTTTAACGTTGTCGTTGTTTTTGGGCGATTGTGAGATCTGTGAGCAGAGTCTGGATAATGTTTAACAACCTATTGTTTGGTTTCCACTGTATTTGTTTTTTTCATCAAATAGTAATGCTTTATCATTATCAGGATATTCACTTTTATCTATTTTTTTTGTTCAATAACGAAAGTTACTTCACACAAAATAAAAAGAAAAACATTTGTGTACATTAATTATGTGCATGAAAAGTTACAAATATTGTTATTTTTTAAATTTAATTTTAATTATTTTCATTCTTAATTCTTTGAAATATAATTATTTTTGTTCTTTGTAGAAACCTAAGCCAAACCGCAATAATATTGGTGGTGGATCATCTGGAACGGTGGCCATTTATATCATTATAACTGTCAATATCAAAGTAACGATAATACGTCATTAACAACAACAGCAATAGCGGCGACGCAGTCGGTTGCATTAGCGACGGAGCTGTAGTAATCGATACAACGAGTACAGCAGCTAGTAGCAACAATAAGAACATCAATTGTGTTAACTCCACCGCAACAATTCTTCATCAACATCATCATCAGCAGCAGCAGCACCATCATCAACAGCAAGAGCAGCAAACCTATCGACAGCATCAGCAAAAAAATACAACCACAACATTAGCAAAAGCGGCAAATGTTAAAAACTCCACCATCAATATCAGCAGTAATACGAACAATGGTAATAACAATAATGACAATGGTGTTGTTGCTGTTGGCTTAGTGGGTGGTGGTACATCGGCTGCAGCTGCTAAAAATCAATTGGAACTATTGAATATAATGCGTGAAGCACTTTTTTCTCAGGATGGCTGGGGTTGCCAGCATGTGAATCAGGACACCAATTGGGAGGTGCCCAGTTCACCTGAGCCCACAAATAAAGATTCCACTAGCGGTGGTAGTGGTGGAGGCGGTGGTGGTGGTCCGCCACTTTGGAAGCCAACCATCAATAATGGCACCGACTTGTGGGAATCAAATTTACGTAATGGCGGCCAACCGCCAACACAACCTGTGCAAAAGACTCCGTGGGGTCATACGCCATCGTCAAATTTGGGCGGTACTTGGGGTGAGGATGATGATGGTGCTGATGGTAGTAGTGTATGGACAGCAACTAGTGGTAGTGGCGGTACTTCCAATAATCCAGTGGTAGTTGTTGCATCAACTGCTAGTGGTGGTAGTGGTGTTGTTGGTAGTGGTGGTGTCGGAAGTGGTGCCGGTGGAGGTGTAAGTGTCGGCGCTGTTGGCGTTGTTGGCGCCGGTGTGCCATCTGGAGCGGGTGCAGGTGGGGGAGCCGGAAGTGTAGGTAATGTTATTGGTGGCCCCACAAATGGACCACAACAATGGTGTCAGCAAGGTATGTACATAGCAGAACAAACATGTTATTATAATTTGAGATTGAGAGTATATATTTTTTTAGGTGCACAGAGCTCAAATGGCGCTGTAAATGTTCCTGTTGGTAGTGGTGGTGTAAGTGTTACTAATGTTGGTGGGACTTCTGGTAATGGATGGGGTGATCCACGTGAGATACGCAATGGTCCAATGGGCAGTGCAATAGATATGCGTGGTGTTGATACAATGCGGGCTGCTTCAGCTGGCGATCCACGTGATTTACGAATGCTTGATCCACGTGATCCCATACGTGGTGACCCGCGTGGCATTTCTGGGCGTTTAAATGGCACTTCGGAGATGTGGGGGCAGCATCATTCTATGCCACCGCACAGTCAAATGACCTCAATGGCGAAAATGGTTGGTGGCGGAGGTGGCGCCGGGGTCAATGTTTCCGCAGCTGTTGTTGGTAGTAATGGTGGTGGGCCGGTTGGTGTTGTTGGTTCGATGAGTGCTCCAGGCAGCGGTGTTAATCTTGGTGGAGTTAGCGGTGGAGGCACACAATGGGGTGCTGGAACATCTACTCTCGTTGGTGGAGTTGGTGGTGGTGGGCCGAAAGAAATCTCGTCAATGGCAGTAGCGGCGACAGCGAACAAACAAGTTACTGGTTGGGAAGAACCATCACCACCACCACAAAGACGCAATATACCCAACTATGACGACGGCACATCCCTTTGGGGAGGACAGCAAGCTCGTCTACCTGGTGGTGGTGGTGGCAACGGCACGCACTGGAAAGATATACCGGATTCAATGAATCGCAGTCATTTGTTACGCGGAACCATTGGTGGCAGTCAGAATACACCAAATGCTGGTGTAGTGTCCAATTTAGGCGGTGGTGTCTCCGGAGTGGTAACGGTTACCAACCAACCTCTCTGTGGTATTGTCGGCGGCAGCGTACCGGGTGGAGGAGCCAATACAATGGCTGGACCTCAGGGTCGACTGGCAGGTGTAGTCGGGCCATGTGGTGTTGGCATAGGTGTAGGTGGACAACATAAACCGGATACCACAGGCATGTGGATACATCCGAATAATGTAGGCGGTCGAGCAGCAGCGGTGGCAGCGGCAGCAGCTGCGGGTGTTACTACTTGGGGTGACGATGGTAGCAATCATGGCATGATTGGTAGTAGCTCCAGTTGGGGTGCACTTGATGATAAGACAAATGCATGTGTCGGACAAATTGGTGGCGCAGCTAATGGTAACATAGGGGGTGGTGCTGGAGCCGGAGGTGGCGCAGTGAATTCATGGAATGATACAACATCTACATCATCATGGAATAAGAATCCGAATAAGATAAGTGGTGGGATAAATAGTGGTGGTGCTGGCGCTTGGGGTGCTGGTGTCATAAGTGGAAGTATTGTTAATGTTGGTGCTAACGAAAATAATGGTGATTTATCCAACGACTGGAATGCACACGGCAGTATTGTTGGAAGTGGTGGCGGCGGTGGAAAGTCGCAACCAAAATTAATTGGTAGTTGTGGCGGCGGGGTCAATGTTGGTGGTGGCATCAACACCGACTTGGTCAAACAGAGTAAACAATATCGCATTTTGATCGACACTGGATTTAAAAAGGACGATGTCGAACGTGCTCTCATCAATGCTAATATGAATTTGGAGGAAGCAGCTGAACTACTTCGTTCAAATGCTGCTTCCATTGCTATGGAATCGTGGAGACGCGGTGGTCACGATGATACATTAGTTGGTTCCTATTCTGATCATACTACCGCCGCTGCAGTAGCTGCTGCTGCCGCCGCTAGCACTAGTGGTGGTGTTAGCGGTTTTCCTGGACGTTATCCCACCGCAAGTACGCAACCCACAATGTCATTCCCTCCGGTAAAATTGTAATACGAAGTTCTCTAACGTTGTAATTGCTATAATAGTTAATTTTGTTTTTTAGAATAATCTCTTGAATAATATGGGTGGAAATAATGTCGGTACTGTAGGTGGAGCAGCTGGCGGCATAGGCAATAATCCACAATTAGCCACGATAAATTCGATGCAACCACAAGTTCAAAAATATCTTAATCAAGGACAACATGGTGGTGTTGGTGGTGGACCACAATCTGTGAATGCAGCAACGGCGGCTGCAGTAGTCTTTGGTCAAACTGGGAGCGGAGGTGGTGGTGTTAGCGGAATCGCGAATACAATAACTAGCGGTGGTGTTGGTGGAGGTTTAACACAAACAACTCAGAACCAAAATAATCAACCCTCAGCACAGCAATTACGCATGCTCGTCCAACAGATACAATTGGCTGTGCATAGTGGTTATCTATCAAGTCAAATTTTAAATCAACCGTTAGCACCAGCAACGTTACTTTTATTAAATCAATTACTTAGCAATATCAAAGTAAGCATATCTTTATAGAAACGCAATATCAATTAATTTTTGTTTTCGCTACTTTCAGCATCTCCAAGGAGCACAGCAATCATTGGCACGTGGAAATAACGCCAATAATATTCAAATTAATGTTGCCGTTGCTAAATATAAGCAACAAATACAAAATTTACAAAACCAAATTAATGCTCAACAAGCAATCTATATCAAACAACAGCAACACCAACAACATCAACAACAGCAGCAGCAACAATTACAACAGCAGCAGCAGGGTCTACAACAGAATGCGCTTAATCCAGGAGTAGCTGCAAGCGCCCATCTGAGTAATTCCAATGTGGCAGCCGCTGAGTATCTACGAGGCCAACACGATGCCATTAGTGCTCTGCAGGGTAATTTCAGCGAAATTAATCTACATAAGGTGAAGAAATGAACTTATGTAAGTTGGTTAGGGCTTCTAAATCTTTTTGTATTGAATTCCAATTGTAGTCTAGTGGTGGATATCAGAGTGCACCAAATCAGCAGTCACGCCTAAATCAGTGGAAATTGCCTGTTTTGGATAAGGACATATCTGGAGGCGATAGTACAGATTTTTCGCGAGCACCTGGAGCTACTAAACAAAATCTATCAACAGCAGCTGTTTCAGCCGTCGCAGCCACAAACGCGAATTTGAATTCCTTGGGTCTACAAAGTGATGGGTGAGTTTAATTAGAAAATGAGGCGACTTTTTATATGTTGCTTTTGGTTATGATATTTTAGCACATGGTCAACGGTACGTAATATTGGTGATGGTTGGCCTAATCCAGCAAATGATAATGAGAATAAAGACTGGAGTGTCGCTGCGCAGGCAACAACGGCTGCAGCAACGGCTTATACTGATTTAGTGCAGGAGTTTGAACCTGGAAAACCATGGAAGGTACGTGCTATACCTTAAGAAAATAATAAAAGATAAAATCAATTGCGTGCTGCAGGGTTCACAAATTAAAACTATCGAAGATGACCCAAGTATAACTCCTGGAAGTGTTGCTAGATCTCCATTGTCTATTAATCCGACGCCAAAAGAAGCTGATATTTTTGCGAATGCTAGCAAAAAGTCACCGACTGATTTACCACCATTAAGTTTATCATCAAGCACATGGAGTTTTAATCCAACTACAACAGGTAGTCAACATTTTTCAAGGTGCGGTGTTCTTCTGACCTATTGCGATATAGATTGATACTAGTAACATTCTATATTTGTTTTTGTAGTTGGTCTGATAATACACAACAATGTACCACAGCAGAATTATGGGGTGCTGCTTCAGCAACATCAATGAATAAAACATCACGAGGACCACCACCAGGTTTGGGTACAACAGCAGTTACAAATAAAAATTGTATGGCATCCGTTGTAACAAATTCATCCGCAGTGATTGGTGGTGTTGGTGCTGTCAACACCAATGGTTGGCTAAATAGCGGTGGAAGTGGTGTTGCTGCTACTGTTGGTCGTGGTGCTTCTGGTGGTCTAATTGTACCACATAACCTCGCGCCTGTAAGCTCAGCCTCTAATTGGACAACACTTAGTGGAGGTGGAAGTGTTGGAGTTGGTGGTAATGGAGGCGCTGGTGTTAGTGGAGGGGGCGGTGGTGGTGGTGGTGGTGGCGGAGGCATTTGTACAACAACAATAAACAGTTGGAATTCATCATCGAATTGGTTATTGTTAAAAAATCTGAACGCACAGGTGAGCGAGCAATTATTCCGTGGCCAAAAAGGAATTAAACGCTTAAGTCGATCAACTGAGTTCTCACATATTGTGTCAAATTTTTTGGGAAAATCGAGAATACCATTAAAATAACATATTTGTTATTTTCCGTGATGAGGGAAATAAGAATCTAGAAACAGGCCATTTATAATAATATTTCCGAGCTCTTCGCTATATTTATGATTTCAAAAATTTAGTAACTAGTCGAGTCATGGATGAATTTACATTTCAGTATTTATTAAATAGTTTGCGTTTATTGCTTTTTGTCACAAAATTGTTAGAAAGATTTCAACAGTAATGGGATATTTTATTGAATACTTCTACTTCTTATTCTTGATTAGATTGATGGTCCAACATTACGTACATTGTGTATGCAGCATGGTCCACTTATAACCTTTCATTTATACTTAAACCAAGGAATTGCCTTATGTAAATATGCGACACGTGAAGAGGCCAATAAAGCACAAATGACATTGAATAGCTGTGTATTAGGTAATACAACAATATGTGCTGAATCGCCAAGTGAGAATGAAGTTCAAAGTATATTGCAACATTTGCCGCCACCATGCGTGCAACAACAACAACATCATCATCATCATCAGCAGCAGCATCATCATCAACAGCAACATAGTAATAATGGTAATGGGGTTGGCAGTAACCCAATAGTCGGCAACACCAGTAACAGCAGCAATACACCTAATGTCAGTAATGGTGGCTTAAGTAACAGCAGCAATAACGGCGGTAATGTTACTGGCAACAATAATCCTGTGGTAAATAATGGTAGCAACAGCGGTACTAATAGTAATAGCTCACAACAATCTGCAACAAATGGCAATGGTTTACAATCATCATCAACATCGACATCATCATCAGCGTCATCATCATCATCTGCATCATCCATATGTGTAACAGGAGTTCTAGTAACTTCCAATAATATTGGTGGTGGTAATAATTCAAATGGTTCAAATGCTGGAGGCAACAGCAGCGGTGGCGACAGCGTTGGTATGCATACTGGAGCTAATTCTTCCTCTACTGCTGCCGCCAATAATTGGCGTCAAACGCCAATTGCTTCTGCGGGTGGTAGTGTTGTCCAACAACAACAGCAACAAACATCAAGGCCATCTCCAGCTTCTGGCACAGGTATTACAACTGGGCGTGACGCTGCTGATTTTGATTACATTTCCAAATATGTTTGTTCCATAGTGGATGACTAAAATTAATTTCTATATTATTTTCTTAATAATTATTATTACACCATACTATAATGCTAAAATTAAAATGATTATTATTACATACTACTAAACTGAACTTCTTTAAATGGGTTTTCCTTCATTATTCACATATACACAAACGCATTCACATACACTAGTTCACTTGTCGCGCATAAAAAGATATTGCTTTTTGCTTGTTTATTTGCTCTTGTATAAAAAAAGGAATGTCCACGCTACAGTAATATCTGAAATAAAATAATATTATAACGAGTGTCGATGATTGGTTATTCATCACTAATTGTGAATGATAGCATCGAAACGAATGTCAACAAAAAAGAAATAGGCGATAACAAGATCAAGCCAACGAGAAAGAAAGAGAAGAAACTCGACTACAATAAAGGAAGATTCTGGAGTGTTGCCACAGAGTATAAAGAGTTGTTGTTGACAGATGAATCGATTGAATTTCGAAAGTGATCGTGCAAACATTGATATAGTATCAGAAATAAGAGTTGCAAATACATTAAAGAGCTATTGAAAATAGTTTATTAAATACATTGTTGTTGGACATAGTACAAAGTAGGTGTTGCAATTATTAACGACAGAATCCAGTGATCGAGCAGGGTTGACTCAAATAGAATAAAAAAAAAAACTTAAAATATGTGGCACTTACAGCCCCGAAGGTCACTTTGGCCATTACTGTTAGGCGTGTTAAATTTTAGACAGTATTAGAATGGACCTACTTATTTTATTCTGTTACGAACGGCAGAACCCTTGTGACATCACTTTTTCTGAGCTACGCTTAACTTTTATATGTATGTATTTATATATACATATAAATAAGCATAAGTAAAATTATTTGCATAAAAATATTTATTATAATAGGAATGATGATAAGACTGGTAATAATATTAATGATAATAATAGTAATTATAATTTGTTTACGATGAGGTACCAAAATGACCCGCTCATTTTGTTCAGACTTTCGAAAGAATGGGTCAAAACGTCTCTTTCGTGAGAGAACTAATACGTTCAAACGTTCTACAAAATTTTTCCTCGTGGGATTTTACTATATGTACCTAAATTACATATTTCGCTCCAGTATGAATTTTAACCCATTGTTTCTGCTTATTCTAAAAACACTGAGGCAAAAAATTGCATGATTCGTGACTCGCCAGAATATTTTGGAGCCTCGCCCAAAATTGTATTATGAACAGCGAGTCGCCAAACAGTATTAGCCTACTGTGTCAGAATCAGACGAATGTAAAAAACTTTGGCATCACTGTCGGCGACTCCCAGAAATGGAATCGCCAAATATGCCAAAATCAAGAGATTAGAATTTGCATGTGACAACTTCTGAATTTTCAATAAATTCATGTTATGTTGATTATTTTTGGATATTATTACAAGATTGCTTCCAAACTGCAAAAGTGTAATGAAGCAATAAACAATCTACAGAGAAAAAAGCACCAAAACATGTGTGTATCAAAAGCTTAACAAAGGACTAAATAGGACACATTTTTAATTGAATTAAAGGTCTTACATTTTTCTTTTGAATTGTATAAAAACAATTAAAATAAGTACAGATGCATATATGGGTGTGTCTGAAGATGCAGCCGAAGGAAATACTGTTGGTGGTGAACCCGAATTGTTATTTCTTCTTGCTTCTTATACATCTATTTAATAAATGACTAGATTAAAAATAAGTTATTTTTCATTGTTTTTTTATTAACGTAGACAAGGCATCATAAAGTAAGATTGGACATAGATTAGAATCGCTCAAGAAATATTTTCATTATTTCTTAAAATATTAAAAAAAAATGTATTTCGTTCAATAACATTTTTTAAGTAAATTCTTATAATAACATGTAATTTAATTTTGTTTAATATATGTTAGTTAGTTAGGTTAGGTTATGTGGCTGCCCTCTCTCTGAGAGGAAACACTGAAGCCAGAAAGGCCCATTGTGATACCAATTCTTCTCTTCTAATACTCTCTTTTAATATTGTTGTGCGTGTTAAATTTGGACAGCATTAGAAGGGACCTACTTATATTAGCCGGTTCCGAACGGCAGAACCCTTGTGACATCACTTTAACTTGGTTTTGTCACAGAGCTCTTTTAAGAAGCATTTTTGGCAAATTGTTACTGCCGGAAAAATTGCCACTTCTTGCCGGCAGGTGGGTACCGTTGGAAACAAAAATTTTACGCTTCCAATGAGCTTCTAGTCGGTAATGACTTGTTCCACAAATACAATATAATTTGCGTGCAATTGCAATATACTATTGAAGGCTACTCATTTTGCATTCGTAGTATCAATACCAGCTGAGAGTGTCAGTATGCCTAGACTATCGCCAAAATTATCATAAAAATCACAAACCACTGTTTCCATCCATGCAACATCTGTATGTCGGAAATCATCAACATATAAATTGTACGTCCCTGTTCCATTTTTTCAGAATTCTTCGGTCATAGTTTTACTATCTGCAAAATGTAAATGTAATGAAGATATATAATTGTATATCACACATGCACATACCCATATTATCTAAGCTTCTACATAAATTCATGTATTAATGTATTGTTTGCCTTTTGATCCGGATCAACCATACCAGGTATTGCCTACATTTTGTTATGGTGTCGTTGTACAGAAACAATTTGAAGGATTTTTCTAAAATTGCATTATCAAAAAATAAATCAAGTCGATATATGAAGATAATACGTACTTGTCCGTTTCTGTATTTCCAACGTGTCACTATTAAATTGGCCGCATCATTGGGTCCCATTACTGTCCATTGTCCATTGATGTGAGAAGCTGTATACATATTTGGAGAAAATTTCTGACATTACTCTGACCATAGCACAAATAATACGTTGCACTCATCCACTTCATACATATACATAAATACGACAGGTAATATGTTTAAAACTACGATGTTTTAACACAAAATTCGACTTTTACTAAAAAATCACTGGAAAGTAATTTAAAAAATTAACCACATAAAAACCAAAATGTACAAGTACATCGGTGTGTATGTGTGCTGTTTGTTTACTTTGCGCACGATTGCAAACAAATAAAAAGAAGCAACTGAAATGTCCACAGATTTTAAAATATTTATTTATTATTATACTTATATATATTATTACTATATTTTTATTTACCACCACACTTATTTTTCTTTGTCTGGTTGACGATTGAATTGTCATTGTTCGTTATGCTGATTTGGCAGTACTGCCGATTAGGCGAATCAATCCATTCGCCAACCATAATAGCAAAAAGTAACACTCGCCAAAGTCGCCAAATTTTAGCAGTTTTCACTTCATTGTCATTCTCTCGTTGCTAGGTCCTCAAGCAGCGTTCCGCTAATAACTACTATCGCTGGTTCGGACACTACATTATCTTGCTAAGTTTTTATTTTGTGAATGTTTAATTCTACTCGAATTAACCTTGTTCAATCACAAGATTCTGTTAGTTATAACTGCAACACTTGTTTTGTACTAACTACGAAGGTGGTCCCAGACATATAGATGGCGGCAGTAATTTGAAAAAAATTACTTTGGTTAAAAGTGTCAACCTTATAAAACATATGCTTTAAGTTTCAAGGCGCCACGTTGTTTAGTATTTTTTGGAGTCATCGAAAGTTAACGATCTCAATGAATTTGTGAACATGCAAAAAACTGGCCACTATTATGTAATTCAATACTTTCATTTGAAAGGTCTCAGTCTAACGAATATTAAAACCGAACTAAATTCTACTCTGGGAGAGTCTGCTCCTTCGTTTACGACCATAAAATATTGGGTGGCAGAGTTTAAACGAAGTCGTACGAGCTGCCAAGACGAACACCAGTTCGTCTTGGTCCAAGTGGTCGACCAATTGAGGTGGTCACGCCAGAAATTTCTATTTCCAAATTTGAAAAAATGGCTTGGTGGTAGAAGATTTCCAAATAATGAAGAGGTGGAGTCTGCGATAGATGGCTATTGTAAATAAGCTAGACAGCTCATACTACAAACAGGGTATCGAAGCTATAGAATATCGCTGGGAAAAGTGTATAGAGCTTATGTTGAGAAATAAAGAAACATTTTCCCAAATTTGTTGTTTTCTTTGTTAGGTCGGGTAGTTTTGGGACCGCTGTCGTATATACAACAAAAATTTATTTAATTGATACTTCTATTTACAATCGCTATTTAATGTACTTGCTACTTTTAACTTGCTATCGTGTGATGTTGCCTCGATAATTTCCCAAATTGATAGTGTCTGAAACGGATAGTGCCTCTGTCACTTTCGGAATTAAATTGAATTGATCCATCTCGTAGGTGTGCGACTTCAAATTTAAAATAAGCTGGCAATCTTAGCACGTTTAAAAAATTGTCATTGCTGGCATAGTGACCGTTGCATTATGTTGTGGGCATCGATATGCCAGGAGGAACATTGGTATATGCACATCTTCGTCTATACGTATTTATATACAACCTTTCTCAGATATTCCTCCAAGGTACGGTTGAACCGTGTGACCATATTGGTCATGATATCCAACCCAATAAAATCGTTTCTTTATTTTCTCGACAGTTTTGGTGATACCCTCCATTGCAATCATTGTGATACTCAGCTATCACTTCTTTTATTCTTACCTTGGGTACCAGTAGAAGGTCATCAGTCATATTTCCAACTTTACTTTTCCATGCCCGGAATAGACATCCATCTCTCTGGGCTTTGCCACTACGCCCTGTATGTCTTTTCAATTGGTCTCTCATTAGCCATTTCTTAATAAACCGGGATCCCCAAAATATTGCTAAAATTAGGCCAGCTGAGGTGAGGTATCAGTAGTGCGTCTTTGTAGATTGTTGACACACCCTCCACGTTAGATAGCCAGATGGTGGAATTTTGTAGTCAAGCGTCCAGGGGATTGTTGAACCATCTTTCCCATCCAGTAATAACAAACATGGCTACTGTTTGGGAGTCTCTGATGTAGATGATGTGTTCGGGGGCAGATACCAGTTTAATAAAGTTTAAATAATAGCAGTCCAACACGGGAGGACTAAAGATTTGATTTTAGAATTACATATAATATCTGAAGAGAGTGGGATACCTGCTGATGGTACCCGAGGTAGAGACAATTTATGGAACCTATCGATTATTAATACTATGAAAGAGAAGTTGATTTTCGTCGGCGAGCGAAAACAGCATTTGATTATTTCACCTCTCAAACTGTTGAACGAGGGTAATAGAGTAGTACACACTATAGTACCTGGGAGAACTATGAAGATAGTCCCCATTAAAGTAAATACAAATTTCGAAACAATTATAGTAGAAGAAAAGGAAGTATCTCCTCGAATATATTTAGGTCAGACATTGTGCAGTGTGATGGACAACTCAGTGTATGTATAATGCTCTACAATGCAGATTCGTACATTGTAAATAACGAGCTTAAAATAAATATAATTAAGTTTAATCATTCTGAACACGTAGAATACAACATATCTCGTAAAATAAGTAATATTAAAGAAACGGATAACCACGAAGGGGTTACCAAAATATTAGATACAATTAAACTAGACCCTTTCGTGCGACTTCTTCAATCTTATGGAGAAAATAATACGAGCTGCTAATCTAAGACATAATGGCACTATTTTCAACAAAAGTGTCATGCTGTTAGCGTATGTCGACGATATTGACATAATCGGCATGAACACGCGAGCAGTCAGTGCAGCATTCTCAGAGTTGGAAAGAGAGTCGCGTCGGATGGGTCTTACGGTGAACAAGGGCAAGAAGAAGTATCTAATGTCAACAAACAAAGAGTCCCGGCGTCTTGGACAGCACCTCACTGTTGACAACTACGCTTTTGAAGTAGTAAGGGACTTTGTCTATCTTGGAACCAGCATTAATAGTCGTAATGAAGTCAGCCTGGAGATCATGCGAAGGATAACTCTTGCTAACAGGTATTACTTTGGACTGAGTAAGCAATTGAGAAGTCGAGCCCTCTCTCGAAGAACTACACTCTACAAGTCTGTCATCATGCCTGTCCTAACATATGGCGCTGAAGCCTGGACAATTTCCACCTCGGATGAGCGAATGCTTGGAGTTTTCGAGAGAAAAGTCCTACGCAAGATCTTTGGACCTATTTGCGTTGGTGGCGAGTACCGAATAAGGTACAACCATGAGCTGTACGAGTTTTATGCCGATATTGACATAGTAAAGCGCATCAAAATCCAGCGGCTGCGCTGGCTAGATTATGTCGAGCGAATGGAAGAACACGCTCCAGCTAAAAAGGTGTTATATTCGGAACCCGCTGGAGGACGACGCAGAAGAGGAAGACCTAACCTCCGGTGGAAAGACCAAGTACTGGAGAACCTGTCGGCGCTTGGAATTTCTAACTGGCGCCAGCTAACAAAGAACAGAGATGGCTGGCGAAGCATATTATTTTCGGCCTAAATCGATTTTCGGTTTTTATGGCCACATAAGTAAGTAAGTAAAGTAGTAAACTAGACCCATACTCAAACATTGAGGAAAAGAGATCCATAGAAGACCTATTTTAGTAATTCCACGATTTAAGCTTCTTGGAAGACGACAAACTGTCTCACACCACAGGTATACAACACACAATACCAATAAAAGAAGTCCAGGCGCCAATCAACCAAAGACAGTACAGGCTACCATAAACACATAAAGAAGATATCAATAAGCAAGTAAACAAAATGTTGGAAGACAAGTAAATTATTCCCAGCTCATAGCCTTGGAATTCTCGCACAATTTTGGTGCAAAAGAATTTGGAGAAGATGGTAAAAGAAAATGGAGGCTAGTAGTAGATTTCAGGAAACTAAATGACGCCACCATTAAACAGGTTTTACCCATTCTACGCATCGATGAACTATTAAACCAGTTAGGTCATTGCAGATATTTCACTACACTTGATTTGGCCAGCGGGTATCATCAAGTGTTATTGAAAGGGTCAGACACAGAAAAAACAGCTCTTAGTACAGGTGTTGTGCACTATGAATTTAATAGAATGCCTTTCGGCTTGACAAGACACCCTGCCACTTTCCAAAAGCTAATGAACCCTGTACTAACAGGTCTTCAAGGTATAGATTGTTTCGTATATCTGGATTACATCGTTGAACTTGGTCGGAACTTGGCACAACATGAATCGCATTTACAAAGAGTGTTTGAACTTTTACGTAAACATAACTTAAAGCTAAAAACGCAAAGGTCATAAATGCACTGGGGGAGGGGCCCTACCAGACAATGACAAAGTGGTATGTGGTAAAAATATTTCTGTACAAAAGAATAAAAAACATGTTCAGGAATTTTTAGGTTTAGTAAATTATTATCGCAAATTTGTTGAGGATATGGCTGGTATGGCACTGCCAATCAACAAACTACTCAGAAAAGACGTGAAATTTAAATGGATAGAAAAATGTCAGAAAGCTTTTGAGGATTTGAAGCAAGCAATTCACTTTCCGCCAATTTTAACCCACCAAGATTTTTCTAAACCTTTTGTGTTAACAACAGATGTGAGAAACGAGGTGTAATTCTATAGCAAGGTGAAATTGGAAAAGATAGACCAATAGTCTTTGCGAGCAGGGCACTCAGTGACATTGATAAAAGGTATTCCACCATTGAAAAGGAATTCCTGGCCATCGTATGGGCTGTGAAGAATTATCTAGCCATTCAAAATCTACACCGACCACCAGCCACTACGAGGAATTGCAAACCTAAAGAACCAAACATCACGTTTGGCAGGTTTCAGATATAAATTATACAAATTTGATTATCAGATTGAGATTGAGATTGAGAATTTAAAATTGTGGGAATTTTCCCAGAAACCACATCGGGAAATAAGTACATTCTAACTTTTCAAGATGTTTTTTAAAAATTTTTCATTTGTGTAGCTATTGCTGATGCAGAATCTAGCACAGTAGCAAAAGCTTTTTACAACGAAGTTATTACAAGCTACAATATACCAAAAAATTTAGTCACAGATAATGGTACAAATTTTACATAAAAATTGTTGTCAGATACATGCAAGATGCTAGGTGTTAAAAAATTACGTATAACGCCATATCACCCACAAGCAAACGGTTCTCTAGAAAGAAGTCATAAACCCTTAGCGCAATATCTTAGGAGTTTCGTTAAAGAAGATGCTTAAAATTGGGATCAGTAGTTTGCGTCAGCAATGCATGTTCACAACAATACAGTACATACAACCACCAAATGAACACCTTTCAACACACTATACGGCTTTAACACCGACATGCCAACAACTCTGAAAACTAAAAGAACACTATTGTACAACGCAGAAAACCAAAATAAGTTATTAAAATATCAAATACCTAGGTCCCACGAACGAATTAAGAAAAATCAGGAAAAAGCAAGGGAAAACGCCAAGAGGCAGTACGACAAGGGCATACACCTGGTAAATTTTAGAGTAGGAGAAAAGGCTTTATTAAAAATTCAAACGAGGAAAAACAAATTTAGTCCCATTTGGACTGGACCGATCGAAATAGTAAACATAAACAGTCCTGTAACAAGAACTATATGGGCTCCGTAGCTCAGTGGTTAGCGTGTTAGACTTCTGATCTGTAGGTCGTGGGTTCAATCCCCGGCTGATGCATAACAAATTTAACATCGGAAAGATTTTTTTTCGAACGGCAAGCAATTGGCAATTCTTCCGGCAGTAAAAAACTGCCATGAAAAAGCTTCTGAAAGAACTCTGTGATAAAGCTCAGAAAAAGTGGTTCTGCCATTCGGAACCGGCTAAAATAAGTAGGTCCTTTCTAGCACTGTCCAAAATTTAACACGCACTAAAGTAATGGAAGAGAAGATTGGCCAAAGAGCCCTTTGGGTCTTTAGGTAGGTAGGTTGAGTAGTTGTCTGTTGACGCACTTAGGCCTATTAAAGGCCCATTGTGATACCACCGGAGTTTTATCCCTTACCCAACTGGGTCCGCTTTGAGCCAACCTGTGTATTTAATAAATGACACTATTTTTGTTAGTTTTATTTTCGTTACCTCTGAAACGCCACCAAGAAAAGCCGTTCCGACTGCAGTGAGCCTTTTTATGCCTAGAACCTGGCATCTGCACAAGAGATGCTCAACTGTTTCCTACTCCTCTATATCTTGGCAGCTCCTACAGTAGTCGTAAGAATTTGCCCCTAGTCTATTCGCGTGTCTTCCAAGAAGGCAATGTCCTGTTAGAACCCCAATTGTCATTCTAATGTCCTGCCAGCTCAGTTTCAAAAGTACTTTAGTTAGAGCTAAGTTCCATTTCGGCCACATTAGCCGACTATTTAAACAGTTTCCCTTCTGTCTCCAAAGTGTGTTAGCAGTATCTATGGTGAATCTGTCTATCAGTGACTTACAAGTTGTCAGTGTAGTGCTAATGTTGCGTCGTGCCTTGCTAGTTCATCCGCCCTACAGTTGCCTTTGATGTCTCTGTGGCCTGGTACCCAAAAAAGGTGGATGTTGAAGTAGTTAGTGAGTTCAATTAGTAGTTCATGACAGTTTATAACCGTCTTTGATGACTGCCTACTCATTTGGAGCGATTTTAGTCCCGCCAGACTATCGGAATAGATATAAATATCTTTTGTAGTCGAAACACCTTTTTTGACAATAGAGATTGCCTTTATGGCTATAACTTCAGCCTTAAATATACTGCAATGAACTGGTAGGTGGAAGGCTACATTGGCGCTTAACGCTTCCGAATATACGCCTCCTCCCACCTGATCGTTAAGTTTGGAGCCGTCCGTGAAAATACTGACTTTGTTCTCGCAGTCCGTCCTATCGTTCTCCCAGTCTTCTATTGTTGGGAAGTTTATAGTGAAGGGCTTTTTAAGGAATATTGCCGACGAGTTGCAATAGTCGGTGGTTCTGGATATGAATGGAAAGCCATCTAAGGTAGATAAGTGTCTTTTCGGGTAAGTGGCTAATAGAGAAGATTCCCTAAGCCTTAAAGCCGATTTGGATGCTAGTTCAGTCTCATGCTATCCCTCGACCCGCGAACAATTGTTTACGACCGAGTGATTAAGAGGATTCTACTGATATCAAAAAACTATCAAATAAGCCAAAAAAAAAAACATAATTATATTAATAATAATAAATAAAAAAACAAAACAAAATCAAGCAATAAAAAATCTGATCTCTTTTCTCTGAAGTAAAAATAATAATAATAATAATAAAAGTGATAACTACAATTAATAAAGTCTAATTAATTTATACGATGATGAAACCGCCTGACCGCGGAAAAACGGTAAACTCATCTCCGTTTCTCTTCGATATAGACAACACTAAAACTTTGAACAATGCGATTGAAGGCCCGAAGTATCTAATGATGACAAGAAAAGAAAGTAGCGATACTCTTACTAACGTCTCTCCATTTTTGATTAAAAAAGTAATAGACAACGTTTCCTGTGGCGAAGTTGAAATGTGTAAAAAAATTCGCAGTGGAAACATTCTAATCAAAACTAAAAATACCTAAAAATTAGTTTCTCTTACCCCATCAATAAAAATAGAAGTTACTGAACATAACTCTCTTAACTGCTCTAAGGGAGTAATATACTCTAATGACCTGAGAGGAATTACCGAAGAAGAAATTCTCAATGAACTCTCCAACCAAAATGTATCCGAAGTCAAGAAAATACTAAAGACCATAGACGGTCAACTGAAAGAGACTGGCTTAATCATTATAACTTTTGCAGTACCGACACTACCAGCGAATATAGGCTACGAGAAAGTTAACATCAGACCATATATTCCTCTCCCATTACGCTGCCGAAATTGTTTTAGATTTGGGCACTCTACTAACCTTTGTAAAAACGATAAGTTATGTATGATCTGTGCTAATAAAGAACACTTGAACCCTAATGATGAGTGCACAAGCCCTAATATGTGTATTAACTGCAAAGAGAGCAACTTTCCCGACAGTAACCATTCCGTATTCTCCAAAACTTGTCCTATATTCATAAAGAACAAGGAGATCCAAGCAATAATTACTCTACAAAAAACCGATATGAGAACGGCAAAAACAATCTACGATGATCGTCATCATCAGAGTGTAAGCTCAAATGCAACAATTTTCAACGACAAACATATGCATTTACCAACAATCCCAAAACGTACATTCACCACCGAATTTCCAGCACCAATATTGTCACATGATCAACCCGACAAATCTAAGCGATCTCAAATCTCATACAGTGACGTCGACGTCAGCGACGAAGGAGAAAGAACATGAAGCTCTGACGGATATAATTTAAGATCACAAGCTAAGACCACCAAAATTAATATCCTTCCTTTAAATACACCAAAGAGACTTAAATCTCAATTAAAAGCTCTGAATACAAAATGCAACAATAATAAGATAAAGAAACCTTCCGATATTCACCAAAAACCGATTCCAGATGATTCTATGCTTCTTGACGACGAGCTATAGATTTACCATATATTGTTATATATATATATATATATATATATATATATATATATATATATATATATATATACATATAACATATTACAATATATTTATATTTATTTTTATTAATTTCTTTTATATTTACATTAAATTTACATTATTTATTTATTTATGTAGTATTATTATACATATATCGTACCATTAGCAGCAATGGCTCTTCGAATAATTCAATGGAACATGAATGGATATTCCAATAATTATAATGAGTTATTAATCTTAATCAAACGCTACAACCCAAAGATTATTTCAATACAGGAATCCCACCTTCACTCCCTTTCCAACATCCCAATCCCAATCAATTTTAGCCTATATTCCCTTAATTATGCGAACTCACCATTTGGTGGAGTTGCATTACTAATCCACACTTCAATTCAACATAAGCAAATTACTATCAGCAATGACTTCGATGCAATAGCAGTTGAAGTCTGCTCAAAACTAAAATTTAATATAATTTCAACGTATATATCTCCACAGACTAACTTCAATATCTCCAATCTCCAAAATGTATTTAATTCTCTTAACAATTCATCGCTAATAACTGGAGATTTTAACAGCTGGCATACTAACTGGGGCTCTCCAAAAAACAACAAAAGAGGCACTATTCTCGCGAAATTTATTAGCCAATCAAATTTTGTTTTACTCAAAAATGGTACTCCTACTCACTTCAGTACACATCGTACTTTCTCACATATAGATTTATCTTTCTGCTCACCTTCTCTTGCAATCTGCTCTAAATGGAAAGTAAGCAATGATCTTGCAGGCAGCGACCATTTTCCAATAATTATAGATTTTTTTTCAATTAACAATCATTCTAATTATGTAACTCGCCCGCGTTTCAAGGTGGACTCTGCCGATTGGACACTATTTATTCAAAACTGCATCCAGCATAATTCCATCCACGAAATTTCCTCCAATATCAATAAGGAAGCTGCCAATATAAAAAAAATAATCCTTCAATCTGCCTCCGTATCAATACCTCAATCCTCTTACAACAGAAAACCATACGCAGTTCCTTGGTGGAATCCACAATTAAACCAGCTCAAAAAAGACAGAAATGTTTCTTGGCACACCTTTAAAAGAAATATGAGCTTAACCAATATGCTAGACTACAAGAAAGCTAGAGCAAAATTAAAACGTGAAATAAAAATAGCTAAAAGAGAATCCATCATGGCCTTCACAGCCAAAATAAATCCATCAACTCCAGTCGGAAAAGTTTGGAGCAATATCGGACGATTTAGTGGTTACAAAATCTCACACGGGATTCACTGCATTCTTGATCCAAATTCTCCATTACAATATACCACAGACAAAACCCGTATCTCTAACATTTTTAGCACTGACTGGTCTAACAAATCCTCTGACTCTAAATTTTCGATAAAGTTTCAACAAATGAAAAATATAACTATTCATCAGAGAGAATACCCCCAACCATCCCCAAGTGCACTTATAATTGAGCAAGAAATCAACCAATTGGAATTATTGTCAGCTTTAAACAAGCTGAAAGGTAATACACCAGGTATTGATCGAATAACTTACTCTATGATTCGCAAAGCATCATCTGTAATGAAGAACAGATTATTGAGCTTCTACAATAACGTCTTCAACAACTATCTCCCACAACAATATAAAGTTAGTCTTGTAGCACCTATCCTAAAACCAACATGTGACAAAACTGAAACCAAATCCTACAGACCGATATCGCTTAACTCATGTATGTCAAAGGTCCTTGACAAAATAATCGCCAACAGACTATGGTGGTTTGTCACTACGAACAAACTGCTACATAGTCAGCAGTTCGGATTTAAAAGAGGCAAATCGACAACTGATACTCTACTACATGTAGACTATCTGAGTGCGAACTGCCTCTCTAAAAAGAAACATTTAGCAATAATATCACTTGACTTTGAAAAAGCTTTTGATAAAATAGGTATACACACAGTTATAGACCAACTAATCGAATGGAAAGTAGGTCCAAAAGTGATTAATTATTTTAAATGTTTCATGACCAACAGAAAAATAATTGTGCGAATAGGCAAGTTCACCTCCGACCTTAAACCGCTCCACAATGGAATCCCTCAGGGATCGCCACTTTCGGTTATCCTGTTCCTAATACCCTACAACAAATTAAGCCACGTTATGGCACTCCAAAAAGAAATCGACTTCTGTGATTATGCTGCCGATTTTAACATTATAGTTAAACTAGACCAAAAGAAAAACCCCACTATAGATTTGACAATATTATTTCAGAACATCTCTAACTGGTGTGAATACTCTGGTGCTGCTCTTTCTAGTCCGAAATGCAAATTTATACACATTTGTCGGAAACACAACTGTAACTGCACCGTTATTGCTAATAACATCCACATCCCCGAAGTTGATAACTTGAAAATCCTAGGGCTATATATTAACCAAAGGTACAGATGGGACAAAGACATAGAATACCTCAACAGTTCCTTAACAAAACAACTCGACGTGGTGAAATGCCTATCCAACGTTAAATTCAATTGCTCCACACATTCTCTGCTACAAATAGTAAAATCGCTCATAATGTCAAAAATCAACTACGGTCTAGTATTTTATGGTTTCTGTAGTAAAACACTCCTAAATAAAATAAAAAGTACCCTCAACGCAGCGATTAGAACTGCTCTAGGTGCATTCCGCTCTACACCGATATACAACATGTTTTTCGAGGCTAATTTCCTCACTCTTGAGAATCAAAGACAATTACTCCTTAGCAAAATAAGTAAATCAATTCTTTACAGTCGAGACACGCCCTTATTCAACATCATAAAAAAAAATTATAAAAACCCATACCATACAGAAAATCCCTTCAACATTATCAAGAGCAATACGGAACTGCTCTCAGTTGAATATACCAATTTTGCCATTTAAAATCACGACAGCTCATCTCCCTCCCTGGCACCTCAAGCCATCATCAATCAATAATCAACTCCATAGATTCAGCAAATACTCTACACTTCCTTTTCATTTCCGATCATTATTCTTTGGGATAAGGGATCAGCTACCCAATTATTATTTTATCTACACAGACGGCTCAAAGTCACACGGAATCACAAGCTACAGCATTACAGACGAAAGCAAATTTATTAAAGTGGAAATTCTTCCTGAATACAGCTCTGTATTTTCAGCAGAAGTTATCGCCATCTACGAAGCTATTAAGTACGTTAAGAACAGGCAAGGCAACTTTGCAATATGCTCCGACTCACTTTCCTCCCTTAACGCCATATCTAATATTCTAAATAATGATTTTTATGCTACCAACATTAGAAATTTCTTAATCGACAAATTTCCAAAAATCATTCTAATTTGGGTCCCAGGACATGTTCAAATAGAAGGCAACGAGGTCGCTGACCGCGCCGTAAAATACGCTCGCTCTGCCCCTGTTATTTCTACTCCCAACTACAACTTCACTGATAACAAATATCACCTAAAGCATTACCATTCTAACTCTAATAAGATAATTTGGAACACTACCTCGAGTTGGTACAAGGATATAAATACAGACCGCATACATCTTCACTACTATTTACATGAAACAATAAACAGATTGGACAGTATCAAAATAATCCGCCTGAGATTAGGCCATACGAAATTATCCCATGGGTATTTGATGAGAATTGAGGGCAATGCCCTATGTAATTGCGCTTTCGAAATCCAAAATAACCTGCTATTACATTACCTACGTGAATGTCTAGAGTATCATACCTTTCGCCGCGACGATCCTTTAAACCTCCTCTCTAACCCTTCCCCGACTAATATTGAAGAAATATTAAAGTTCTTAAAAGCTTCTAGATTGTATTACCATATATAGTAACTGTCGTATTTTAACTCTCTCCTTTCATCCATAAGCAGCTGAAGGCCATTGTTGCTATTGCTGCTACACCCTCAATTAGGTATTAATTTAGTTAATACTCTAATTCTGTCAAATAAATAAATGAAATAAATGGATGATAGTTTTTTACCAAACAGGTCGATCGGTAGCAGGTGCAGCATGACATTCAGCGCTGCTGTTGGGGATGTTCTAAGAGCTCCGCTTATGAACAACCTAGCTATTCTCTGGATGCCTTCCATGCGCTTAACTGCATAGTTTTTATTTAGAACCGACCACCAGACTAAAATATCATAAGTCAGAATTGGCCTTACTACAGCTGTGAATATCCAGGGTTTCAAACCCCATTTCGTTCCCACTGCCTTTTTACTCGAGTAGAGAGCTACAGCCGCTTTCCTAACTCTATCTTCTACATTATAACTCCAATGAAGCTTCCTATCTAGGATGAGTCCTACATACCGGGCTTTGTCACTAAACGACAGTGTAGTATCGTTTATAGTTGGGAGGTGAAACTCAGGTAGCTGGTGCTTTCTGGTGAACATAACCAATTCTGTCTTGCTGGCATTGACACCTAGTCCACATGACTTAGACCAAGTATCAACTTCGTTAAATATGTCTTGCATTATTTCGCAGAGAGTATTCGGAAATTTCTAGATTACTGTAATGGCAACATCATCCGCGTAAGCAATAATTTTATGGCCCCTCCTCTCCAGGCCCCGCAACAATTTATTCATTGTAAGGACCCACAGATTCTTATCACACAACATTATCTCACCATAGCCAACAGAAGATGGCGGAATGAGAGTTCTTGTGCGACCACTAGGAAAACCTGGCCAACTCTTGACAATAGACGAACTCGTTCACTGTTGTCAATGGGCAGGAAAACCATCAGTAATGTAGTCGCCGTACTCACGGGCCACTGGCTTATGGATAGGCATGCTGCAAGGCTCGGTTTACTGGCCAACGATTTTTGTCGCAGCTGCCAGGACGAGGAAAAGGAGGAAAGTGTTCCCCACTTCCTCTGTAGATGCCCCGCCTTGGCACGCAGAAGGTACACTCTACTGGGGAGTGCCTTTTTTACAGATACCACTATCCTTGCACCCATGGATGTCAGGGACATTGCTCTATTCATTAGGAAATCCCAATGGTTCCGCTTAACAGAGGAGATAGAATAATAAGCATCAATGATGCATGGTGACACAATGGGCCAATTATTTGGCCTAAATGCGCATAACCTAACCTAACCTAAGGACCCACAGAAGAGGGAAGAGTAAACCGCCTTGAGGAGTCCCCCTGTTGACAGATCTACGTACATTCGAGTTTCCCATTGCTGTATTTATGAACCTGCTTATCAGCATATGTCCGATGTACTCAAACAGGATATACCCAACTCTGCCAACGCGGTAGTTATTGGCCTCGGGTGAATGTTATGAGGGAATTTAATGCAATTTCAGTGAACTTACCTTTACTGTAGGCATGCTGTGATTTCACAAGTTGCTCCGGTATAATTTTACTTCGAATGTATAAGTCCAATAGCCGTTCTACCGTTTTTAATAAGAATGATGAGAGACTGATAGGCCTATAGTCTTAGGGCTAACATGTGAGATTTTACCTGCTTTCGGTATAAATACAACTTTTACTTCCTTCCATAAGGAGGGAATATGATTAAATTTCAATGCACATTTGAAAGTAGTTATAAACAAGTCCATGATGTAATCTAAGGACTGTTGAAATTACCCTGGGTATATACCATCGGGTCCCGGTGATTTGAATGGCTTAAAAGACCTAACTGCCCATTCTGGTGACAATGCTTGTGACGTCTACGTCAGATTCCGAATTACATCCGCATTCATTTAATGTTGAGGCGCTCGCTACGTTACTGGAAAGTGTGTTTCTAAAAGTAAATTCAAAGTTTCTTCACTGGATACCGTCCAGCTTCTGTCAGTTTTCTGTAGATGTCCGATTGAGTGGTTAGTTTTTGAAAGGATTTTTCTTAATCCAGAAGCTCTGTAGTGCTCTCAACGTCCTCACAGAATGCCCTCCATGAGGTCCTTTTCGCCTCCCTCAACTCTTTCTTATAGGATTTTAATCTATCATAATAGCAATTCCAGTAGTTATTCCTTCAATATAACTTTGCGACGTTGAATTGCTTCCTACATTCTATTCTTAGCTCATTGAGTTTCGCAGACCACCACGGTGGATTGTTCTTCCCTCTCATAACTCTTTTCGGGCAGGCTTTATTTAGCCCTTGATTACAAGATTTAGTGAAAATGCCAACAAGCTTATCTAACGATTCGCCATTATTGGGATTAAATGGTGGATTTATTAGTAGTGTTGACTGAAGTGACCGACGGTACACTTGTCAGTTATTTTTCCTTATGTTCCTAGTTTTGGGTGGTTTGATCAAGTCTTCCTCAAAAGCAGTTTCTATATAACGCTGATCAGAGAAAGAGTGCTTTTCAAGCACTTTCCACTGAACCATCTTATCAAACAGAAAGTCGGAGACTAAGGTTATGTCAAGGATCTCCTGACGATTACGTGTAATAAATGTGGGTTCTTCCCCTCGGTTGCAGAGTAATAACCTATTATTGATAATAACATTAAAAAGCCACTCACCCCTTTCGTTGGTGTCCGTGCTGCCCCAGATGGTAGGGTGTGCATTTGCGTCCCCTCCCATTATAAGCCCTTGCTTTGATCCCTCGTTGTCCATCACCAGCTCTTTTAGCAGTTGCGGTGGTAACGGTCCTGGATCGTCGTATGCCAAGTAAAAGGAGACAAGCGGATATCTTTTCTTGCCTGTCTCCCAGCTTATCGTCGTCATGTCTTCATTGCTATATTTATGAATTAGAAAGATATTTAGTTGTGTTTTAACCAATATACTAGGGCGGATTGATAATGAAGCTACCAAAGTAGGAAAAAAACATTTTTTTTTTTTTCAAAAAACATTTATTTCTCAACATAGTCTTCTTTTACTTCGACACACTTAGTAAGACGATATTCCAACTTTTTTATACCATCTGAATAATACGATTTCGGGAACCCCTCAAAATACGCGTTATTTTCGGTAATCACTTCTTCGTTTGAGCTGAATCTTTTTCCTGCGAGCCATTTTTTCAAGTTTGGAAACAGGAAAAAGTCACTAGGAGCTAAATCTGTACTATAAGGTGGATGATCAACCAATTCAAAGTGTATTTGACGTAATTTTAGCATCGTATCTAATGCTGTGTGAACCGGTGCGTTGTCTTGAAGAAAGAGCACTTTTTTCTTCTTTATATGTGGTCGTTTTTTCTTGATTGCATCATTCAATTGATCCAATAAAGCACGATAATACTTTCCTGTGATTTTGGTTCCAATATTTCGAGTGCATCCCAAAATACAATGGCCATAACCTTGCCAGCCGATTTTACTGCCTTCGCCTTCTTCGGAGCACTTCCACCAGCTTCCACCCATTGTTTTGATTGATTTTTGGTTTCAGGTGTGTAGTGGTGTACCCACGTTTCATCAACAGTTATTAATCGACGCTAAAAATCAACAGGATTACGCTTTATCATGTCCAAACACCGCTGTAAAGAGGTCTCTCGAAATCGTTTTTTTCGACACTGAGCAAACGCGGCACCCATCTTGCCGATAGCTTTTTCATATGCAAATGTTCATGCAAAATGTTGAACACACGTTCATATGAGATGTTTACCATTTCAACAATCTCACTCAACTTGACTCGGCGATCATTCATAACTTGATTTTCTTGATATTTTCTTCAGTAACCACCTCTTTTGGCCTTCCTGTTGATGGTATTGTTGCAGTGCTTGTTCGGCCGCGTTTAAATTCAGCAATCCAATATTTTACCATGTCATCTGCTCCGTCAAATATTGGATTGTCCGTAATGTTTATCGAGCTTTTCTTCTGTCTCTTTCGCCGTTTTCCCTTTCAAATAATAGTGTTTAATCACTGCACGAAATTCGCTTTTTTTCATTTTTCCTGAAACCCAAAAGATGGTTACTTCAAACGACTACAACAAATAAACTAATCGATGAATTTGGGTAAAATTTTAATAGCTGACGTTTGACAGATCGCAATTTCAAAAAAATTGCGAGCTGTTCTGCCTTTTTCGTACTTAGGTAGCTTCTTTATCAATCCGCATTCGTATATGCTCTTGCTCTACCTGTACAGTTAGCGCGGTATGTTGTATACTTTGGTGTCCTCAGACCAGATATACGCCCTCCATTCAACCATGGTTCCTGAACGAGGACGAAGTCTTGCTGATCTTCTGCCAGACGGTTCAGGGGGGCAGCCGATGCTGCCTCACTGTGGTGGAGGTTAATCTGCAGCAGACGCAACATCCGTTAGGGTGATGTCTGCATCTTCCTGTGAGCTCAGTAGCTCCCTTTCGCTGTATAGCTTATTAAACGCATCCGTGAGGGTGGTGCGTGAAGAGGTATGCCCTTCTTTTCCTCTCCACGTCGCTGATGATATCGCCTGCTTCATTGGGCGCTTGTTCGTTTTTTGAGGCTAATTGCTCCGCTGCTTCGGCATCTGTTTTATAGGTCTTGACGCTAACCATTCCAAAACCATAATTTATAGTACCGTCGCATTTCGCTAGCGGTTCCAATGTGTCATTAGATAACAGCAGAAGTACTTGCATTGTAGCTCCCTGCGTTTAATTGTCTTCCGCGGCGTTTTCACTACTTCCTTCTATTTTAAGAAATACCCATTTGTTCACGGGGAGATTTGGGTTGCAAGCCATGATACCAATTATTATTCGGTTGCGTGCAACCTCTGCAAACGACTTACTTGAGTTCAACCCATTGCATTTTTGGCCTCTTCGCAGCATTTTGACCTCCTCGGTCGATCTTTGCCGCTTGCTAGCTGCCTTTGATGCTGCGTTCAGCTGTTCGATGGAGAAGTCTGGCATCACCTTGTTTGCCCAGTGGATTGACTCCTTCAGCTCTGCTGTTAGTTTTTCCTCAGTCGGTGGATCAGTGTTAACGCTTCTCAGTAGTCTGCAGGCAACACGCCTTTCCGCATAACCTGCTTTCGCTGGGTCTGTAATTTTTAAAAAGGGCCATGACCGAGCACGAGCACTGTTTACCGCAGCCTCCTTGGTCTTGCCATCCCCATCAGATTTAGTAGCCGCTAGTCGCTGACTAGTAGCACTGCTGGTTCCGGGTGCCTTGGAAGGTGCCGTGGTGGAAACTGCGAAACGCATTTTACCTGCAGTGCTAAGTGTTCTCCAGTTGCTCCCACGAGTGTTGGAGAAGGGGATGTCCACCTACGCATAGCTCCGATTACGTAGGTAAGGCTAGATAATACGGAGGGCGCCAGGTATCCGTATACTCCGTTAACGACTGGACTATTTTTTATACCGGGCCTTCAGCCAGGTTGATTCTCGGCAGGGAACGTATGACACCTTTATCCAGCCCAGGGGAAGAGAAAGAGAGATGGGAGCTAGGATAGGGGAAGGAAGGAGTAGGTACCTCTAACCTATGGAAGACTTGGTGACTCAAACGCCCATCCGAGCCTCCAAAACCATCCTTAGCTGACTGCCTTGGCAGCCATTACCAGTCAGCACCCACGTGGAGGGTTTGAAAGAGGATTTTGACCTGACCTTTGGGTTTTTAAGTGCCTCATATTTTTTTTTTTTAACAACAACTATTAAAATCGGATTTTTTAAATTTTTTTTTATTGCATCTTTCTTACGAAACTAACAATAGTTATTCAAATCTTATATACTAAAAAAATACATTTTGTTGATTCTACATAAATGTGTAAATCATTCAAATAAATTAAAGAAAACAAATGTAACATTTGATGTCATGAAGGACATATATAATAGTAATGAGAGATTATGTGAAAGATATATTTAAAACATTTTTCCTTTTTAGTCTTTTAATGTATTTAAGCTTAAGGAGCTCTCTCGCTAAAGTGTTAGGATGATTACTTAGTCATTCAGAGTAACGTTGGCAATGTTTCCCTATGTCTATTTTAATAGCGTCAATCTGTAGGTCCTTGTGTATATTTGTGTTACTGATGTACCAAGGAGCTCGGCAAAGACGTCTAAGGATTCTAGATTGGACACGCTGAATTATCGTACGTGTTTGAGTTAAATACGATCTTTGTTTAACCATAAATTTTCTATTCAACAGATAGCTCTTTAATATTTTACAAATGTTATCAGGAAAGAGATAACCGATTTTGTGAAGTAGGCCATCATGGCAAACCTTATCAAAAGCTTGTGCGACTTCCAGAAATACTTCTGTGCAGTACTGCTCTGCTTCGAACGCTTTTGTAATGTTTGATACTATTCTGTGAACTTGTTCTACTGTACCATGTTTTACTCTGAAACTAAATTGATGCAACGGTATAATGTTATTTGCTTCAACAATTGGTTGTATCTTCAACATTAATAGTTTTTCAAACACTTTGGATAAGATAGGCAGCAGGCTAACAGGCCTGTACGACGATACATTAGTTGAGTCTTTTCCAGGTTTTGCAATCATAATTATTTGGGAAATTTTCCATACTGAGGGGAAATAACAAAGGCGTGGTATTGCATTCATTATGTGTAACAGCGGATGAAGAGGGAAAATGTACCACAACAACTTAATAAAACCTTTCCAACAAAAGAATTGATACGAGTCTACTCCAAGTAAAGGAACAACAAAAAACCATAAAGAAAAATACACGAGTTAAAAAGAAAATAAAAACAAAGCACTCATTAAAAAAAAATTATTTTTGAGTATTATTCACAACACTCTAGCTTTTTACAATGAGAATGGCAAGCCTTTGAAGTATTAATGAATCTTTTGCACTTCAAAGCCCCGCAGGGCTGCGTCTTCCTCCAGAACCAGATTGAACACCAGGAGCGCCGGAGTCCCTCCCTGAGTCTGAAATAGAAACGGAAGGGACGACCCTCGACGTTTTAGATAAGTAGCTGGTAGGAAGCTTCAACCTCCTGACCATAGTCCCAACAACCGCCCTCTAAATGGCGCAACTCCCAGTATATAACCTCCAAAAAGGATATGACTTCAAAGGGCATGATCTCTCGGGGCTCGCCAAAATAGTCAGTCAAACTTACCTGCACCTTTGAGGAGGGCGATACAAACCCAACCCGTAAGTAGTTGAGTGCAATTTTTTGTAGACGGCAAAGAAGGCCTCCACGAATCGAATTTTCGTCCCCAATTTCGCCATTTGAATTATTTAAACTTTTTTTAACAAGCACCGCATTATATGTAAAATAAAATGTAGGGTGGTTTTCACAAAGCAAGGATCAAATCATAACAAATAAAAAATTAAGAAAAAAAAAAAAAAAAAAAAAAAAAATATATATATATATATATATATATATATATATATATATATATGTGTATATAATATATATATATATATATATATATATATATATATATATATTTTTTTTTTTTATATATATATATGTGTGTGTGTGTGTGTGTGTGTGTGTGTGGCACTAAAAGCCCCGAAGGGCTCATTGGCCGAGCTTCTCTTCCATTGCTGTTGTGCGTATTAATTTTGGACAGTATTAGAAGGGACCTACTTATTTTAGCAGGATCCGAACGGCAGAACCCTTGTGACATAACTTTTTCTGAGCTTTGTCACAGAGTTCTTTTAGAAGCTTTTTCATGGCAAGTTGTTACTGTCAGAAGAATTTCCAATTGCTTGCCGACAGGTGGATACCGTTCGAAAGAAAAATCTTTTCGATATTAAATTTGTTATGCATCAGCCGGGGATTGAACCACGACCTACAGATCAGAAGGCCAATACACTAACCACTGAGCCAGCAAAAAGCAAATAGAACAAATGACGCAGAAGTGACGCAGACGCAGAAGGGTTTTGCAAATAAACAAAATTCCATTAAAAAATCTATAGCTCAGCTAAATGACCCTAGGTCAAAAAAAGTACAAAAGCATGGGAATAAAATATACATATACTTTAGAAGTATAGAGATATCCCACTGTTAATAGACAACGTTTTAACAGCAAATCTGGCGAAGAAACAATGGCACCTCTTCACTCAAAGCCAAAAATGGTTTTAGATACACTGGAAACAGTTGAGATTATATTTGATTTTTTTCGCAAATTAATGAATATCAAATTAAAAAAAAATTCTTTTTTATAATCAAAATTATTAAATTATCATGGAGCACAATTTTGTATTAAAATTTAATTTGTTTACAATATTCAATCTTATCAAAATATTTTAGCTATAGAAACTCAAATGAAGAAACTGAATAAGAGATCATCCCGTATTTGCCTATTGCAAACAATCAACTCTAGCTGCATTCGTTTGTAAGCGAGTTGCAAAAGAAGACCAACTCGCATATAATTTCCATTTTACTTGCTTATAATTTCCCTTTAGTTACTTAGCAACAGATAGCTCTTTAATATTTTACAAATGTTATCAGGAAAGAGATAACCGATTTTGTGAAGTAGGCCATCATGGCAAACCTTATCAAAAGCTTGTGCGACTTCCAGAAATACTTCTGTGCAGTACTGCTCTGCTTCGAACGCTTTTGTAATGTTTGATACTATTCTGTGAACTTGTTCTACTGTACCATGTTTTACTCTGAAACTAAATTGATGCAACGGTATAATGTTATTTGCTTCAACAATTGGTTGTATCTTCAACATTAATAGTTTTTCAAACACTTTGGATAAGATAGGCAGCAGGCTAACAGGCCTGTACGACGATACATTAGTTGAGTCTTTTCCAGGTTTTGCAATCATAATTATTTGGGAAATTTTCCATACTGAGGGGAAATAACAAAGGCGTGGTATTGCATTCATTATGTGTAACAGCGGATGAAGAGGGAAAATGTACCACAACAACTTAATAAAACCTTTCCAACAAAAAATTGATACGAGTCTACTCCAAGTAAAGGAACAACAAAAAACCATAAAGAAAAATACACGAGTTAAAAAGAAAATAAAAACAAAGCACTCATTAAAAAAAAATTATTTTTGAGTATTATTCACAACACTCTAGCTTTTTACAATGAGAATGGCAAGCCTTTGAAGTATTAATGAATCTTTTGCACTTCAAAGCCCCGCAGGGCTGCGTCTTCCTCCAGAACCAGATTGAACACCAGGAGCGCCGGAGTCCCTCCCTGAGTCTGAAATAGAAACGGAAGGGACGACCCTCGACGTTTTAGATAAGTAGCTGGTAGGAAGCTTCAACCTCCTGACCATAGTCCCAACAACCGCCCTCTAAATGGCGCAACTCCCAGTATATAACCTCCAAAAAGGATATGACTTCAAAGGGCATGATCTCTCGGGGCTCGCCAAAATAGTCAGTCAAACTTACCTGCACCTTTTAGGAGGGCGATACAAACCCAACCCGTAAGTAGTTGAGTGCAATTTTTTGTAGACGGCAAAGAAGGCCTCCACGAATCGAATTTTCGTCCCCAATTTCGCCATTTGAATTATTTAAACTTTTTTTAACAAGCACCGCATTATATGTAAAATAAAATGTAGGGTGGTTTTCACAAAGCAAGGATCAAATCATAACAAATAAAAAATTAAGAAAAAAAAAAAAAAAAAAATATATATATATATATATATATATATATATATATATATATATATATGTGTGTATATAATATATATATATATATATATATATATATATATATATATATATATATATATATATATATTTTTTTTATATATATATATGTGTGTGTGTGTGTGTGTGTGTGTGTGTGTGGCACTAAAAGCCCCGAAGGGCTCATTGGCCGAGCTTCTCTTCCATTGCTGTTGTGCGTATTAATTTTGGACAGTATTAGAAGGGACCTACGTATTTTAGCAGGATCCGAACGGCAGAACCCTTGTGACATAACTTTTTCTGAGCTTTGTCACAGAGTTCTTTTAGAAGCTTTTTCATGGCAAGTTGTTACTGTCAGAAGAATTTCCAATTGCTTGCCGACAGGTGGATACCGTTCGAAAGAAAAATCTTTTCGATATTAAATTTGTTATGCATCAGCCGGGGATTGAACCACGACCTACAGATCAGAAGGCCAATACACTAACCACTGAGCCAGCAAAAAGCAAATAGAACAAATGACGCAGAAGTGACGCAGACGCAGAAGGGTTTTGCAAATAAACAAAATTCCATTAAAAAATCTATAGCTCAGCTAAATGACCCTAGGTCAAAAAAAGTACAAAAGCATGGGAATAAAATATACATATACTTTAGAAGTATAGAGATATCCCACTGTTAATAGACAACGTTTTAACAGCAAATCTGGCGAAGAAACAATGGCACCTCTTCACTCAAAGCCAAAAATGGTTTTAGATACACTGGAAACAGTTGAGATTATATTTGATTTTTTTCGCAAATTAATGAATATCAAATTAAAAAAAAATTCTTTTTTATAATCAAAATTATTAAATTATCATGGAGCACAATTTTGTATTAAAATTTAATTTGTTTACAATATTCAATCTTATCAAAATATTTTAGCTATAGAAACTCAAATGAAGAAACTGAATAAGAGATCATCCCGTATTTGCCTATTGCAAACAATCAACTCTAGCTGCATTCGTTTGTAAGCGAGTTGCAAAAGAAGACCAACTCGCATATAATTTCCATTTTACTTGCTTATAATTTCCCTTTAGTTACTTAGCAACGTTGGTGGTATACGATATACCAGGTGTACAAGCTTAAATCCGCTATTTTTCGGTAAAAAAAAACCCATGGCTCGTAAACATATGGAAATGGCTTGTTGAGTAACACCTAACTGTTTGGCAAACATTTTTTGCGATTGGATGTTGTCCTCATCCAAAATATCCTGTAAATCATGGTCCTCAACTTTTCTGGGTCTATTTTCACGCTTCTTGTCACTCAAGTCAAAATGGCCTTGTTTGAACCGACGAAACCAGCGAACTGTCACCATAAGCCTCCACAAGCATTGGATGCGACTCAGCAGCAGATTTCTTCAGATTGAAGCAAAAAAGTAGAGCTTCCCGCATATGCTCTTTTTCTGGAAAGAAACTAGACATGATTATAGGAGGAAAAATGTATGTTGTTGTATGAAATCACCGATGATGTTTACTAACTGATGTAAACAGGTGTCGAAAAAAAAGGATGCACAGTCGATAATAGCTCAATATGCTCACTAACGCCATCTACGAGCAAACAGCGGATTTAAGTTTGTACACCTGGTATGGTTGACCGTGAAATTTGTAAACGAAGTAAAAACAAAAAAGAAGCAATTCTGCGGAATCTGTGGTAAATATATTCGTTAATTTAAAATAATTTGTTATTTGCACTTGCTTTATTTTGCTTAGTTTCGTTTATATTTATAATAATTTGACGTGTTGTTGAAATTTCTCAACTACATTCCAGTACCCTATTCACAATAGTGCTGTTTTTTATTTTTACTTTGCAACCCTATAACTTAGGTCGCTTAAAATATAAGCGAGTTCAATTGAACTCGCTTAAAATACGCGACATCGTTTTGTTGTTGCTTTGATTGCAATTCGATAAATAAGAGAGTGTTCTTTTGCAGGTCGCGTGCAAAAGAACTCAGCTTCTATCATCTGTTCGCTTTTAGTTAATCTCATTTTTCGTTTTCTATAAATTTTACTATGAAAAGAAATATAGATTTGCATGAGAAGCAGCATTGTATATTTTTCATTCATTTCAGCTACAAAAGTTGCATCGTACAGACCTATCAGCCTCCTGCCTCTAATTTCTAAAGTATTCGAAAAGCTACTTGTCATGAATATAACTCCATTTATTAATCTCAACCAACTGATTCCTCAACATCAGTTTGGATTTAGAAAACAGCACGGCACAATAGAACAAGTCCACCGCATTGTAACTCTGATAAGGAACACTTTTGAAGAAAAAAAGTATTGCTCAGCTGTCTTTCTTGATATCACTCAAGCTTTCGATAAAGTATGGCACGATGGCCTTATTTACAAACTCAAACTATTACTGCCTGCAAATGTCTCCTCATTGCTTAGTAGCTACCTCACGAAAAGACAATTTCTCGTACATCACAAGGATTACACAACAAATCCATTGGATATTCACGCTGGCGTTCCTCAAGGAAGCGTTTTGGGTCCCTTACTGTATCTCTTATACACTTCAGATATGCCCAACAATAACTATACATTCATATCGACCTTTGCTGATGATACGGCAATATTGTGCTCTCGCTCTAACCCCATAGAAGCTACTAAACTCCTGCAGACTCATGTCGATTCTCTCGAAATCTGGCTAGCAAAATGGCGTATAAAAGTCAATGAATCAAAGAGCGTACATGTAACCTTCACGCTAAGGCTAGATACATGTCCCCCACTTAAAATTAATGGCCAATCAGTTCCACAATGTTCCTCAACAAAGTACTTGGGTATTCACCTCGACAGAAGGCTGACATGGAAAAATCACATAGAGGCAAAGAAAACTCAGATCAAGCTTAAAATGAATCAGTTATGGTGGCTGTTACACAAAAGATCAAAGTTGAATCTTGAATACAAAGTGCTATTATATAAAGCAATCCTGAAACCAATCTGGACTTATGGTATTCAGTTTTGGGGCACCGCATCTCCCTCTAATATTGAAAAATTGCAGCGAATACAATCCAAGTGTCTGCGAATTATTGTAAACGCGCCTTGGTATATGAGGAACGTTAACATCCATCGAGATTTAAATGTATCCACAATTTCTGAGGAAGTTGCAATGTCCTGCAGAAGCTACATTCAAAAATTACACAATCATCCGAATCCCCTTGCTAGGCAATTGTTGCTGAGCAAGGGGCATCGTCGATTAAAAAGAAAAGACACACTGAATATGCTGTAAAATTGCTACATCTCGCGACTCACCAAATTGTGATGGAACGTAGGGGATATCACATAGTTTTATTTAGTTTGTAAAATTTGAATACTTATTCGATATTAAATTTGTTACGCATCAGCCGGGGATTGAACCACGACCTACAGATCAGAAGGCGAACACACTAACCACTGAGCTACGGCGCCCATATATATATATATATATATGTATTTAGCCGGTGCCGTAGCTCAGTGGTTAGTGTGTTCGCTTTCTGATCTGTAGGTCGTGGTTCAATCCCCGGCTGATGCGTAACAAATTTAATATCGATAAGATTTTTCTTTCGAATGGTACCCACCTGTCGGCAAGCAATTGCCAATTCTTCCGACAGTAACAACTTGCCATGAAAAAGCTTCTTAAAGAACTCTGTGACAAAGCCCAGAAAAGGTGATGTCACAAGTGTTCTGTCGTTCGGAACCGGCTAAAATAAGTAGGTCCATTCTAATACTGTCCAAATTTAAGACGCACAACAGTAATGGAAGAGAAGCTCTGCCAATGAGCCCTTTGGGGCTTTAAGTGCCACATATTTATTTTATATATATATATATATATATATATATATATATATATATATATATATATATATATATATATATATATATATATATATATATATATATATATATATATATATATATATATATATATATATATATATATATATATATATATATATATATATATATATATATATATATATATATACATTGAAATTGGTCATTTTGCTATTCCACACAGCTATATATTTCGCCACTTTTAAGCATACATAAGCACAGGCACACACATATGCTTCCTCTTGATTTTGTGTGTCTGGCAAGAATGACAAAATCGTTAAAAATTGCTAAACTGAATTCGATCCAATGCTGCGTTGTCGATTGCATGTATTCTTGAATGGAAAACTATCATATTATGCTAGGCATGCGTACATATATGTATTTTGCTCGTAGTAAAACCGAAGACAGCGAAGAGAGCGAAGAAGTGAGTGCAAAAACGGTAGTTGAATTTGGCAATGGCATTCAATGGACTGAATTATGAGTGAAAAATGGCAGCCAACCTTTCAACAGGAAGATTTAAATTTAATTTGAATAAATTTTGGATATTACAGTTTCCAGTTGGTTTCCAGTGTATCTAAAACAATTTTTGGTTTTGAGTGAAAAGTTGGCCATTGTATCATCGCCAGATTTGCTGTTAAAACGCTGTCTATTAACAGTGGGATATCTCTATACTTCTATAGTCTCTGCCCATACCTAGATAGGCATTATACCACACGCAACACAACATATATTTCGCGTTATATTTTTTCAAACAGTGTAGGCAATTTTACCATTTTTTCCGCTTCCAATAGTCGCTGGGGCATGCTTCTCAAACACAGAAAAACATCCGTTAAAAGACTCAACAATACGTTGGAGTGCCCATTACGCTGCAGTAAAAGTATTGGCTGCACAGAAACTTATGCCTGCTGTGTATGATTTCACATTTCTTTGTTATATTTTCTTCTGGACTAAAGGAATACTAAAGGAAATAAATCGTGCTCAAATTGCATTGCAAAGTAAAAGGTTGAGTATTGATCAATTAGCAATAAAAATAGAAGCACTTCGCTTTACATTCAATAAAAACGCTGGGAAATTGTAGACGATGCTATAGATCTTACTATGAAAAAATCGGTGAGTTGGCCACCGATGTTGGGCTCACGCTTTGAGCTACTATTCAAAAGGATATGTTGAAATGTCTTGACCGATTCATCTCTGAATTCAGAATTAGATTGAGGTCTGTTCAAGAGGTGGCTTCATTGCTTAAGGTTGTGCAGCGAACTACTTTGATTTCGACAAACACTGAATAGTTGCAATTAGCTGTGATAAAATTTATGGATTTTTATGGCGAAGTGTCAGAAACAGAACTGCTTTTAGAGACACCAGGATTGAGCAGGCATTTAAAAGCGGCGAATATGACCGGCTCTAGATTGGTCTGCTCTGGATTTTTTAAAATTTATAGTAGAATAGGTTTTTACGAAATCTCTTCTGAATATTATTGTGACACTAAAGCAATTTATAACAATTTGTGTATCAGTAGCTTCAAACGATAGAAATTTTAGCAAAATAAAATTAATTAAAAATTTCTTGTGGGCAACAATGACGGAAACTAGACTCAACAACCTTGGCTTACTAACCATAGAACGCGAGACTGTATAAAATATAAATTTTGAGAACATTATCAACGACTTTGTAGTTCTATAAGTTAGAAAGAAAAATTTTTAAATAAGAGTATATATTGCCGCCACTGCTTAAAATTGTATAGTTTAGTACGTGTTAGATTGTGTAGATATATCGTATGTGTGTATGTGTATGTATAGAGGTACCGATATTCTCTGAGATGCAAAAGAGGTTTTGCACCAATTTATAAAAGAAATAAATTTGCAAAAAGTAGATAGAAGAAGTTGACTGTAAGAAGCAGTTCTATATATATTTTAAAATTGCTGGTTCTCATACTAAAACGAAAGAATTATTGTATAATTTAAGTTTAATATTTTGTAAAATTTGTTTGTTCTCAGGAATTTTAAATAAAGGCAAATTTGGATTGTTCCTTGAATTAAATCGCTCCCCATTATTATAAGATTTTGTGAGTGTCCAGCTACCCGAGAAGACTTTCTTAAAATATTTTGTTTAATTCATTTTATATTCAACTTGAAAATTGTTTCAATTGCTGGAAGCTTTCTCCAAAGAACTACTCTATTGCAGTCAAGCTAGTATCACCGTGAGTACGTACAATGCAATCTTCTTCCTACAGGCTCAGACACCCAAACCCCAAGTCACCCAACAACACGATGCACTATGCCAGCATAGCTTAAACATTTTAGATACGGATACAATTACCTGCGTACCCTGTCAGAAAATGTTTCATACACATTGTGGTGATTCTGCTACCGACATATCATACAAGTTGACTAGTGGGAGTGTCAGTCCTGCATGTAAACACAACACATATCCGACTCACCACGCTCGGAAATAAGTCGCTGTAATCTACGTCTAACATTTTACACAAATCGAACTCACATGAATTAGCGCTAGAATAACAACATTTGAATGAGTTGCACGCTCTTGAAATGAATGGCTTAGAAAAACAGTTTCTTAATAAAAGTGAATTTGCGAGCAAAATCTATGAACTCCTCAAAACAAACGAAGACGAAGCATGCTCCAATCGTTCTCAAGCAGTGCGTCAGTGGCTACAGTTCCAAAAACAACTTACTTACTTACTTATGTGGCCATAACAACCGAATATCGATTTAGGCCGAAAATAATATGCTTCGCCAGCCATCTCTGTTCTTTGCTAGCTGGCGCCAGTTAGAAATTCCAAGCGCCGTCAGGTTCTCCAGTACTTGGTCTTTCCACCGGAGGTTAGGTCTTCCTCTTCTGCGCCGTCCTCCAGCGGGTTCCGAATATAACACCTTTTTAGCTGTAGCGTGTTCTTCCATTCGCTCGACATGACCTAACCAGCGCAGCCGCTGGATTTTGATGTGCTTTACTATGTCAATATCGGCATACAGCTTGTACAGCTCATGGTTGTACCTTATTCGGTACTCGCCACCAACGCAAATAGGTCCAAAGATCTTGCGTAGGACTTTTCTCTCGAAAACTCCAAGCATTCGCTCATCCGAGGTGGAAATTGTCCAGGCTTCAGCTCCATATGTTAGGACAGGCATAATGAAATACTTGTAGAGTGTAGTTTTCGTTCTTCGAGAGAGAGCTCGGCTTCTCAATTGCTTACTTAGCCCAAAGTAGCACCTGTTTGCAAGGGTGATCCGTCGCAATATCTGCAGGCTGACGTCATTACAACTGTTAATGCTGGTTCCAAGATAGACAAAGTCCCTTATTACTTCAAAAGCGTAGTTGTCAACAGTGACGTGCTGTCCAAGACGCCGGGACTCCTTGTTTGTTGACACTAGATACTTCGTCTTGCCCTCGTCCACCGTAAGACCCATCAGACACGACTCTCCTTTCAACGCTGAGAATGCTGCACTGACTGCTCGCGTGTTCATGCCGATTATGTCAATATCGTCGGCATACGCTAACAGCATGACACTTTTGTATCATGATGTTGTTGTTGTGCTGTTGTGCCAAAAACAACACGACTGTGAAAAAGCCGGCACTGCCTGTCCACAAGCGATAAATAATACAAATCCAATTGCTCAACAGCATCTTTGCAATCAATTATTATTGACTAATTCACCTTCTAATAATAACAATACACAATCACCTCCTATACAAGCCGCAAACGTTAATAGGCAGAATAGAAATATGCAAACAGCTACGACCGCTCATCAAATCACCATTCCTCATGATGAAATTCAGCCAACTAGTACATTGAAAGCGTCAGTTCAGCAACCACCACAACCACCGGAACAAATACTTATAAACAGTTATAACAATAACCTAATCGATTCAACATTAGGCACTACCCGAACGCAATCTGCATTGCATGGTCCTCTTTTCAGGTCAGAAGATGCTTCTTTGCAGGCACAACGTTCAGAACTTTTAGTTCTACATTCAAATGTCATCCTCTGAATGCGGTTTATTTGACGCTGAAAACCAAATATGTTTGCCACGCGCATTGCACGACGAAGCATTACGATCAGTACAACAAATACTTATACAAGGTGCGACAATTAAGTGTTAAGACTGCCTCTAGAAAACACAATTAATCGATTTAATAGTGATTCAAACGGGTGTTCCAGCTCAATTTTCGGAATTGCCTCCAGTGCCTTCGTCGAAGCCCGTTGTATGGTCTGAATGTCATCAAAAAAGCATCCGTTCTAAAAATTACAATTAATGCAAATATGTGTTAATATGCATTTTTACATAATTTGCCTTAAATATTGCATGTACATATAATTGATTTAAAATATAACAATATACAATTAATGCCTTGACAGCATATTTAGGCAAAGCATATTGACCATTATACGTAACAACAGCAAACGCTGTTGGTTTTTAGTTCATTAGCGGTCATATAATGATGACACTGCATTTATGATTTTATAAACTGTATATAGAGTTTACTCGCGGTCATATGCTGTCAAGGTTACAAATATGCAATACAATATAATGATTGTGCAATATGATGAACTTTTATATACCCATACATATATTTCATAATTTCTTACAGACTAAATATATGTTTAAGAATTAAACATTCTGCCCCCGCGTTGAACAATTGTTCAACTAGACTCAATTTAACATACGTTCTCAACCGTTTGTTGTTGTGGGCGTGGTTGAGGAGCAGTCGTTCCTGAAGTGGCTGGTGCACTTGATGGTTTGACGCTGCGTATTTTCCAAACTAGACCAACAATCAATAATATGGTTGATGGCAAGAGTGCGGCGTAGCTTACTGCCTGATGATGGTAGTTTGGAGATGTAAGCTCCTTCAGCTGAACTAGTTTGGTTTTCGCTAATGCGTCATAATTCCTTGATGCATGGATGTACGTCTTTTCTTTGTTGGAACATCATCTTCCTTATTGTACAATGTAGCTTCTGTTTGCTCAGATGTGTCACTAGGCAATCGTGCTGACCCGTGACTGAATTTATCCTTTGGTATGTCGAAATCATGTTTCTTGTGTAATGTTTCGACATTTTGGACTTTGTTTAAAGGAATGCTGACTATGAGAGAAGTCTGGGGCTGCCTTTCACTCTCGATGTTCTCATCATCTGTTTCGATTGGCAGTAGTGCTAGTCTGTGAATTGGCCTCCTGCAGTTACCAGTTGCTGTTTTCAATTCAACTACTCGCACTATTCCATCATCACCCTTGAAGACATTTGTGACTCTTCCTAACGGCCACTTGAGTATTGCAGTGTTGTCTTCTTTGATGATCACCATGTCACCAATGCTGATATTGGACTGCTTATTTTTCCATTTATTTTTTGACTGGAGCTCACACAAATAATCCCGAGACCATCGCTTCCAGAATTCCTCTTTAAGATGACTGACCAACTTCCATCTAGTTAAGAGATTAGAATTTGTTGATGTGGCCCTTGAATCGACCTGTGCGTTTAATGGTTCCCCTATGAGAAAGTGGCCAGGAGTTAGGGCGGCTAAGTCTTTTGGGTCTTCCGAGAGTGGACAAATTGGTCTTGAATTAAGAATGCCCTCATTTCTATTATTACAGTGTCTAGCTCTTCGTAAGTCAAAGATGCGGTTGCTACGCTCCTGATTAGAAGATGTTTCGCAGACTTAACCGCAGCTTCCCAAAGACCACCAAAGTGTGGTGCTCTCGGTGGTATGAAGTGAAATGTTATGCCTCTACCGTTGCACTCTCTTGCAATTGACTCTCGAGATTCGATGGAGTGAATTGTTTCATTAAGTTCTGTTAGTTGATTTTTGGCACCAACAAAGTTTGTCGCGTTGTCACAATACAAATTTTGACAATGACCTCTTCGGCTTATAAAGCGTTTTAATGCACCAATAAAGGCATTCGTGGTTAGGTCGCTGACTAACTCCAAATGAACTGCCTTTGTTGCGAAGCAACAAAATACTGCTATATAGGCTTTCTGTGGTTTTTTCCTCTGATCTTAAAATGAACCCAAAGTGGTCCACAGAAGTCAACGCCAGAATTGATGAATGGTCTTGCTGGCGTAACTCTTGTTGACGGGAGGTTGCCCATAATTTGACCCAATAGTTTTGGTTTGGCCTTGGTACATCTCACACAATTTTGAACAATTGAGCGTGCCATGGATTTTCCTTTTATTGGCCAAAATTTCTGTCTTGTGTAAGCTAATAAAGCTTGGGCTCCGCAATGATAGTTTTGTTTATGGATCATCTGCATCAATAACTTGGTGATGGGCTTATTGTACGGAATTAGCATTGGGTGTTTGGCATCGTATGTAAGCTCGGAAGATTGTAATCGTCCTCCAACTCTAATAATGTCATTCGTGTCCAAAAATGGGGAAAGGTTGCCGATAGAGCTGTTTTTACTAACGCAATTGTGTTTCTTGAGGTGTTTGAGATCTTCCTCAAAGTCTGACTGCTGCATTGTTCGAATAATTACGATAAGAGAGTTTTCTAATTCGTCTACCGTTAAGGTACTCTCTGACTGGGTCGTAACTCTTCTGGCATTGTTGGTGAATCTAAATATGTAACTTGTGATTCGTTGCAACGTTTTAAATGAGCCATTATGTCGAATGTTGTAAATTACGCTTCCTTTGTCATGTTCAGTGGTTGTTACGGGAGTTGATGTCGCCTTATGTTCCATGATGAAGTTTTCTTTGCGTATTGAAAATGACTTCGAATATGGCTGTGGCCAAGAGTCTTCTTGACCATGCAGAAATAGTGGGCCGTGAAACCATAAGTTACAGGCTGCTAGCCTTTTTGGTGATAATCCTCGTGATAACACATCAGCAGGGTTATGTTGTGAGCTTACATGACGCCTCTGTCCTGCAATGGATTTCTCCTGGATGACAAATACACGATTTGCTACAAACGTTTGAAACGATGATGACGGTGAATTTATCCACGCCAACACGATCTGTGAGTCAGTCCAGAAGTACGTAGCTGCATCTAATTTTAGGTCTGTTTTGACCCTTGCGGTTAGTTGGGCACCTAATACTGAGGCACAGAGTTCAAGACGAGGAAGAGTTTGTTGCTTTAACGGTGCTACTCGTGACTTTGCACACAACAGTCTTACAATTACTCGCCCGTCATTTAGTACTGATCTGATGTAGACCGAAGCACCATATGCCTTTTCTGAAACATCAGAGAACGTGTGAAGTTGAATTGACTTCGGGATATCTCCTTTGAAAATGTGCCGCGAAAATTTCAGATCATCCAATTCAGGCTGCTGCGGAATTGTACCCATCTTGTGTGTATTTCAGTTGGTAAGGCGTCATCCCAACTGATTTTTAATTGCCAAAGTTCTTGGACAAAGATCTTGGCTGTAACTATGACTGGTGCAACAATTCCTAAAGGGTCGAAGAGTCTGGCTAAGTCTGAAGTGTTAGATCGTTTTGTGACTACCTTTATTGGATCTAATTTCACTTTAAAACAAAAGTTGTCAGACTTCGGCAGCCATAACAATCCTAATGTTTTAATTGAATCGTTGTTGGTGTTGGTGAAGTCTAAGTTTACTTCTTGGTCGTCTCGAGGAATGTTCTGTAGTAGTTGTGGATGATTGGCACACCATTTGCGTAAATTAAAACCATGCTTTTTTAGAATGTGTATGAGTTGCTGTTGTGCTGTGATGGCTGTTACCAAACTGTCAGAACCTCCTAGTCCATCATCAACGTAGAAGTTGTGCTGCAGAATTTGAGCTCCTAATGGAAAATCATTAGCATTTTCTACTGCGATACGTTGTAGGCATTTTGTTGCGAGATATGGTGCTGCTCGTGTCCCATAGGTAACCGTGTTGAGTTGGTAATAGCCTATAGGTGCTGTTGGACGATTTCTCCACATGATAATTTGATACCGCTGATCTTCTGGATGAATAAGAATTTGACGGTACATTTTCTCAATGTCAGTTGTAAAAACAAAGCGTGGCAAATGAAAACGAAGGAGTATGGAGAATAATTCACCTTGAATTGTTGGACCTATGTACATCAAATCATTCAATGAATAACCAGACGTAGTTTTGGCCGAGGCGTCAAATACCACTCGAAGTTTGGTCGTAGTGCTGTCTGGTTTAAGAACACAATGATGAGGAATGAAATAACTAGGAGCCAATACGGAATCGAGATTTACTTCTTCCATGCGTCCCAAGCACTCGTGTTCTTCCATAAATTGGACATATTGCTTCCGCACTGTGTCATTTTTGAGTAGCCGCCATTCCAGACCTAAAAATCTGTTGTAGGCTAATTCTCGTGATGATCCCAAGGCTGATGTGTCTTCCAGGAATGGTAGTTTGACGACAAAACGACCTTCGTCATTGGTGCAAGCATTCTGAGCGAAATGCGCCTCGCAACGAAGTTCTGCTGGTGATAGTCCCCTTTTCTTTGGTTTTACTTCATCCATTCTCCATAGCCGTTCTACTACCTCGTCCAGTGCGACATCAGTATCACTGATATTTGCTTGATTCCCAAAAACAGCACAAGTCAGTGTCCCTGATGATTCGGAGTTGTTTCCAATCTTTCCACTTAGGATCCAACCAAGTTTTGTATTTTGCAGGACTGGGAGATCAGTAGAGAGGATGATTTGTCCAGTAGCCATTAGATTGAAATAGAATTCGGCACCAAGCAGAATATCGACCTTCCCTTGCTGATAAAATTCTGGATCTGCTAATTGAATGTTGGTAGGGCCTGACCAGGTTGAGATATAAAGATTGTGGCTTGGCTGGGCGGGAACGATGGTTGGAAGTATAAAGGCTTCTAAGTGAGCTGAGAAGATGTTTTCCAAAGATTGTAATTTAACATTCACCCGTTGAGTGGACCTTTTTTTAGCCTTTCCGATGCCTTCAATGCACAGTGAGGCGTCACTTGGGAGTATAGACAATCTTTTGATGAGGCGTTCTGAGACAATATTTATTTGTGAGCCAGAGTCTAGTATTGCTCTGAATTCACCTGATTTTCCGTTAGCTGCCGTAACTATTATCTTTGCTGTTGCTAATAAAACGTATCCTTTGTCTGCTGGTACGGTGTTGGCCGATGCTGATGTTACTGCTATTTTTGATTCAGATGTTCTTAACGCTGTGTTGGGTGCCGTTGATTGGTTTGATTTTGGAGCGTCGACTCTGCTGTCTAAGTGTACTAATGAATTGTGCTTCTTGTTGCACTTAGTGCATGACTTTAAGACGCAGGTTTTTGCTGTATGATTCTGCCTAAAACAATTGACACATAGTTTATTTTTTTGTACCCAATTCAATCTTTCTGATGTGGATAATTGCAGAAATTTCTTGCAGAAATATAGCGGATGAGAGCTGATGCTGCAGAATTTGCATGCATTGTTGATATTCTGCGTAGTTGCAGCTGTAGTGAAGGCTCTTTGTGTTTTTTCCTTGTGCCTGATAGCTTCCATTGATTGGAATTGAGCTTCGAGGAAGGTCAAAAAGTGTTTGATGCACTGGGGCTCCTTTGGATTTGAAAGTGATCTTTCATACAAAATGTGGATGCCTCGATCCAACTTTTTGACCAATATGTGTAGCAGCATGGGATCCCAAGAAGTTGTGTCGATTCCAATATTGTTTAATGCGTGTAAGCATTCCTTTGTTGTGTCATGTAGCTGTTTAATACCTGCAGCTGATGACGAAGCACCTGGTTGGTCTAGTAGCTGTAGTATTAATGAAGCTACTAGAATCCGTTGGTTGTTGTATCTTTCTTGCAACAGGTTCCAAGCAGTAGTGTAATTTTCACCTGTGGCTGAAAGATGGCTGATCAATTTTTCAGCTTCCCCTCCTACATTAGATTTGAGATACCAAATCTTTTGTATAGCAGGAAGTTGTTGATTGTCTACTAATTGTGAGAACAAATCAAAAAATGTTCGCCACTTTAAGTAGTCTCCATTGAATTTTGGAATAGCAATCTTAGGCAATGGGAGATTGCTATTCTGAGCAGATCCGATGTTTTGTGGTACATTATTGGACGTCAGAGCAAAATTGTTGATGACCATCTCTTCAAGATTCTTGTACGAGTCCATGTCGTACCCATCCTTCAAAGGATCTTGAACCGATTCCCATATTGAGAAGTGCAGATCTTGAATCTGCCCCCAAAGTGTTTCCTTTAGCTTGATATTGCCACCGGTCGGATCTTGAATGAGCAATCGTTTGAGAGATTGCATCATTACCATTTGTCTTCTAATCGAAGGACTTGTTGAAGGTAGAGATGTTGTTGTGTCGCTGTTATGTGCAACCGTTGTCCTGATTGACACAGTGGGCCTTTCAGCTGCTGGCTTATTTGAAGTTTCCAATATGGCTGATTCGAATATTTCTCGGTACTTAATTGTGAGTTCCGAAATTTTTTCGTAATACCCCTCGGTGAAGTATACGTGGTCCATTGGAATGTTCTCGAGACACCGTATACTGTTATCAGTGGTTTCGAATTCCGACCATGCCTTGTCTTATCTTCTGAGCCGTTCTTCATAATACTCAATGGACTTCCTGGAAGCTGAGTCCTTTTTGACGTTGCGGATAATGCTCTCTATTAATTCACCAGTTGTGCGTTGACCTTCTGTCAAGCGGTGAAATACAGTCATATCCGAGTCCTTTTTGGAAGTTGCCATTTTTTGAGATGTATCGCTCACTTGTGTTAGTATTGGTAGTTGGAGGTTAAGGATTGCTGTTACCCTTATTTCTGGATATCCAGTAGATGTGTGTCACCTATTGGATTGTAGTAAAAATGTGCCTTGGGGCTTCTGTTGGTTACCGGTCGATGAATGTGTTGAATGACTGTTGGTGCTAGCCTTGTGCTAGTTCCGATTCCAGACTTGATAATTAGCTTTTAGGTAGCTTTGTTGATGCCTGTTGGTACTAGCCTTGTGCTAGATCCGATTCCTGACTTGATTATTAGCTTTTAGGTAGCTTTGTTGATGCCTGTTGGTACTAGCCTTGTGCTAGATCCGATTCCAGACTTGATAATTAGCTTTTAGGTAGCTTTGTTGCAGGATTCTATTGATCTTGTTTTCTAGTTGTTTTAATCACGTCGGGGTCACCAAAATGTTACGTCTAGCGATGCAAACACAAGCGATTCGCCTGGAATGCTCTAGACTTCGTAACTATGCCAAAAAGTAAACACAGGCACTTGAACCTGGATTACTTATGGCAACAAAAAAAAGGAGAATGAAAACACAGGCACTTGAACCAGTATTGCGTGTGTGATTAAAAACAACTAGACGAACTAATTATTCGTGATCAATTGAACATCGACCTGTAGTCGATTTCTCTATTTATTACAAAATATATTGCCTATACATACATATATTGATTTAACATAAAAAATTACAATTAATGCAAATATGTATTAATATGCATTTTTACATAATTTGCCTTAAATATTGCATGTACATATAATTGATTTAAAATATAACAATATACAATTAATGCCTTAACAGCATATTTAGGCAAAGCATATTGACCATTATACGTAACAACAGCAATCGCTGTTGTTTTTTAGTTCATTAGCGGTCATATAATGATGACACTGCATTTATGATTTTATAAACTGTATATAGAGTTTACTCGCGGTCATATGCTGTCAAGGTTACAAATATGCAATACAATATAATGATTGTGCAATATGATGAACTTTTATATACCCATACATATATTTCATAATTTCTTACAGACTAATATAATAATATGTTTAAGAATTAAACAAAGTTTATTTATAACAAATTTCTCTGTTTTCATGAAGTGTACTTATAATAAATAAAAAGTGTTTATTTTTCAACTTTAATTAAAATCGCGAAGTTTGATGGTTGAACTTTTACGATCTCGCAGCCCTCTCGTATCTCACAACAGCAATCTCATCCACCACCAGGCAGCCACCACCACCGTAGTAGCTGTCCAGAGGTAGGTGGAATAACATAGTGAAAATTGCATGCAGATTTGATTTTTATGACGTTTTGATTTTTTGTGATTGATTTTGTTTGCTTACAGCAAACAACTTTACGTATAAGCAAAATCATCAGTACATAATCGATTGCTTGTTGCTTGCTTACGGCAAGTATGTATAGACATTTTTGGAAATTTGCATGAGTTTTCCGCTACGCGATAATTTGTAAATAAATTAAAGAGGAATAAATTACAAAAAAAAGATATACCTTCATTTACATTGTTTCTTCTTTCGACATAAAACAAAAAAATATATATATGTATAATAAATTCCGTTTGTGGTTTTTCGACCAAGAACTATTGTACTACGTTGTTGTTATATGCAAAGAAAACCAGTCAGCTTTTCTTGTTTTTGGCTTATCTGAGTTTCACACATAAATCAACCATATTCATATGAGCACGATAAATGCACCTACATACGGACATACACACATCATACATTGCATTTTGATACTGGTGTTCCACCAAAGCATAATAACAAAAGAAATTCGTGCTTATACTTACTTGTGCTCATAAGAATTGTTGATCCTCAATTTTTTTCCTTTCGTTGCTCAATAAGAGCAATATATATGGATATCCTATCCTCAAAAAAACCCAAATAATAATATTTAGTCACGCTGATGTGTTTTATTGCACATCATTTTTAATTATTCCAGTAACTGTTTTCCTTCAAATATAATTTTCTATTAGATAATTACATAGGCATTATACGCGGTACTACGTACATCATAATTGCCTAGTATAATTCTATACTCAACAATTTCGAGCAATGACATCGACAGAAAATATGATTTCCAATCACCACTTTCCGAGGAAACATCGCTCATTAAACCAGCGAAAGCCTAAAAGCTTGCCGTGTAATCCTCTTTCGCCCAATACAGGGCCCTCCAAACTATTATTGCGGAAATTTTAATGCAATAATGTGGCCTGGTTATAATGTCCGGAGCCACCCCCACATTGTGTAGCAACACTTGTGTCAGATGCTTCGAATCTAACACTCATACGCATCTCTCTCTCTCATTTTGTTCAGTTATCCTAACCGAACGTTTCAAGTGATTGAATTCTACGAAGCGACAATGAAACTATGTACCGGCATAGCCAGCATTCGTGTGTAAGTGTACACTATTTGCTACAATACATTTTCATGAACATAGTGAATTATCGTGCTATCATGAACTCGAATTTCATTCAAGCTTTTTTCAACTCCTGATTTCGTGCTTTACGAGCCGAGAATGGATAAATTTCTCCGCACTGTATGTTCGACTCTTTTCAGGGCCACAACGGATTTTATTGTTGCTGATACTTGGATCGTGTTAGAGCAGCAGGCTCTCAGCTTCGAAGCTCATTTACAAGAGGTCTCGCCCACCCAAAAAATCATTAGCACGAATCTAGCGCTCGATACTGATTTACCATGGCACACTTCAACTCGACTCCTTTCAGTTTGGTTAGTCAACTACGTTGACTTACCATTCGTATACATCCGGTCTACGACCAGCCTTTATTTATATACTTTCTACAAATATTGCTATCTACGATAGAACGGCAATACACGTTAAGGAGTTACAAAGTAGTCATTTGAAAGACCTAGAAGAAGTAACTGGCCATAAAACAACTTTAGTTCCACATTCAACATTTCAATACATCTTATCTCTGCCGAAATATTGTTACTCATTTTTTGTTGAGCATTACTAATGCACCTCTCTGCTTCCAGCACTAGTTGAAGAGGTCGACTGACATTCTAAATGTAATATGCACTTCGTGCAGTGTTCTGGATAAGCGGAAGCGGTTCTGGATTTCTACGATGATAGATTGTGTCTCGCAAAATATCGTATGTAAAGATGATATATATTTCCTATATATATTTTTGCCGTATGCCTATAATTATTACCTTCAGTATGGACATTCGCTTAGTTGCTTTACATTCTATGCCGATGTTCGCGGCTGAATATTCATCATGTCATATTTGTCTTAACCGTTTATGGCTACTGACAATTTTGGCTATCACCAATGTCACACCGTTTTCTTTCACTTTCGTGCTTTACGAGACGAAAGTGGAAAATATATACCTACTGTATGCAGTAGCAGCCTATTCGACTTGTTACTAGTAGTACGGTATATCTCAGCTTCAGGATTCTCAAGTACGTTGATTTACCTCACTCTCGTCAAGTCTACGACTATTGATAAAGTTGTTAAATTCTCTACCGATCTTTCTATTAACGATGGAATAAAGATCAAGTGAAAGGCCTCCACATTATAGATAAAGCTGAAAGAAACTGGTTGATCACTACTCTTAGTGTAAAGATGATCTCAATCCTTAAGAGATTGCTATTCATCGACATGGCTACACCAGTTGGAGAAGACACCACCTTACAAAACCCTCCTACATCAGAGCAACAAGCGTACGATTATACACTCAACAGTCAACATTAACTCGACTTTCACAATTGGCCATCTTTCCTTAACGACTTTTGCTTCCATTTTTTCTACTCTCCACTGACATTTTTTGTACTTACAGTACGTTTTGGAGAAGTCGTTCTATCGATAGTTTGATCGAGATAAGGACTCCGTGCTACTTCCTGGCCACTTTGCCGATCTTCTGGACTAGAGCTGTATTTATGAAATATATTTAAATATGATAACTTGTACTCTTTTTAAGTTCATATAAAGTGTTCAATTCATTGTAAATTTTCTCTCTCTCTTGGGTAGGGGCTGCGTCTCCTTTGCAGTATTCCTGCAAGGGGGGCGGAATGTCTACGCCAGAGTACGTACCGTACACTCCCTGCGTACATCTTTAAATGGTTTATATTGTAACGAGTATCGATAGTTGGTTACTCATCACTATTGTGACTGACACTATTGGCAGCATCGAAACGAATGTCAACAAAAAGAAATAAGCAATAACCAGAACAAGCCAACGAGAAAGAAAGAGAAGAATCTCGATAAAGGAAGATTCTGGGGTGTTGCCAACAGAGTATAAATAGAGCCAGTGTTGAGAAGTGACAATCAATCTAATTCCGAACGTGATTGCGAAAACATTGATACAGAGGCAAAAGTTGCAAGTACATTAGAGTGTTATTGTAAATAGTTGATTGTAAACAGAGTTGATTGTAAATAGAGATTATTAAATAAATTGTTGCTGTATATAGTTGCATAGAATAAGTTTTGCAGTCATTATTAACAGAATCCAGTGATCGAACAAGGTAATTCAAATAGAATTAAACGCTCACAGAATAAAAACGTAACAATTGGTGTCAGAAGTGGGATTCTGTAAAGATGGTGAAAATTAACCAACTAAAAGTGGACCAGCTTAAAAAGCTGTTGGTAGAGATGAATCTATCGTCATCATGTGCAAAGGCGGAACTGCTGGTGAGGCTAAGGCAAGCCATGGAGGCTAAGGGTATTAATGTAGAAGAACATGAGTTCTTTGAGGAAGCCGAGATACATGCAGTCGTGCACGCCAAGGAAGAGAGCAAGGTAGATTCGAGTGGTCAACTCATGGAATTTATGAAAACCATGATGCAACAGCAGCAACAACAGTTGCAACAAAATGCGTCTCGCATTGACTCCAAGCTTCAAGAACATTCGGCTGAATTGCGTATGAAAATTCAAGAAGGTTCGTCCCGCCAAGAAAACGCTATGGGAGAATTCCAGAAAACAATTGACTACAAGTTTCAAGAACATTCGGCTCGCCAAGAGAGCGTTATTAGTGAATTGCGTATGGAAATTCAAGAACATTCGGCTCGCCAAGAACACGTCATCGAAAATCTACAAAAAGGAATTGAACTTAGATTTCAGGAAATTTCCGGAGCTATTAATGACAAAGTCACATGAGTTGGATGATAAGCTGAAGGAACATGTCGACGACTGGGAAGATAAGTTCGAGAAATCACAGCACGAACTCAATCAACTAAAAATAAATGGACCAGCCACATCAGTGATTAGAGATTCAAGTACAATCAAATTAAAGCCACCAATATTTGACGGAAGCACGCCATTCAATATCTTCAAGCTTCAATTCGAGACAACAGCTTCGAAGAATCAATGGGATGACAGCGACAAGACAGCTGCTTTAATAGTCGCATTAAAAGGTAATGCTTCCGAGGTATTACAGATGGTTCCAGCGAAAGATCGTGGTAGCTATCAATCAATGATGGACACACTCCAGCGGAAATATGGAAATGAATACAAGAGTCAGATACATCGAGTGGAGTTAAGATCGCGAGTGCAACGGAGTAATGAGAGCCTGCAGGAATTCGCTTCTGACATTGAGCGCTTATGTCATCTTGCGTTCTCCGGTAATTCGGAAGAGTTCGTCGAAAAAATAAAAATAGAGGCATTCATAGATGGCATACGTGATGGAGAGACAAAGCGTGCCCTAGTCATGTCACCCAGGAATACATATGCCGAAACAGTCAGTAGTGCCTTGACATATGAAGCCGCCAGTTTAATGTGTCGACCAGTGCCACGTGTACGCCAACTAGAGGCAGAAACATCAGATCTGGTTGAAGCAGTGTGTCAGGCAGTTAAGTCAGTAGTGAAGCCTGAAGGAAGAACAACAGGTCGACGCGAAAACAAATTTACTGGTAAGTGCTTTATTTGCGACAAACCAGGACACATGGCGCGAGACTGCCGTTTACGACGAAAGCGATCAAGATCGAATTCTCCAGGAAGACAAAAGAAGGAGAATAATGTGGACAGCGATCGCTCCACTAACACAAGTCCATCGTTAAACTAAATCGAGTCAGTTCAGCGGGGCGTGAACTGACTCCAACAGTTGGTTGCCCCATCATTCACATTTCACAACTACAGCGTGTGCCAAGCAGCTTGACTATTGGTGGAAAATTGGACAATATGAAATTCATGTTAACTCTGGACACTGGTGCATCACATTCTATAATCAAGAGCGATTTGGTAAAGAGGTTTGAGCCTTTAATGGGAATAAAATTGCGCACAGCAACTGGTGAGGATGCACAAATTCTGGGTAAGATAAAGAAACGAGTATCTATTGGAAATTACACGTGGGAACATGAATTCATTGTGGCCTACATCATTGATGACGTAATAATTGGTGTTGATTTTATGATTGACAACGGATTTACGTTAGATTTAAATCAACGGATACTACGTTATGCAAATGTCGAATTACCATTGAACATCGGTTACAAACGGAGTGGAAACATCAAACGAGTACTGGCATGTCAACGCCAAGAGGTTCCAGCAAAATCAGAAGCGGTGATTTGGGCACAGATAAATGTGGATGATGGGACAGGCACGTTGTGGTTAGTGGAAGCAGATAAAGAAATACAAAATAAAAACATCATACTTGGTAGGACGTTAGTGGAACCTAAAGAAAATGGAATAGTACCTGTGCGAATATTAAATCCAACTAATACATCTACAGTTGTGAAGAAAGGAATGGTGATTGGTCATTGCCAGGAAGTTACTGCCGTAGTAGACTGCGAAAAGGGTTCGTCGATAAAAAGTGGAAGATTAGGAACTGATAGAGCAGAATTAAAAGCGCAGATGGAAGAATGGGCAGGTGTGCTTACCAACCAGCAAAAAGAAAAGGCCTTACAACTATTGGAGAAGTACAGTTCAATCTTTTCTTCAAATGGAAAAACTGGAGGACGAACAACCATCGTGAAGCATCAAATTGACACCGGTGATTCTAGACCAATTCGTCAAACACCACGACGAGTTCCATTGCCCAAAAGATACGAAGCCATTAAGCTGATTTCCGATATGCAGAAACAAGGTGTTATTGAACCATCAGCGAGTTCATGGAGTTCACCAGTTGTGCTGGTAAAGAAGAAGTATGGAAGTACTCGATTCTGTGTTGATTACAGAAAGCTGAATGATATTACGAAAAAAAGACAGCTATCCACTGCCAAGAATCGATGACACTGGACACACTATCTGGACAAACTATCTGGTGCGAAGTGGTTCTCAACTCTTGATTTGCAAAGTGGTTACTGGCAAGTGGAACTTGGTAAGGAAGACAAGGAGAAAACAGCTTTCAGTATTGGCGATGGTCTATGGCAATTTACAGTCATGCCATTTGGTTTATGTAATGCGCCAGCTACTTTCGAACGTCTAATGGAGCGTGTACTCAGAGGACTACACTGGAAAACGTGCTTGGTGTACCTCGATGACATTATCGTGATGGGAAAAGATTTTAACGACCACCTGGAAAAGTTGAAAGAAGTATTTGAGCGTATACAATCAGCAGGGCTTAAACTGAATATGAAAAAGTGTTCACTCTTCAGGCAAGAAGTTAAATATCTTGGTCATAAAGTAACAACAGAAGGGGTACATACCGACGAGGAGAAAGTAGCAGCAGTACAAGAATGGCCTATTCCGTCGAATCTTCACGAGCTAAGAAGCTTCCAAGGCTTATGCACCTACAATAGACGATTTGTTCCTGGATTTGCAAACATCGCCAGCAGTCTGCATGAGTTAACAAGAAAGAACAAACCATTTGTATGGGGCGAAGACCAACAGAAAGCATTCGAACAACTGAAAGAAAGACTCTGTTCAGCACCAGTATTAGCGTATCCAGTGGCTATGGAATAGGTGGTGTGCTCTCTCAGATCATAAATGGGCAAGAAAAGGTAATGCATACTACAGTAAAATCCTGTCGAAGCCAGAAAGAAACTACTGTGTCACGCGAAGAGAGTTGCTCGCAATACTGGAATGTGTAAAGTATTTCCATAAATACTTGTACGGCCAGTTATTTCATCTAAGAACTGACCACGCAGCGGTAAGGTGGTTATTACGATTTATAAACCCAGAAGGACAATTGGCGCGCTGGATTGAAAGGCTGCAGAGTTATGATTTTACCATCGAACATCGTAAAGGAGGACATCACGGCAACGCGGATGCTCTATCTCGTCGTCCTTGCAAAATGGAATGTAAACATTGTTCTCGAGTGGAAAGCAAGGAGCACATTGTCGACATACGACTTACGAATATATTGCCGGAGGAGTCATGGACCACCGAACGAGTGCAAGAAGATCAGCGGAACGACCCAGATCTCGTAAAGATTATGGAATACAAGGAGCAGGGCATACGTCCAGATTGGCAAGAAATGGCTAATGAAAGTCCAATAGCAAAGGCATACTGGGCGCAATGGCAAAGCCTGCACTTACGAGACGGATGTTTATTCCGAGCATGGGAAAGTGAAGATGGAAAAATCACTAATGATCTTCTAGTGGTACTCATGGCGAGAATAAATGAAGTGATAGCTGAGTATCACAATGCCTCCAGTGGAGGGCATTTGGGAATCACCAAAACTGTCGAGAAAATAAAGAAACGATTCTATTGGGTTGGATGTCATGACCATGTCGCTGATTGGATCGACTAAGGAAAGTCGAGGTAAGATGCACCAATACACCGTGGGTGCTCCATTTGAGCGAATTGCTATGGACATAGCTGGACCATTTCCAATAAGCAACGCAGGAAACAAGTATGTTCTGGTGGTTATAGATTACTTCAGTAAATGGCCTGAAGTATACCCCATTCCAAATCAAGAAGCTAGCACAGTTGCGGATGTATTCGTCAACCAATGGATTACTCGTTTTGGTGTACCGATGGAGTTACACTCAGACCAAGGTCGAAATTTCGAATCAGTTGTATTCCAAGAGATATGCCGTATGCTGGGTATATACAAAACTCGTACAACACCTTTGCATCCACAATCTGATGGCATGGTAGAACGATTTAACCGTACCTTGGAGGAATATTTGAGAAAAGTCGTAGATAAATACCAAAGAGACTAGGATGTACATATACCAATGTTCCTCATGGCATATTGATGCGCACAACATGATACGACGGCTACTACACCGGCAATGGCAATTTTTGGAAACCAGTTAAGACTGCCAGCTGATTTAAAATTTGGAGTCGTAACACCAACGAGATCAACCGAAGGTAATTATACTAGCGAAAAGCGGGAACAGTAGGATGAAGTACATCAGTTCATCAGAGAGCGGTCGCAGATGATAAGCGGTAAGATGAAGGCCAGGTATGACTTGAAAGCAAATTCAAAAGGGTTCTATGAAGGAGAGCTTGTAATGCTTCATAATCCACAACGAAAGAAAGGCCTGTCCCCTAAACTGCAGACTCATTGGGAAGGACCATATGAGATTATAGCAAAGATAAATGACGTAATGTATCGTATTCAACGTGCCTGGAATAAAAGAGCAAAGTTTAAAGTAGTGCACTTGGAGCGACTTGCGCCATATCGAGGGGAAGTATAAAAACTTGTTCGGGACGAACAAGGTTACGAGGAGGGCAGTGTAATGAGTATCGATAGTTGGTTACTCATCACTATTGTGACTGACACTATTGGCAGCATCGAAACGAATGTCAACAAAAAGAAATAAGCAATAACCAGAACAAGCCAACGAGAAAGAAAGAGAAGAATCTCGATAAAGGAAGATTCTGGGGTGTTGCCAACAGAGTATAAATAGATCCAGTGTTGAGAAGTGACAATCAATCTAATTCCGAACGTGATTGCGAAAACATTGATACAAATGCAAAAGTTGCAAGTACATTAGAGTGTTATTGTAAATAGTTGATTGTAAACAGAGTTGATTGTAAATAGAGATTATTAAATAAATTGTTGCTGTATATAGTTGCATAGAATAAGTGTTGCAGTCATTATTAACAGAATCCAGTGATCGAACAAGGTAATTCAAATAGAATTAAACGCTCACAGAATAAAAACGTAACAATATGTATAAAGAAAGTTGGCAACTCAATTTTTTGTTGACGGCTACTATTCTTCTTCTCTGAATAATTTTTTTTTATTATTATTGTTCTTAAGTAACCAGCGATAGTTCACGTGACGAAATTCGCGCGCACTATCGCTTTTTTAATACGAAGTTTATTTATAACAAATTTCTCTGTTTTCATGAAGTGTACTTATAATAAATAAAAAGTGTTCATTTTTCAACTTTAATTAAAATCGCGAAGTTTGATTGTTGAACTTTTACGATCTTGCAGCCCTCTCGTATCTCACAACAGCAACCTCATCCACCACCAGGCAGCCACCACCACCGTAGCAGCTCACCGGCATTCCCGTCCCGTCTATTCAGTGCCAAATCAGGTTAATACGGCGGCTGATTCAACACACAGACCTAATTCCGAGCCAAAAATTGACGAACAATGAGTGCTGTGTGACTCGGTGCATTATCGTGCAACAGAGACCAAGTTTTTGGATCGCGGTATTCTGGTCGAACACAACGGATTCTGGACATCAAACGCTTCAAAACTTCGAGGTTGTCGATAAACATTAAATGTCAACCAAATGCCACGAACATGACAGTTAGTAGAGGTAGGTTGAAGCTTCAAAACGCATGTGTTTGTAGTAGTAGTCTGTAGTCTGTAGTAGTGTCGAGTCTTAATACATAATTGTCGCTCCTTGTACATCCGTCGTGCGTTCCTGCTGCGATGTCAACGTTAAAACTACTATATGGTCAACCAGAAAGGATCCTGCTATCAATTAAGAATCGAATAAGATTAACACCACTTATTAATGTGACTAAATTATAATCCTTTACTTTGTTTGCTGTCAACATGGAAAGTTTACTAGCCACCATCGAAGTTTGCGGACTGCACAATGAGCTTAACAACTCGTGCTTGCTCCAAGAATTGGTTGAAAAGTTGAAACCGTAAATCTGGTAAAGAAAAATATGAAGTCTGGAATTTTGGAGTTCTGGGTTTATGAATTCGGACTTTCCATCAGCGGAGTTCTTAGAAATGTTCGAATAAGGTACAACCTGTACGAGCTGTATGCCTATATTGACATAGTAAAGCGCATCAAAATCCTGCGGCTGCGCTGGTTAGGTCATGTCGAGCGAACGGAAGAACACGCTCCAGCTAAGAAGGTGTTATATTCGGAACCCGCTGGAGGACGACGCAGAAAAGGAGACCTAACCTCCGGTGGAAAGACCAAGTACTGGAGAACTTGACGGCGCTTGGAATTTCTATCTGGCGCCAGCTAGCGAAGAACAGAGATGGCTTGCGAAGCATGTGATTTTCGGCCTAAATCGATATTCGGTTGTTATGGCTACATAAGTAAGTAAGTATATACATATATTTTTTAATCGATGCGACGGAATTTATTTTTTTTCCAGTTTTTAGGTGCGATCTGCATTACGTGTTTTTTTTTCTTTATTTACTTATTTTTAATAGGGCGCATTATCAACTATGCCAAAAAAATATTTTCCCAATTTCACTCCATGACGTAGAAGAACTAATTGTAAACAGATTCAAGCAGGAGATTGCATGGAAAAATGGAACATAATTAAAAGATGTAATTATGCAAACAGTGTTTGTATCAGCATTCAGGTATGTGCAAGAGTAAGAGAGTGTGTGGTATTGACGGTTATCAATATAAACTCGAAATATATTCTCGAAATAAAAAGGTAACAGCTGTGAGTCTCGAAACACAAATATGCAATCCGCATAATATGCAAGGTGAGGCCATCTAATTTAAAATTGTTCCGATAATGTGTTTGGAAACAACCATGATAAATTGAATACGTTTGCATTCATTGATGAAGGGTCATCTATAAGTTTAATGGATAGTAAGATTTTTGACGAATTGGGCCTAGGAGGAACAAATTATCCGTTTTTTTCCTAAATGGACAGGAGATTTAAAACGAATTGAAAAAGAATCTAAGCGGCTGAAAGTGATGATATCTGGTCGCAGTCAAAAGCCAATCTCTTTAAACGTGCATACAGTACGACAATTGTCACTTCCACAGCAAACGCTAAATTATGAATTGTTTTCTGAACAATTTACACATTTGCGAAATTTGCCAATCTAAAGTTATGCGAATACCTGTCCACGGTTACTAATTGGTGTCAATTAGGAATTTAGGTATTCTTCAAGAGATTAGAGAAAGAAAATCTACCCAACCCGGAGCCGTGAGTACACGCTTAGGATGGCTAATTTATGGGCCTATATACAACAACAAAAGGAAATGTGAGTCCTACAATTTTCATATTTGCGAATGTAGTAAAGAGGAAGAATATTTAAATGATATGGTAAAATTATTATACTCCGTTCCAGAACGTTATTCCGTTCTGTACCTTTGATTTTATGAGCTGGAATTGCTCATATGTGCTGTGTTGCTTGATGAAGCTCGACACGAAGTCGATTGACTTGGTTATTGCAACGTCTAGTTTTCTTGCTATTGCTTCATAGGCTTCAGCGTCCATTTGACTTGATGAAACACACACACTGTAATTAAATCCTATACTGCTTTAAAAGTTGAACGTAAAACACCTTGTATATACAAGATATTTCGCAGTATCCTACCGGCCGCGCCAAAATGTTGTGTACTATTTTTCCACAACACTCACTAAATACCTAACGGTTAGACTCAAGGATGTACAAGATTCGCACCTAAACTTAAGCTCCTAAATATCCTCGAGACTATAACACTGGTTAGCTCAAATAAAACAGGGTTAATTATACTTGCGCTTTTATGCGAACGCGATGAAATAGCGGTAGTTATTTCGTTTACGTCCGACATTTTCTTGTGATAATGAGTTTGCATTTATTTATTTGTCGACTCACTGCGAATTGTAATTGAAATTAGCACGGAAGGTAGGGTGTGTTCTGTGGAGAAATCGTAAAACATAAGGGAGTACTCGGAGCGCTCGTGGGAAAAAAGAGAATCTCTCTAAAATGTTATCAAAAACAAGGCATGGTGTGCATATATGGGTTTTTCTTCTGGCGTGGTTAAAATTCTGATTTTTCATTTATATGTGGTTTAAATCCCGGAGCCTCTTCTTGTCGTGGTGGAAATGGGTATCTGGTTACAGATGTCCAGAGTGTACTGAGCCTATGGAGGGAACACTTCCTCACGTTACTGAATGGCGATGCTACGAACAATTCCGCCAGTGGAGGAGATTGCCCGATAACCCCAATTACAGATTATGGTGTTGATGTTCCACCACCCGACTATGATGAGATTGAAACGGCAATTTTAAGGCTGAAGAACAACAAAGCTGCAGGTGCTGATGGCCTGCCTGCCGAGTTGTTTCAGACCGGAGGCGATGAGCTGCTCGCCTGCATGCACCAGCTCATAAGCAGAAAATGGTCGGATGAAAGCATGCCTGATGATTGGAGGCTCAGTGTTCTGTGTCCCGTACATAAAGAGGAGACCCCACAATTTGCGGTAACTACCGTGGCATAAGTATCTTGAGCATCGCATACAAGGTTTTATCGTGCGTATTGTGTGAAATATTGATGCCTATGCTCAGCAAATGACCTATTCGCTGATTATAAAGCAGCTTTCGACAGTCCGATAAGGCATTACCTCTACACAACTATGTCTGATTTTGGTATACCTGCAAAACTCATTCGACTTTGCAGAATGACACTGCTGTGTTGGGTGCAGTGAAAATTGGGAAGGACTTCTCCCCTCCGTTTAATACCGAACGAGGTTTCAGACAAGGTGATTCGTTATCGTGTGACCTATCTTCAACAAAAGTGTCATGCTGCTGGCGTATGACGATGATAATGACATAATCGGCATCAACTCGCAAACAATCAGTGCAGCATTCTCTGAATTTGAATGAGAGTCACGTCGAATGGGTCTTACGGTGAACGAGGGCAAGACGAAGTATCTAGTATCTACAAACAAAGACTCTCAGCGTCTTGGACAACACGTCACTGTTGACAATTACACTTTCGAGGTGGTGAACCCACATTAACAACTGTAATGACGTCAGCCTGGAGATCATGGGTATGATCACTCTTGCTAACAGGTGTTACTTTGGGCTGAGTAGGCCTAAGAAGTCGAGCCCTCTCTCGAAGATTGAAAATCACTGACCAATTTCTACCACGGATGAGAGGATGCTTAGAGTTTTCGAGAGAAAAGTCCTACGCAAGATCTTTGGACCTATTTGCGTTGATGGCGAGTACCGAATGAGGTACAACTGAGCTGTATGAGGTATAAGCTGTACGCTGACATTGACATAGTCAGGCGAATCAAAATTCAGTGGCTGCGCTGGCTGGGTCATGTCCAATGAATGGAAGAAGACGCTCCAGCGAAGAGGGTATTTACTTCAGACTCGCTGAAGAACGCAGAAGAGGAGGAAGACCAAACTTTCATTTGAAGGACCAAGTGTTATGTAACCTGGCGGCGTTTGAAATATCCAATTGGCGCCAGCAAGCGAAGAACAGAGAAGAATGGCGTCGCATTATATGCTCGGCCTAAATCGATCATCGGTTGTTATGGCCACATAAGAAGAATAAGATAATGTTCATCCACATGTTGCTGAAGTCGTTGAAACATACTTCGGAACGCTGTAATGGGAAGACCTACCCCACCCGCCGTTTAACCTAGGCATTGCTCCTTTCGATTGCCAATTGTTCCAATCGATATGACACGACCTGACAGAATAGCGTTTCGATTCTTACGAAGAAGCCGAAAATTCGGTCGATTCATGGATTGCCTTAAAACATATCAACATCTTCCGACGCGGAAGCCGTATGCTGTCAGAAAGATGGGAAAAAGTCTTAGACAATAATGTATAAATTAATTTTGTTCGAAAATGCTGGTTTAAAAACTTGTAATACGTGCAGCTAGCTTTAAAAACGCCATTGAAATTCTTCATGGCATCATCGATACCTTTTTCCCAAACGTCTTTTTGGTAAGGCGTAGTTACAGTTTGAAAATGACACTTTGAAGATGAAAGCTGACAAAGCAGTTTCCCACACAATTCGAAGTTCAGCACTTACGCAAGCATTTCAACAATGTTTAGACATACCATAATAACTAAAGTCACGTAGAATACTCATATGAGTATTCTACGTATTCAATACTCATATATATGAGTATTGAAACTAATGTCATGTGGTCTACTATTTGTGGGTATTAAAAAATTACTTTCCCACACAATGAGTACAAACATACACACTTTTGGTGTGAATCTATTGTGGATTGTAGGATGATATGTGGAAAAATGGTATAAAAGCTGCCACCTTACTGAAAGCTGAGTGAGTTGTGAATTATCAGTGGACAAACAATAATGAAAATTAGAATACTGCGGTCCTTACGAGGCCCTACAGTATATTAGTGTAAAATTAAAATGTATTTTGGTGCAAGTTTATAATAGTAGAGTAGTACGAGTAGTGACTAAAACAAAAGTGGACTAAAAGTAAAACCACAGGGTCCACTATATCACTCCAAGCGAAAACCAACTTTCTTCCACTTCATGTACTGAGGTTCTGTTCGGCAAAGTGAAATAGCCAGATTCGCGCGGTAATATGCGAAGTTCTAGGATACACTCCTGGGTGTCCCGGTTAAGTGCACGAGCTAGTTATCTTGAACTTCAATTACTGACAATATAAAGCCACAGGGGAATACTACTCCAACAACAATACATAATCGCGGTAAGTCTGAAACCAGGATTATTGACAGGATTGCCGTCTGTTATATACGCAAAGAGTTGGAAAAAACTCAGGGAAACTACCAGGGTTCCCCAAAATGTTGCTGAGGCCAGATGAGATGGAATCGTTTTAGACATGTGTCTTTAGAGATTGTTAACACACCCTCCACATCAGATAGTAAGATGTTGGGATTTGGTTGCCAGGCGTTCAGAAGGATTGTTTACCTATACTTACATAGCTACTGTTTGGGAGTCTCTGATATAGACGATGTGTTCATTCAGTTTCCGTGTGAGGAACAAAAAAATGGAAAACTAATTTTAGTGGTAGGCTCTGGGGTAGATACCAGTTTTATAAAATCGTTAGTAGTTAATGAATATGTTACCACGAAACGAAATTCAAGGAAAAATCTTAGTGGGTTATTCGGAGGATTTGCCAATACATTTGTGCCAATATCAGTCCCACATGAAAGAACTAAATATTTGAACTTGGAATTCATCTAATATCTGAATAGAATGGGATATCTACCGACGGTGTCCTAGGAAGGTACAATTTATGTTAGACATTTGACAGTATTACGTATAACGCAGACCCAATGCTCAAAATTATACAGATTCGTACATTGTAAATAACGAGCTCAAAATAAATATAATTTAATTTAATCATTTGGAAGACGTAGAATACGTCATAGCTTATAAAATAAATAGCATTAAGGAAACCACATTAAGAATAATCACAAAAGGGTTACCTGAATGACATAAACAATTAAGTTAAACAATTAAGTTAAACACATTTAGCTCATTCACCACGATTCATGGCGCCAATCACCCAAAGACAGTTAGGCTACCAGAAGCTCATAAGGAAGAAATCAATAAGCAAGTAAACAATATGTTGGAAGACAAGATAATTATTCCCACCTCTTCGCCCTGGAAATCACCAATAGTCTTGGAGCCCAAGAAAGCGGGAGAAGATGGTAAAAGAAAAAGAAGACTAGTAGTAGATTTCAGGAAATTAAATGACGCCATCATTAAAGAAGTTTTCCCTTTCCCTGCATCGATGAAATATAAAACCAATTAGGCCATAGCAGATATTTCACCAAGATTGATCTGACCAGTGGGTATCATTAAGTATTAATGAAAGAATCAGACAGAAAAAAAAACGCTTTTAGTTCAGGTATCTGACATTATGAATTTAACCGAATGCAATTCGGGTTAACAGAGGCACCTGCTACTTTTCAAAGATTAATGAATCACGTATTGACTGGACTTGAAGGTATAGATTGTTTCGTGTATTTGGATGTCATTGTTGTCTATAGTAGAAACCCGTGCACAACATAAATCGCGTTTATGGACAGTGTTTGAACTTTTACGTAAACATAACTTAAAGCTAAACGCGAAAAAATGCCAGTTTTTGCGAAAAGAGGTAATTTACCTAAGTCATAAATGCACTGAAGACGGAGCACTACCCTACCTTACCCTGGTAAGGTAGAATGTGCTAAACATATTAGTATTCCAAGAAATGAGAAAGATGTACAGGCACTTTTAGGTTTAGTAAATTATTATATTATTGGGTGCCGTAGCTCAGTGGTTAGTGTGTTTGCCTTCTGATCTGTAGGTCGTGGTTCAATCCCCGGCTGATGCATAACAAATTTAATATCGATAAGATTTTTCTTTCGAACGGTACCCACCTGTCGGCAAGCAAATGGCAATTCTTCCGACAGTAACAACTTGCCATGAAAAAGCTTCTTAAAGAACTCTGTGACAAAGCTCAGAAAAAGTGATGTCACAAGTGTTCTGCCATTCGGAACCGGCTAAAATAAGTAGGTCCCTTCTAATATTGTCGAAAATTTAAGACGCACAACAGTAATGGAAGAGAAGCTCGCCCAATGAGCCCTTTGGGGCTTTAAGTGCCACATATTTATTTATTTTTAAGTTATTATATTATTAATATTATGGCACTGCCAATTAACAAACTATAAAGAAAAGACGCTAAATTTGAGTGGATAGAAAAATGTCAGAAAATGTAGATTTAAAACAAGCAATTTGCTCTAGCAAGCAATTCTAGCTTACTGCCAGCACAAAACTGTAGGTCCGATTTTAACGCAATGCGAAATTGGAAAAGACAAATCAATAGCCTTTGCAAGTAAGGCATTCAGCGAAATTGAGAAAAGTTATTCCACTATTGGAAAGGAAGTACTGGCACTGCCCACCAGCCACTAGAAGGAATTGCAAACCCAAAAGACCAGATATCACGTTTGGCACGTTTTAGGCATAAACTATCCGAATTTTTTTTTCGAAATCCCACGGCCCACTTACCCGCCCAACCGTCCGTATAACGTAAGAACCGGTAACCGATCAGTAACAGGCCAGCTGTTCTGAGCACGCGAAGAAGTAGTAGCAAATGACTACAAAAGAAATTAAAAATCAGCTACGGACCTAATTAATCCAATAGCTGTTTTTAAAACAACGTAATTACTAATACAACATTACGAATTATAATTAGTTTAAAGACGAGAGAATTGATGGTTTTATAGTATGCAAAGGAATGAGGTAATCAATAAATGAATAACTGCTACTGTAGTCTTTCCACATGCTTCTCACAGGACTAAATAATCCAAAGTTAATTTTACACATTGACAACTTTATTGCATTATAATTTCTCGACGGACGGATTGGCACAAATAAATCTAGCTCAAAAAGCCTTTAAGTAATTTTGTAAAGAAACAAGGATTTAACATCGTCTTCTACTTTTAAGTGTTGGCAATGCTAAAAGTGTGAGACGGTGTTCATATGATGGAAGGTTAACTGAAGGGCCTCAGTTAAAAGAGCGCATGGCAAATAACAGGAACTGCTTCTGAACAGATTCTAAATTATCAATATAGCACCTATATTGAGGTTTCCAGACAATGTAAGCATACTCCAGAATTGAACTGACAAGTGAAACGTAAAGGGTTTTAGTTACGCGGGGGTAATTAAACTCTTTTGACCATCTCTTAATGAAACCTAGCACTCCTTAGGCCTTATTAACACAAGAATTTATATGCAAATTAAAACTAATCCATGGTAATACCGAGATCAATAAAACTAAAAACACGCTTTAACTGCTGGCCATCAAGAAGAAACTGATGTACTAAAGGGTTTTCCGTGAAAAAGTCATGAATTTGCATTTATCTAAATTTAATACCATTAGGTTAGTTGAGCACCATTCAGAAAGAGATTCTATACCTGGTTGCAAACATGTTTGAGAAGCCGATGAACAATGTGTCATGAAAAGCTTGGCATCTGCAAAAATTAAAATAGTGCATTATAGATGATGGAATATCATTTATGAAGAGCAAGAAGAGGACTGGCCCCAGGTGGCTTCCCTTGGGGACGCCAAAAGGAACATTTATATTTTTGGAAATTGCACTTTTGAATAGCACTTTTTGTGAGCGGTTGGTTAAATAGGATCTAATCCAGTTTACAAATATGTTAGAAAGGCCAATCAATTCAGGTTTTTTTTAGCAATAAGTCGTGGTTAATTTTATCGAAAACCTTGCAAAAATCAGTGTAAATTACATCAGTTTGGAGACCACGAGTAAAGCCTTTACTTACACTGGTAGAAAATTCAACCAAATTAGTCACATTGGATTTGCCTTTCAAAAAACCACGCGATTTAAAGATACTGCAGACTTCAGATTGAAAACAAATTGCGTGGTTAAATTGCCTCAAATAATTTAGGTATAACACTTAGCTTTGCTATACCTCGATAATTTGAAATTTCGGACTTTGACCCGCTCATAAAAGGCAGAATAATAAATGAATCCTTCCAACTAATGGGGAAATGCCCAAGCCGGAGTGAAGCATTAAAAATGTCAGTTAACGGCAAGAAAAGTAAACTTGCGCATGATTTCAGAATGCAGCTTGGAATCCTGTCGATCCAGGTAAATACGACAGTTTCAAAGTTTTAAGATGTCGCAAGTCTTCTTCGGGAGTTATAGAAGGCATGCAACTTGAGTTTATTTGTTTGATTGGAAAAGGGTAAGACGAACTGCAATCATATTGTAACGAGTATCGATGGTTGGTTACTCATAACTATTGTGACTGACACTATTGTGAATAACACGAATGTTGGCAGCATCGAAACAAATGTCAACAAAAAGAATAGGTTATAACCAGAACTCGCCAACGAGAAAGATAGAGATGAATCTCGACTACGATAGAGGAAGATTCTGGAGTGTTGCCACAGAGTATAAATAGAGCCAGTCTTGGCAAATGCAATTCAATCGAATTCCGAACGTGATTGCGCAAACATCGATACAGTAATAGAGGCAAAAGTTGCAAGTACTTTAAAGTGTTATTGTAATAAAAAAATAATGTAATAGTTGATTGTAAATAGAGTTGATTAAATATATTGTTGCTGTATATAGTTGTACAAAATAAGTGTTGCAATTATTATTAACAGAATCCAGTGATCGAACAAGGTTAATTCAAATAGAATTAATCGCTCACAAAATAAAAACGTAACAATATGTGGCTGTTGAATAAGTAGAACTAAAAAAGTCTGCAAAAAGGTCAGAGATATTCTAATTGTCAGTAATTATACAATCCTTCCATTTCATTGACGAAGGGAACAGAGAACTTTTACGTTTTATATTAACAAAGTCGTAAAACGCTTTCGAGTTTGTCTGGAAATCCATTTTGAGTTTGCTAATGTATTTCTTATAACATTTCGAATTTAGTGATAAGGATTTACTTCTCAAAAGAGAATATTTAAAATAATCGATAAAATTTTAGTTATGCGTGGGCCAGAAAGCATTTTGCATAATTTAACATAGTTGGTCTCTTTAAACAGAACTGTTCAAATTGCGAAGCCATATTGTAACGTACAGGGCAGAAGTATTCTAAAGATACACAGATAGTAGGATGATGGCTGTCTTCAGGGATAGCAAATGGATCACAAAGAGATATAGATACATCAAGAGCATCATCTACATATACTATGTCCAAAATTTTGTTATGTTTGTTATAAAAAGAATTTACTTGTTTTAAGTCAAGCTTAGAGAATGAATTCAGAAATACATTAAAGTTTTTACGAGTAGTGCATTGAATTAATTGATTATTTTCATCTATATTCCACCAAATATGTGGTAGGTTGAAATCACCGAAAGTTAACAAAAAATCATTTAGATAAAGCATATTAAAGCATTCACAACAAAAGAAGCATGTTTAAGATATACAGTGATATCCGAGTTTGGGGGAATGTAAGAGCATGTAATGTACAACCATTTAGCTACCAACCTAACACGAGCACATACAAATTCAAAATCTTGAATTTCCGTAATCGAAATTAAATCAGACGGAAATGAAGTCTTTATCGCTATAAGGACACCGCCACCAATTTTGGACTGACGGTCCGTTCCAAAAATTTGGAAAGCATTACACAAAATTTCTGCATTGTTAATTGTCGGCTTGAACCAAGTTTCAAAAAAGACAAGAATATCTAACTGGCTATCAAAACTTTTAGAAATAAGTCACACAAGTTCGAGATTAAGCCTCTAACATTCTGATACAAAAACATTCTGATACGCAGATAAAGTTTTTGCGTTATTTAGAAAAGGGTTTAAGAATTTTATTCCGTTTTTTAACGTAATAATACGAATTTTGAAGTACTGGGGTGTTATAATATAATCCCTTCCTAATAAACATTCGAAGAGAAAGGTCAAAAGCCGTTTGCCTATTTAGCAAAAAAATTTATTTAAAAAGTTCTTTATTTCTGAAGTTTTTTTTGTGAATGGCTTTTGGCTTTTATTCATTTATCAGCAGTGAAATTTTTTGTATAATACAAATTTTCAATAGTCTAACCATCTGATGTCAATTTCAAGAGGGATAACGCCATTACCTTAGGAGGTAACTAGTTAAAATTAATTAAATGTGGTAATAAAAAAATATTGTGTGCTAAATTTTACTGCAGGTACCCGAACGCAAGATTCTCCAAAAATACGAATTTATACATGTTTTCATATAATTTCCTAAATAAATTAATTAAATATGAATGTCTGAATCCACTGTAAAAAATTCTTAAAAAAAAAATGTTCAAAATACTGGAAATTGTTATGTTCATTATCAATCGTCTATCATGATCGAGCCATTTCAATTTTCAATTAAATTTTATCGAACAGTGTAATTTTCTAACAAAAATCCTAAAAATGACTAATATTTACTCCTCAACACATTTAGCGCCACCATACAAATTCAATATACTATATACTAATATGGTGCCTTTTTGAATCTTTTGAATGATTTGAAGACGCGATTTCTTAAACGATTTTTTAAACTTTGTAATTCTCTAGTAGACCAAGCAGGACCTCCGAAATTACAAGAGTGGTTTAGTTTGGGAATACATGTTTCGCAACAGTTATAAAGGATATTATTAAAATCTGAGACCCACTGATCCAAATTTAAGTTGGACGTGGGCCAGTTTACTGCGGAAAGCATTTTGCATAATTTAACATAGTTGGTCTTTTTTTATGGAACAAGTGCAGAATACGGACTCAGAAGGGAAAAAAAATAAAAATTGCCTCGGATAGAGCTTCGTTTTGTGAATATAAAAAATAAAAAATTTGTCTCTGCAAATGCCCATACAAGGCGTGGCTCACGGTCAAAGTTCAAAATTGAGGTCGAGATTATTCGATAGAGACGCAATTTTTTTCTATAATATGGGTATCGTAAGAAAGGTTTTTTAAATACCTTTCTACTGTTATATATAATTTAATACCTATTTTTTACATTTTAAAAGTTATTATCAAAACTATAAATTTGAAATTTTTTTTTTCAAAAACCAATTTTTTTTTCGAAAATAAACCTTATTTACCTATCGAAAATTTAGCACCATACTAAAGCTTATACAATTACCTTCACAACGGTGTATAAAAGATATTTTTCAAGAATTTGTATGCATTTCAAAAATTGTTTTCAAGCTGATACTTCATCAAGTGTTACCAATATGGACGGCTTTCGATACAATTACCTGCATGTCTTCAAATTCAGTATCACAACCAACCCTTATAGGCCCGACGCCCGACGCCGGCTTCGCGACCAACAGCATTTTAGGAAAAAAGCTTTTTTGATAGCCGGCCTTCGGCCGGGCGCAAAAAAATAACCCTTATAGGCCCGACGCCGGCTTCGCGACCAACAGTATTTTATGACAAAAGCTGTTTTGATAGGCGGCCTTCGGCCGGGCGCAATAAAAATAACTCTTATAGGCCCGACGCCAGCTTCGCGACAGAAGTTTTAGCATTGAAATCTCTTTGTAATTTTTAGTATTGAAATTTTATTCATTTGTTTCAATATTGTATTCACCATCAGGATAATCTACAACATAGGGCTCTATCAATGTGGTCTTTATTAGATTAATAAAAGAATTAGTTAATTATACTATTTCATCCTATTTTTCCTTAATTCTTTTGTCTATGTCTACCGCTATGATTATAACTGCCTCACTATTCCTCTGTGCACATATTAGCTATAGCGAAAGAATAAATATATTTAAAATATATAAAAATTCTTTAAAAATATGTTTTATATACCATTGGAAAGGTAATCCTATGATCTTTGAAATAAAATATAATTTTTGATAGGTTAATGGGGGACTTTTTCGAAAAAAAAATCGGTTTTTACAAAATTTTTATAAAAAATTTATTATTTTCTTCATAACATTTAAAAAGTTAAAAATTAATATAAAATATTATATACCTGTAAAAAGGTATTAAAATTACCTATGTTTAATTACCCATATTGTAGAAAAACTTGCTTGTCTCTCGAGTAATCTCGACCTCAATTTTGAACTTTGACCTTGAACCACGCCTTGTGTGGGCATTTGCAGAGACAAATTTTTTATTTTTTATATTCACAAAACGAAGCTCTATCCGAGGCAATTTTTTATTTTTTTTTTCCTTCTGAGTCCGTATTCTGCACTTATGCCCCTATACCCTCCGACCTGATAGAGGGAGGATTTGTTACCCCTTCTGACAAGTCTATTTGTTCATTAGCTAAGGGACCGGTTGCCCCTCGACCAATGATTCTTGTTGCACATTTAATGGTGTGCATACCAGGTTTGTATTTTCAATTGGGTCCATAAAATTGAAGCGTTTTAGTGTGAAGGCCATTTAGTCACCCCTGGGCGCCCCCATTGGAAGGCTCATTGAAACCGTAGGTTCGCCAGACCTGCTACGGAGTCCGCTATTAGCCGGCATAGCAGTTCCACAGTGTATTTAGGGGTTGTTCAGGCCATTAAATCTACCCACCAGACTAGGTCTTGAGGGTCCGGACCGTGGGCAGACCCCGCCTCATGGAGTGTTCCTTCTCCCCCGCCCGACTATCTGCGGCCCAAAACTAGCAGAGACATGACCGTGCTGGAAGTGGGCCATTGGTCTCACCATTTAGCCAGAGTCCAATAGAACAACTGGCTAGCCTCAACGACTAACCAGGAATCGTAGAAGCCTACTTTCAACCTGCGCATTGGCGGTAATTCTTAGTTTGTGCGCCGGATCATGCACCACGACAAGATCTCCATCAGATGAATCGGTCAAAACCACAATACAAAAATATGAAGCTGGATACGATGATAAGTATCATTATACAGTAACGGAAGCAATTGAAGCATTCAGGCAAGAATTAATAAGGAAAGAAATGGATATAGCTGGAATTATGGAGAGCCCAAATATATTTTATAGACATTTTCAGCTCGATTATGGGGATGTTCAAGTGAGGGCTCGGTGCTCGTACGATAGTAATTATGATGTCTACATTAAGTATAAATTGATGTGAATATCGCGAATTTGAAGAAGAACGAATTTTTAGTAAGTGAAATTGAAAAAATTACAACTGGTGATGTAATTGTTGAGCCAGATTATGAAGTCATCAATATTAAAAATTATAGACAAACTTTTCAAATGAATATATCTTAAATGTTGAAATGTATATTTTTTATATATCTATGTAAATAAAGCCAAAATAATTTTGTGAAGAGTAATCATAAAAGCAATGTTTTTCTTTTTAAGGGGAGCAATTTTCATACATTATCATTCATGTTGTCTGCTCTAGTGATAAGAGTTTATAGTATAAAGGTTGTTGTTGTTGTTTGACCGATATAAGCTAGTGTGTACCTTAGGGAAATAAGTATATGTGCATCACTTAATTTGAGATAAAACAACTGAAAACAATCGGAATGTATTCAAATTTTTATTAATCAATAGTATTAATGAATAGTAACAAAAAACTAAGCAACTTCATTTCAATATGCTTTTACAACAAAAAATAGAAAACTAAATAATAATACATCTTAGGAAATAAGTATATGTGCATAATGACATTTATTCAATTAATGTTATTCAAATCAATTTTTTGTTTGGTTTTTAGTAATTAATATGTTTTCCTTTTTGAATAAACACTTGAGTAATTCTGTTTGGCATGGAGTCAACCAATTGTTTCAAAGTTAAGGGACGTATTTGACTCCACTCAGAAAGTAAAGCTTCTTTGAGCTGTTTAATTGTCTCAAACTGCCGGCCATTCTTATAAATTTTGTTTGAAAGTATCCCCCACAGGTCCTCAATTGGGTTCAGGTCCGGGCTGGCTAAAAAAAAACTCTTTTGTTGTGCGTGCCGTATGAATTGGGGCGTTGTCCTGCTGGATGATCCAATCATCTCCGTACAGGTCCCCAGAAAATTCAACGAGCACATCGTCCAACATTTGCACTTAAATATCCGCATTTGTTTTGGTTGGAATGAAGCCAAGCGGAGACTTTACAGCATACCCAAAAGCAGCCCAAATCATCAGTGATCCGCCACCATGATTTCGCTATGACGAGTTTGGCGGGGTTGCTTTATATCGCGCCAGTACTAATGACAGCCATCAGGACCGTCCAGGTTGAATTTTTTTTCATCAGAAAAAATTGTTTTTGAACTCATCATCCCAAAATTTAAGTTTTTCTGCAAATGCCAAACGAGCGCTTATGTGGCGTTTCAGCAATTTGGGTACATGCTCTCGAGAATCATACCTAATCATTTTATTTTCGGCCAAGACTTGATGGACTCTTCTTCTTGAGATGCTAAGGCCTAAATGTCCTTTTATCTCCATGCAGGACATACTTTTTTGGACTGCTAATCGGCGAATTTCCCGCTTACACCGTTTATCGATTTTAGTCGGTCTGCCACAGCGCTTAACCTCGCCCCTAACTATCGGGGTTTTTAAGGAAATTTGAAATTGTATTTCTATGCCGCTCTACTCTAGCAGCGATATCGGCAATTTTTGCACCAGCTTCACTTAAACCCTTTATCAATCCGCGCTCCTCCTCTGACAAATGTGTTGCACGTGGCATTCCACACAAAAAAGAACTTTTGGTGTGAATATTATGCCTTACAAATGTGCACACTACTTTTACTTACGTGCTTCTAATTGAAAAAATATGACCTCTTCACTTTACACAACTTGTTCGCAAACAAATTCATACTAATCTCTCTTTGCACATATATTTATTTCCTAAGCAAATCACGAGACAATACAAATTGATGTTAACGGTACTAAGTATGAAGATCAAAGAAAGCTTTTGCATAGCGCACTGAAACATTGCATATAACAAAACAAAACTTTCGTACCCCAAAAAAATATACCGTTACAAAGAGAGAAGATACCGGTAAAAGCAATAATGCACATATACTTATTTCCCTAAGGTATATTCATATGTGATGTAAATATTAAGTAATATGATCATAGCTTACAGAATATCCTAGTTTTTGTTGTTGATTCAGCTTATAGCATATCAGATCTTTACTTGTTGTTAAGTTTTTGAATAGTAATCATAAATATATTGTTTTTTTGTACAGATAAGGACCAATTTTCATTCATGATCATATATGAATGCTTTATGATATGAGATTGAATTTATTGTATAAACAATAGAATTTTCCGAGTTTTCTTTTCGTTTTGAATATTTAACAACCATTATATTAATTTTGTAATCATATGTATAAAAACGATGACGTTTATTGATTGACTGAAAAATAGAAATTTATCTTTACAGTTTAGAGCATTAATAGTTGGACCATCAAATTGTGGAAAGACAAAAGTCATGCTGAGTTTAAAAGAAAGCATAAATGGATTGAGATTCAAAAACAAATATTTATATTCAAAGCCATTACATAAACCAAAACATAAAATTTTGATGGTTTGGTAAATTAAGCCCATCAGAGGGATGGGCTTTTATACATTTTCTGAAAATGATAATATGTTACCACCCGAGGAAGGTAACAGTAATTCAATAATAATATTTGAAGATGCCGCTTGTGAGAAACAAAATAATATAAGATAATATTTCTATATGGGTGGTCATCAGAACATAGATAGTTTTTATTTATGTCAAACATATATAAGAATAACCAAATATTTAATACGTGATAATGCTAACATGATTATTATGTTTAAACAAGATGGTTTAAATATGATGCATATATACAGGGTGATTTTCGGATTTGATTAAAACATAAAATTTAGAGAAATGTATAAAATCTTTATTTGAGTCCATAGAACGATCTATATAATTCAATGTTTAAAGATGATTTCATGTAAATTTTGACCGCGGCTGCGCCTCAAATGGTTCATACGCTGGGTCTAATTTTGGCATACTCTCTCCAACATATCGGCCGGTATCTCACGAATAATTTTTTCAATATTCCTCAATTCTTCAGTGCGTCAACCGTTGCGGGCTTTTCGCTATAGACATAAGCCTTAAGATAGCCCCACAAAGGTGTTTGATTGTGTGAGGGATGGGGTGCCAGGTGGACTCGTTCCAACGATGGTTGCTTCCTACAGGTGATCGTGGTGTGTGTGAGTGTGGGGATGTTGTTTGTGCACTGCTGCTGATGCTACGTACGATGGTATTGTTTATTTATTATTTTAAATGAATTATAACACACGCGATTATTTTCTATTTGCAAATATACAATATTTATTTAATTAACGTGTAAATTAATAAATAGAGGGAAAGATATTTAGCGCGCACTGGCTGTCTATTTACTTTGAGTTGATTTTCGAGAATAATAATTAAAACGTGGGTGCCGTAGCTCAGTGGTTAGTGTGTTCGCCTTCTGATCTGTAGGTCGTGGTTCAATACCCGGCTGATGCATAACAAATTTAATATCGAAAAGATTTTTCTTTCGAACGGTACCCACCTGTAGGTAAGCAATTGGCCATTCTTCCGACAGTAACAACTTGCCATGAAAAAGCTTCTAAAAAGAACTCTCTGACAAAGTTCAGCAAAAGTGATGTCACAAGGGTTCTGCCGTTCGGAACCGGCTAAAATATTGTCTAAAACTTAACACGCACAACAGTAATGGAAGAGAAGCTCGCCCAAGAAAGCGAAAATTCTATAAATTAAATTCATTAACACCATAACTTTACACGTGGTTGTGCTAGGTGCGCTATTGCTGTGTTATTATATTGCTGTGCAAGATATTCCGTTATCCGTTATCTTATTCTTCTTTGATCAACCAAAAGCATTTCATTTCTTTTGAACTATATTATATATACATTACCAATTTGACGTGATCAGATAAGAAAAGATACCATAAATCCCACCAGAAGGGTTGTGATCTTTGCGGTACCAAGATGAATGAACCACCGGATAAAATAAAAACAACTAGTCAATTGCTATTAGTAACTGATAAGACCAAAGTGTTAAAAAAATCATCTATCGGTCCAAAATATCTAATTATGAATAGAATTAATAGCAATGAAGATCTATCTAACGTCTCACCTTTTCTAACAAAAAAAAGTGATCGACTCCACGTGCGGTGGCGAAGTGGAGCTTTGCAAAAAATTAACAAATGGGAACATACTAATCAACACAAAAACTGTCAAATTAGTCACGATGATCTCTCTCTCACTATCAATCCAAATAGAAGTGTCAGAGCACTATACACTTAATTACTCAAAAGGAGTAATCTACTCGAACGACCTAAGAGGCATATCAGAGGAAATAATTGCGAAAGATCTGTCATCACAAAGCGTAAGCGAGGTCAGGAAAATAATGAAAAAGCAAGACAACACTTTAATAGAAACTAGATTAGTTATCCTAACATTTGCCAATACAAATTTACCGGAAGATATCGCAATTGGTTACGAAAAGAATAAGATCCGCCCTTACATACCTCTGCCAATTAGGTGTATGGGTTGTTATCCTTATGGACACACAGCAAAAATTTGTAAGAGCAAGAAAATATGTACAAATTGCTCTAAAGATCTCCATTTAGATCCAGAGTTAAAGAAAATATGTTCAGAGCCTACTGTATGTATCAGTAGTCTAGATAATGGAGCCGAAAGTACAAATCATCGCACTCTTGATCAAAAATGTCCAGTGTTCTTAAAGGAAAAAGAGATCCAATCTATAATAACGCTACAAAAAGTTGACAGAAGAAAAGCTTTGGCCACTTATAGAGAGAGACATCCACACGATGCAACAACGTACTCCTCTATTACAACGAACATCAACGAATAGATGAGAAGAAAAAGTCCAACTATTCCCAAAAAGAGTCTAAACTCACCACACTTCTCAAGAAACACCCAGAGAGACACTGTCAGCTTCGCCGATCTTCCAACTACCAGCAACATACAGCGCCAAGTTAAAACAGCGCCAAGCAGCAAACCACCTGTAATCGCCTTCCTCCCCACTACATTATCCCTCGTTACTACAGCTCCTAAACCTTCGTACAACACAGTACACGACGTCAAACAGCAACTACTAAGAGAAACAAAAGTACAAATACTACCTATAAGCACATCAAATAGAACAAAAAACAAGCTGAAGAGAATCGCGAAATATAAAAAAAATGACTCCAACAAACCGAATAACAGAAACATCAGCGATGACTGCGACTCATCGGGGTCAATGTCAATCGATGCAGAGGCATTAAAGAAATAACGTAGTCTTAAAATTTTAATAGATCTAAGCAAAACCCTGTATATTAACCGAAATTAAGAAGTCCAAATTAACAATACCATGTCGTTAAAAATTCTACAATGGAATATCAAAGGTTATGTCAATAACTATAATGAACCTTTAATTCTAATAAGGAAACATTGCATTAAGATTATATCACTACAGAAATCCCATATTCACCAACTAACAACCAATATTGGAATACCAAACAATTTCTATCTATCCAACCATAAGTCCTCGAACTCGTATGGGGGCGTGGCCCTTCTAATACATAAATCCATACAACACAAACAGACAACACTAAATCACGATTTCGAAGCAATAGCTGTAGACATTCATTCCAAACTCAATTTCACTATAATCTCGGCGTACATTAACTTTCTAAACCATAATCTCGCAAATGTCTTCAATATAACAAACAATTCAGTATTAATCACCGGGGACTTTAACAGCTGGCACCAAGATTGGGGGTCTGAAAAAAATAACAAAAGAGGGAATATTTTAGCTAATTACATAAATCAGTCAAGCTATGTACTTCTCAATCACAATTCTCCTACGCTTTTCTCAACCCACCATACATTACACATCTTGACTTGTCTTTCTGCTCTGCCAACTTAAGTATCTACATTGAATGGCAAATCGAAAACGACTCATGGAGAAGGACCAAGGCCAGGAAAGACAACATTTCAAACCTAAATTCAAAATAGAGCGAGCAGATTGGCCACTCTTCGAAGATAAATGTAATGTATTAGAATCGCGCAGATCTATAATCCCTAATGTAAATGGAGAGGCCTCTAACCGTAAAAAAATAATATTACAAGCAGCAAATGAATCTATCCCCCAAACCCAAACACGAAACAGAAAAACTGTTCCCTGGTGGAATCATAGGCTAGAAGAGCTGAAAAAAAGATAAAACCCGGCAATCGTATTTATTCCGAAATAATATGATACACGAACATCTCATGAATTATAAGAGAGCACATGCGCTAGCTCAGTGGCTAGTGTGTTCGCCTTCTGATCTGAAGGTCGTGGTTCAATCCCCGTCTGATGCGTAACAAATTTAATATCGATAAGATTTTTCTTTCGAATGGTACCCACCTGTCGGCAAGCAATTGGCAATTCTTCCGACAGTAACAACTTGCCATGAAAAAGCTTCTTAAAGAACTCTGTGACAAAGCTCAGAAAAAGTGATGTCTCAAGTGTTCTGCCGTTCGGAACCGGCTAAAATAAGTAGGTCCCTTCTAATACTGTCCAAATTTAAGACGCACAACAGTGATGGAAGAGAAGCTCGGCCAATGAACCCTTTGGGGTTTTAAGTGCCACATATTTATTTTTATTTATTTATCCGCTGCAGACCTTTCTTTTTTAACTCTAATGACAATCCTTTAAAAAACATACTTACTTACTTACTTATGTGGCCATAACAACCGAATATCGATTTAGGCCGAAAATAACATGCTTCGCCAGCCATCTCTGTTCTTCGCTAGCTGGCGCCAGTTAGAAATTCCAAGCGCCGTCAGGTTCTCCAGTACTTGGTCTTTCCACCGGAGGTTTGGTCTTCCTCTTTTGCGTCGTCCTCCAGCGGGTTCCGAATATAACACCTTCTTAGCTGGAGCGTGTTCTTCCATTCGCTCGACATGACCTAGCCAGCGCAGCCGCTGGATTTTGATGCGCTTTACTATGTCAATATCGGCATACAGCTCGTACAGCTCATGGTTGTACCTTATTCGGTACTCGCCACCAACGCAAATAGGTCCAAAGATCTTGCGTAGGACTTTTCTCTCGAAAACTCCAAGTATTCGCTCATCCCAGGTGGAAATTGTCCAGGCTTCAGCGCCATATGTTAGGACAGGCATGATGAGAGACTTGTAGAGTGTAGTTTTCGTTCTTCGAGAGAGGGCTCGACTTCTCAATTGCTTACTCAGCCCAAAGTAACACCTGTTAGCAAGAGTTATCCTACGCATGATCTCCAAGCTGACGTCATTACTGCTGTTAATGCTGGTTCCAAGATAGACAAAGTCCCTTACTACTTCAAAAGCGTAGTTGTCAACAGTGACATGGTGTCCAAGACACCGGGACTCTTTGTTTGTTGACACTAGATACTTCGTCTTGCCCTCGTTCACCGTGAGACCCATCCGACGCGACTCTCTTTCCAAATCTGAGAATGCTGCACTGACTGCTCGCGTGTTCATGCCGATTATGTCAATATCGTCGGCATGCGCTAACAGCATGACACTTTTGTTGAAGATAGTGCCATTATGTCGTAGATCAGCAGCTCGTATTATTTTCTCCATAATAAGATTGAAGAAGTCGCACGATAACGAATCACCTTGTCTGAAACCCCGTTCGGTATTAAACGGTGCGGAGAGGTCCTTCCCAATTTTCACTGCACAACGGGAGTTATGCAGTGTCATTCTACAAAGTCGAATGAGCTTTGCAGGAATACCGAACTCAGACATTGTTGCGTAGAGGTAATCCCTTACCAGACTGTCGAAAGCGGCTTTATAATCAACAAATAGGTGGTGTGTGTCGATCTGTTTTTCTTGGGTCTTCTCCAGGATTTGGCGCAGTGTGAAAATCTGGTCGATGGTGGATTTACCAGGTCTGAAGCCACACTGATAAGGTCCAATCAGGTTGCTGAGCATAGGCTTCAACCTATGCTATCTTACAGTAAAAATAACACCAGTCCCTTACAGTTTCAACAAAAGTTTTGGGAATTAAAAGATAGATACAAAGGCTATACCTTCCTATATACGGACGGTTCACTGATGAACGGTAATACCACGTACAGTGTAACGCATTCAAATCGAGTAATTAAAATTTCTAACCTTCCCTGCTATTCAACGATATACACGGCTGAATTGCTTGCTATCACTGAGACCGTAAAGGAAAATACGTAATCTGTTCAGATTCCGTATCAGCTATCGATGCCGTTGCAAACCCCAACAATAATGTTCACTACGTACTTCAATTAGAGATATTCTAATAAGAACAAATCAGAAAATTCGCTTACTTTGGGTCCCTGGCCATGTCCACATAGAAGAAAACGAGTTTGCTGACAGCGCCGCTAAAAGCGCTCATAATGCACCCCTCAAAATCACAGAAGATCGTAGTTATCATGACATTAAAAAATATATTAAAAGTAGATCTTATCACAAGCAAGTCCTAACCTGGAATCAAACCAGTGACTAGTACAAACAGTTAAACACAGAGAAAATTAACATTACACAGTTTTGAACAGAAAATCTTTACGAAATTAATAGACTAGGCATAATTAAATTTGAACGACTTCTGCTAGGATATACTAAACGACCTAGATGTAGTTGTGACAACCAATCTCCCATAACAATTTCCCACATCCTAAGAGATTGCCCATTCACAGCAAAGAAATGCAATCCTAAATAACCATAACCCAACATCTCTACTCTCCAACCCATCCCTAAAATCAATCAAACTCCTATTAAAATTCCTTAAAGCCTGCCAACTTTTCTATACAATTTAAAGCTATAATTTAAACCACTAGAAAAATCTTATGCTTAAGGCCTCGCTGCTATAGCATATAAACCTCTAGATTAGCCTATAAGTTAGTTATAAGCCTAATCCTTATAATAATAATAATAATAATAATAATAATAATAATAATAATAACAAGTACAACAATAAAATCTATCCTATAAAATGTACAAAATGAAACCAGAAGAAAAAAAAGGGTGAGGGTGAACTATCTTCGAAAAAAGTCGGGGATTTAAAAGAAAATTTTTGTTCTTATATAGCAACAAAAAACAAGGCAACCCAAAAAAAACCTGGGTAAAACCCACCAATTAGCGATTCGCTGGTGTATCCCCTCTCCTATTGAGCTCAATACGGGGGAAACACCTATGGTGTTCGACACTGCCTAATAAAATAAAAAAACGCGCTTATATTGTTTTTGCCGACCGAATCATACCAACTTACTCACCACGTGTAACTCACCCGCCACTTCACAATCGACAACAACGCTAATTATTAAACACTTACCTAGTTACCCTGATAAAGCAAAAAAAAATAAAATTGGTACCCACACGAATAAAACTATGACTTAGATATATACATATATACATATATACATATATATATATATATATATATATATATATATATATATATATATATATATATATATATATATATATAAGTGACATACATACTATATATACTATGTATACTTATCATATGTTTAACTAACCGTATGTTCGTTTTCTCCTATCCAAAGAGTTCGACTCGCTGCCTTAAGCGAAGCTTAAGTTAGTCGGGAGTCAACGGTCGTGCTAATATGTATTATACTTAGTTAATAAAATATGTAAATTGTTACTTGCTAATATTATAATTAAATAAAACGTAGAAAATGTTATTGGCGCAGTCGGTAGGATCAGCGAAAATGATCCTATGAAAGAACCTACTAAAGTTAATAAATAATTGAAATTTTTCCAAAAAACTATTATATGAAAACTAAAGTTATTAAATATATCGTGAAGTGACATTTTCCCAAAAATTGTTATACGAAAGAACCTACTAAAGTTATTAAATATATTGTGAAGTGAAATTTTTTTTAAAATTATATAAAAGAACCTACTAAAGCTATTAAAAAAAAGTATATGGACACACAAAAACTACATAAATAAAATATTGTGTAACAGCAACCTAATAAAGAAATTAAAAATAAGTTCATACACCCACAAAACTGCATAATTTAAATTTTATTAATTATTATTAATAATTAAAGTAACATTTTCTTTACTTTCCATTTGATACATGGAATCCACGTGGATTACAAAAGTAACCTTCAATGACCTTTAAGAAGAAAATACGATCATAAATCAATCTCCACGTGTTATTCGTCAATCAATATAATATATAATATATATAACATAATATATAACATAATATATAATTAATATATGTGTGATAACGGAGTTGACGCTCTTTGTCAGCAATTGTTGTGTATGAATATTGTAACTACACCAACCACTTCGTCAGCAAAAGAAGAACAAGCAAGAGAGCAAGTGCCAATAGCTGAATTATCGGAATCTCTAATAAACTCACTAACAACATTAACAATGAATGAAGCAAAGGAGAGAAGGGAACGAACCGTGCAAAGCATAAAGTTGATTGCTCCGTTCGACGGCGACAAAAATTACTTGGCGTTATATATTGACAGTTTAAATGCTTTGATGCCCGCGTCGTCATCTCTTACACAAGATGAAACACCATTTTACTTCCAATGCGTTGTAAGTACTCTTCGTGGCTCGGCGTTAGATGTGGTGAGAAGAGAACAACCTGCGAGCTGGGAAATTTTAAGAAGCCTGTTAATCGACGAATTTGCAGATTCCACACCTATTACCACTATGATATTATTAGTTAGTAATATAAAATACAGAGGTAGTGTTAAGCAACTTTGCGAAGAAATAAATGCAGAAGTATGTAAAATTAAAGATAGTATAAAGCTAAAAGAATCAAATAATTCAACTATCAATTTCCTTAGTGGTGAATTAAAACAAATAAGTTTAAAAACTCTTAAGAGAGAACTTCCCTTTCATTTAGTAGCTTTAATTAGTGCCAATATGGTTACGGACGTAAAATCCGCAATCCGAGTATTAAAAGAAAACGATGTTAACGATAATGTTGTAATAGAAAAAAATATCAAAAGTAAACAAAATTTAATACAAAGTAAACAACAATTTAACAGTTATAGAAATACAAATTCATACTTACCTTCAGCTGACAATAATAACTTTACTAACGCACAACAATATTTCCCTCACAATAATAGTTCCACAGACATGCAACAACACACCCCTCTTTTCAATGCTCGTTTTAACAATACCCTACAAACCCAAAACCATAACACACAATACAATGGCAATAATAATTTCAGTAACCCATTCCCAAATTCAAACAACAACCCAATAAGGCATTCACAACCAATATATAATACTAGGGGGAACAGTTCGAATCAATCTAGGATTCGACGTTACGGAATCCCCGAACCTATGGAACAAGATCACGAAAATTTTCGGCTAGAAGCCTCGGGTATCTACCAAAAGTAGAACTAATAATTAAAAATCGCCCTTTTAAATTCCTCGTGGATACGGGATCATCAGTAAGTTTGATTAGACCTAACGTTCTCGGTACACAAATTTTTAAAACAAAGCCAATTACCTTAACAACTGTTACAGGGGAAATGACATTAAACAGAATTCAAAAAGTATTTACAAGTAATAAAAAAGAAAAAGCTGAGTTGGTATTCTACGTTTTTGACTTTTCCACAAAATACGATGGGTTGTTAGGTTATGATATCCTTCAGAAACTTAGCGCTAAAATTGATATTGCTAACGAAAGCATAATCTTAAACGATGTCATCCATAAATTTGTAGATAATGCTGACTCAAAACCATGCGTATTTTTGGAAAATTTAAGTATGACTAGTGATCCCAGAGAACCAAAATTTAGACTCGAACATCTCAACAGAGAAGAGTTTGTGAGTATAAAAAAACTGTTGAGTAAATACAAACATATATTTTATAAGGAAGGTGACACATTAACGTTCACAAATAAAATTAAACACAAAATTAAGACAATGCACGATGACCCTATATACGTCAGATCCTACAGATATCCTCAAATACATAATTTAGAAGTCGAGAAACAAATAAAAGAAATGTTGAAGCAGGGTATAATTCGTCACAGCAAATCGCCTTATTCCGCACCAATCTGGGTTGTACCAAAGAAGCTGGATGCTTCTAAAATGCAAAAATGGCGAATTGTAGTTGATTATCGTAAGTTGAACGACATCACTGTAAGTGACAAGTACCCTATCCCCATTATGGATGAAATATTGGATAAGCTTGGCAAGTGTATGTACTTCAGCACAATCGACTTAACAAAGGGATTCCATCAAATTGAAATGGATCCAGAGGATAGAATGAAAACGGCTTTTTCCACACCGAGTGGACATTTCGAGCTTTTACGTATGCCGTTCGGTCTTAAGAATGCACCGTCGACATTCCAAAGGCTGATGAACACAGTCTTAGATGGTTTGATCGGCAAGGTTTGCATGGTATACTTAGACGATATTATCGTCTTTAGCACTGCGCTTCAAGAACACATCGAAGCTCTTGAAAGAGTCTTTTATAGGCTGAATGAAGCAAATTTAAAGGTACATATCGAAAAAACTGAATTTTTAAAGAAAGAAACCGAATTCCTCGGACATATTGTAACTCCAGAGGGAATTAAGCCCAATCCTAATAAGATAGATTCTATATTGAAGTATCCACTGCCAAAAACTGAAAAGGAGATTAAACAATTTTTAGGATTAGTTGGCTTTTATCGAAAATTTATTAGAGACTTTTCTAAAATTTCAAAACCTTTAACGCGGTGTCTAAAAAAAGGCAATCGAATTGATATTAGTGAAGAATATATAAACGCTGTAGATACGCTGAAGCTTCTCATAACAAAAGGACCCATTTTGGCATATCCGGATTATGAAAGAAAGTTCACTTTGACTACCGATGCATCAAATGTAGCTCTTGGAGCTGTTTTGAGTCAACAGGGCCATCCGGTTTGCTTTGCAAGCCGTACTCTTAATGAGCACGAGTTACATTACTCCACAACGGAAAAAGAGCTGCTGGCTATCGTTTGGGCAACCAAATACTTTCGCCCATATTTATATGGTAGAAAATTTGTCATAAATAGTGACCATAGGCCTCTTCAATGGCTCCACAATTTGAAGGAACCAAACGCTAAATTGCAAAGGTGGAAGTGGAAACTTAACGAGTTTGATTTTGACATCAAATACATACCAGGAAATGAAAACCACGTAGCTGATGCGTTATCGCGTGTTGAACTTAAAGATTGCTATTTCGGCGATATTTCGCCTAATATCGCTACTATTCATTCCGCAGCAGAAGATTCTGAATCTTATATTCCCATCTCACAAAGGCCACTAAATATATTTAAACGACAATTAAAATTGATTAAAAGTAATGAAAATAGTTCTCAAACAGAAAATATATTTAAAAATAATGTAACAACGATTAAATACATCGACTTAACCATCGATCAAATAAAAGATATAATAAAGGAATTTTTAATAGGTAAAAACTGTACCATTTTTATGCCTAATGATGCAGATTTTTTGAAATTTCAAAACGTTTTTACAACCCTAATCAATAATAGACGACACAAAATATTGCGAGCAACTAAAGAACTCGAAAATATTAGCGGTTATCCCGAATTTAAAACAAAAATTCTAGAAATTCATTTAGAAGGCCTTCATCAAGGGATAGAAAAGATTGCCAATCATTTCAAAAATAAATACTATTACCCGAACTACTTAAAAGAAATTAGTAAAATTATTAACGAATGTGAACTTTGCAATAGGTGCAAATATGATCACATTACCCACAAACTGCCATTTAAAATCACGCCACCTGCTTACGAAACCAGGGAAAAATTTGTAATCGATTTTTGGGAATGGGAGAAAAGACATTATCTTACTTGTATTGATTTGTACTCTAAATTTGGAACTGCTGAAGAAGTACAAACATTGAACTGGTTAGAGACAAAAAGAGCGCTAATAAAAATTTTTAATACAATGGGACCTCCAAAAATATTGAAAATCGATCAGGATCAAGGCATAAATAATATTAACATTAAGTAGTGGTGTGATCAGTTAAATATTCAAATAGAAGTAACCACAGGAAAAACCGGCATTGCAGATATCGAACGTTTACACAAGACACTTAATGAAAAACTCAGAATAATTAATAGCTCAGACGATAAAGAATTAAAATACATGCAAATCGAACAAACACTTTTTACGTACAACCATAATATAATACATTCTACGACCGGTGAGACCCCATACAACATCTTTTTCAATCACTTATCTCCTAGGTTTAATGCTCAACTTATAAAAGAAAACAGAATAAACAATGCGAATAAGACACGAACAGAAAACCCTATAGATACTACTTTAATCAATGCTGAAAATTCCAGAAAACGTCTCGACAAAGCAAAAAATCCATTTAGAAAAGTAGCATTAGTCAAAGCTGAAAACGACAATGAACATTTTATAATTAAATTTAAGAATCGTAAAGTAAGGAAATACAAAAATCAATTTAAACGAAAAAAAAACAATTTCAAGAGAATAAAAACTACTAAAATCCATCAATCAGTTTATTGTACACGACTCAATAAATACATTATTATTAAATTTGCATTTCAATTATATTGTATTGCTACTAATTTTGTATACAGAATTACTTAAACACCACTTTGGACCTGTTGCATTAATTTTTACTTATTTATTTTTAGATACGAAAAGAAGTCTTGAACTAATAATGTTTAAATATTAACCTAAGTTTGTCACTTAAGTCTTTTGTGCTGAAATTGAAACTGTATTCGAATATAAATACTAATTTTCTTTTTGTAACTCATAATAACTTAAGCTAAATTTGTCAAATGAAAATATGGTAGTACTAAACGCAATAAGGATATTGCTATTTTCGTTTTCTCCTATCCAAAGAGTTCGACTCGCTGCCTTAAGCGAAGCTTAAGTTAGTCGGGAGTCAACGGTCGTGCTAATATGTATTATACTTAGTTAATAAAATATGTAAATTGTTACTTGCTAATATTATAATTAAATAAAACGTAGAAAATGTTATTTATATATATATATATATATATATATATATATATATATATATATATATATATATATATATATATATATCTATATATATCTATATATATATATATATATATATATATATATATATATATATTCGTATAACAATTATAATTGCGTTATGTTCTTGCGTAAAAAAGCGGAACGTCTGCAGGCAAACGCAATACGCATTCTCGATGTTCTTACACCTTGTAAGTTGTACCGGCCTTGGTTTTTCACCAGTCTCGTTTGACAATCCATTCGTGTGCCTCTAACATGAGGAACGTTTCGGGCAGGGAACTTTAAACAAAAGAGATGGTTACCCTCTTTCAGCGACTCTATCCCTAACATCCCTCGCTGCCGTGCGACGATTACAAACTTTTTTCCCCCAAAATGGAAGAGCTGGACTTGGCTGACAGTTGGGCGGACAGAGTTGATATATGGTCAGTATAACTGCTTTCTGTTGATGGCTGGGAATGTCTTGCTACCACAAAATCAAGCAGGTCTTTGAAAGTCCGTTTGAAAATTTTCATCACCAATACCGTACTAGGGTCCAACGAGCATAGATGTGTCGCGGGTAGCACATGTGGCTAGTGCATGTACGTTTAAAGGGGAAAAAAAGTAAAAGGGGATGGAAAAGTGGTGGAGACAACCAGTTCGTGTATCGTCCATGTGTGGATAGTTTTTTTTTTTTGTAAAATTAATAATGGAGTGAGTACTTGTCCATGTATATACATATGTACGTGTACGTAGGAGTACTTACCATGTGTGATTTATTAAGTGGTGAATTGCCTAGTGGAGAAATCCTCCTGGCCTGCAGCTCGTGATACCTAAGGTATCACGTTCTTGAGTAGTGTGTGGAAAAACGAAATAAAGTTCGTTTTGTTTGGTTGTTTCTTTTTATATCAATATGTATATTTATACTTACTCGTTGTGGAGCTGATTAAAGAGGGGCTCCAATGAGATTCACTCCCGGTGATTTTTGCTATGAAATATCCTCAGTCGTGTCCGACCGCGAGTGTTTATTAAGTTTGGTGTTCCGTTGTGAGGGATAGAGTCGCTGAAAGAGGGAAGACTTACCGTGCTGCGCGGATTTATATACCTCGGGTATATATGTCAACCTCGTGTACACGTTGTTGAGCGCGATATTTAAGCACTTGCGGCGGCACTTGTTGATTATTTTTTTCTCATTCTATTCTATTGTTTTTACGTGGAAACCCACTACGAACGACGGGAGCAAATAATATTGAATTCTGAATTTTGTACATTTAAATTGCTGCGTGGGTAACCATCTCTTTTGTTCAAAGTTCCCTGCCCGAAACGTTCCTCGTGTTAGAGGCACACGAATGGATTGTCAAACGAGACTGGTGGAAAACCACGGCTGCTTCAGCTTACAAGGTGTAAGAACATCGAGAATGCGTATTGCGTTTGCCATACCAATTTTATTTATTTTTTGCTTTATTAGGGTAACTAGGTTAGTTATATTAACTCCATATTTCGCGCTCTGGTAAATGAACTATACATGAATGATATTATAGTGTATTCTAAAGACGAAAAAGACGGTTTAAGTAAGTTGAAAAAGTTCTTAATGTTGCAGCATCGTACGGATTAAGATTGAACTGAAAAAAATTCAAGTTCCTCCAAACAACGGGTGAATTTCTGGGAATTGTGATTGAAGATGGTAAAATTCGGCCAAACTCGAAAAAAACGAAAGCAGTAGAAAATTTTAGTGAACCTAAAAATATAAAAGGCATTCAATCATTTCTCGGTCTTACAGGATTTTTCAGACGTTTTATAAAGAATTACTCTGATATGGCTGTTCCGCTGACAAACTTGCTTAAAAAAGGAACGACTTTTAAAAAAAGTGGAAATGAACGCAACGCAATTAATAAATTGAAAAATGCACTTATTTCTGAACCGATTTTATACATTTATAGCAGATATGCAGAAACAGAGGCGTTCTACAAGGGAGCTTCCTTGGTACGGCGGGGTGGTACCGACGATTTGTTAACAACTTCGCCGCTACCTCAGCGCCCTTGACGGTCACCTTGAAGAAGTTCATAATGAAGCTCTGTCGACTGCACCGGTGCTTCCAGTGTGATGCATCCGATACAGGGGTTGGTGTAGTATTGTACCAGAAAGGAGGCGGCAATTCTGAACGCCTTGTCCTCTTCTTTTCGCAGAAGCTTAGTGTTTGTCCGCGCAACTACAGCGTCATGGAGAAAGAGTGCTTGGCTGCCGTGTTCGCTTTCAATAAGTTTCTGCGCTATGTTGAGATGATGTCTTTTACGGTGGTAACTGATCACGCGAGTCTGAAGTGGTTGATGTCCCTGAGAGATTTAAGCGGCTGTTTGGCGCGATGGTCGCTTCACCTCAAGCATTCAATTTTGAGGAGCAGCATACATTGTTTCGAACCGTCGGATCGATTTCCGTGCTCAACATGGAGACAACGGAGTTTCAGTCAGAGGATTATCAAGATCTGATCCAAGTTACGTCTGTACATAAAGAGAAATATAAAGATGTTTTGGTGAAAGATGGAATGTTGTTTAAGAATTGCAAAGCGGATGAGACGGGGGAAAGTCGATGGAAATTATGGATTCCCCGGGGTTTGACGGCAGCTTTGATCGCCGAGGCACATGACAGAGACACAACAGCGCACGGCGGATTAACCGTAACAATGGATCGGATGAGCAAACAATACTTTTGGCCAAGACTCAGGTGCGTGGATACGTTCGGGATTGATCGATTTTCTGGTAAAAGACGTATTCTAAAAATTTGGTGCACCAGAGATCATATCATTCGGATAATGGAAAACAATTTGTGTGACTTGAGTTCCATCAATTTGTACAGGCATATAGCGTTAGGCATGTGAAGAACGCATCGTATTCTCCGCAAGCGAATGCGTCGGAAGGGTAAACCAATCCGTGCTGAACGCCATTCGAGCGTATTTTGGAGAGGATCAAACCAATTAAGACCTACATATTCCTGAAATTGAGTGCGCTCTCCGCAACTCAATTCATTCTGCAACCGGTTGTTCCCCGAATTGTGCCTTATTTATGCTATGTAGCAATAGCAGATGTGGACCGTGTGGATAAGCTTTGTATCATTCGTGAAAATGTCAAAAAGTATCTTCACGTGGCTTATGAGAGGAGTGCACTGAACTATAACAACAAAAGCAGGATCATCAGATTCCTATCTGGCCAAGATGTGTTCGAAATTCGAAAAATGTCTAGTGGTGCGAGCGGTGGGTGGAAATCTGTATGAAACGGAGAGTTTGAACGACAGATCACTGGGCGTATTCCACGAGAAAGATATTAAGTAATCGGGAACATTGTGTCTGTGAAAGGAAGAATATCAAGTTATTAATTATGTTGTTGTATATATGTGTATGGTGTGGATACGCTTTCCGGTGACTTCCTCGGGATGTGGGATTTCTGTTGTGGTATGTCTAGATTCGTGCACATTCTTGTCCGGCTGGTTAGTACAGCATGATACTCTTTATCTCAGGCATGGACGTGGCCTGCGTTGGGGCACCGAAGAGAAGCATTCACACGGCACACCGTCTCTATATCATTTCGTCTGGGCCTCCACTCACATAGTCCGTGTTGTATTGCGTGTGTCTGGAAAAAAAAGGAAAAAAGAAACCAAATTAGTTGTGCCCTTATAGATAGATAGATAGATAGATATAGTTCCTTATTTAAAAATATTCTTACAAATTATAAATCAACAACTAATACAATTAAAGAACATACGGCAATGACTCTATAGTCGTCTTTTGGAGATAAACTTAATATTACATAAAATACTATATTCCAATTAATCTTATTTATCAATATATTATATATTAACAGATACACTATAACAAATACTCATTCAATATTAATTTTCTATACATCAAAGTACCAATGATGAACTTAACTAAACCTTCCCAACCAAATTCTTTTGTCCCAATTAATACGTCAATTATATCCGTTAAATCTAAAGTATTTTTTCCAAAATATCTTGATCTAATTCGTTTGAGTATTGGAAATTTTTCCAAAAACTGTGTAATATTCTCCATTTCGTTTAAATTGCAAAGAGTGCAGCTGCTATTCCTATTTCAGCCAAGGTAAATTAAATCGCATCTGGCTTTAAAGATCCACATTATTTTGTATGCGTCCATATTAGCATTTAAATAAATTTTGCTAGCACAGTGATATTTAAACGAGAACTGTTAAATGTCCTTTCCAACATTTTATTTTTATTTTTAGTGTTTAAGTTTTCTAGTAGCAACCTTACATTTTCTTTCCATATTACATTATTTTCTGTTGCACGTTCCCAATTAATATTAAAATTCCCTCCTAAACCCTGTATTGCCTTCGCCCAAAATATTTGTTTTGTTAATACCCTTTTAGTTAGTATATTTGGTCGTCTGTCAACTTTGTATTCGAATGCTGTTTTATAAATGTATCCTAAGTGCAGTTCGAGAGTGTATAGATGGCTGTTTGGTATATTTCTTTCTAAAAGAGGCAATAAGATGGCGTATTGTCAGGAAGACGCAATATTCTCTTCAGAAAATACATTTCTACTGCATGGTCTGTTGTCCATGGTTGCTGTAACGAAAAAGAATGAAAAAACAAAGAAAATAAATTAGACACATGAAATAGGAAAATGTGGTTAACATGGATATGTGTTGAGAGATTTGTATAATAGAGAAAAACGTATAAAGAAATGCTGTTGACAACATATGCAAAGCTGTTAACAACATATGCAAAACTGTTGATAACATACGCAAAGCTGTTAAAGTACATGTTTATGTTACCTAACATGAGTTGTAAGTGTGTGAGACACCCACCGTTTGTCCACGGAAAATATCGTCTTACTCCGGCACAAACCGGTAGGCTGATACGTCGGTGTTGGTGGCCAGGATAGGTTTTTTTTTTGCCACCAAGGGTATATTTACCTCGGTCCGTTGCTAGCGGGAGGATCAGTTAAGATTTTTCCTTGGGGTGTGAAGGCGTTAGATAGTTGGTCCGGTGATGAGTGCGTTTGTCCGTTCTGTGGTGTAGTGATCTGTAACGGTGAAAAGTGATATTAGTGGGCAAAAAAATTTATATTTTATTAGAAATTAAGTGGTGCGATGGTGAAAGGCTAAAGATAGCGATATACTTGTATGCGTACCTGTGCATTGTGTGGAGGAGCCATCGTCTGGTCACGAAAAGTACCTGCTAGTGCGTAGCAGCAGCACAGAAGTTATCCAGAGAGCGATAAAGCTATAAGATAATTTCTTTTGGAAAGAAAACAAAAACAGATAAGTACTAAACTTTTTATTTTTATATTATTTCTTGGGGCGTACAGTCAGAAAGCTGCTCCAAGTGTGGGGTTGTGTGGTTTCTTGTGTGCTAGAAGAGAATAGATACAACACGCAAAAGAAGGGTACTCACCTGTATATGTTGTGCTATAAAATCACTTTTTTGTAAGGCTCGTAAAATTGGATGCGTTATAATATTTTTGTTCTTTGCGTGTTTTCGCGAATAAGCTTTGGGCAACAAATCCGCTTGTGTGTGGCAAGGAAGTCGTGAACATTGATCGGACAAGTCGTGATTATTGTTCGTCCATCGCTCTTCAGTGGCGGGTTGAGGACCACGCCCTGATTACCATGGCCAGCCGGAGCAATGCCACTGAGAGTGCACAATGATTATATATGTTATCAATATATACCTAAAGACGGAATGATGTCTGTCTTTCTTTTTGTTTGGCTATTTGAAATGATAATAATATTAAATAACGTATATAGAGATGGCATCATTCAGTAATTAGGTGTAAAGGCGCCCAATAGGAATTTCAACATAATTCGATAATTTGAAACCATAATTCAAATTAAAAAAAAACTCCTCGGTGCATTGGGTTTGGGACCCGCCACATAAAAAACCCACCCAATGAAAAAAACAAATATGCCTCGGATAAGGACTACCGCTTTTGTTGATGACCCCCGCAAACCAAAAAAGGACAATGATTTACGGATATGCACCTGGAATGTCCGGTCCCTTTATAGGAAGGGTGCCTCTATCCAGCTGGTTGATGTTCTCGAAAAATACAGAGCTGACATCACCGCTCTCCAGGAAATGCGATGGACAGGACAGGGCTGCTCCAAAAGAGCGTCCTGTGACATCTACTACAGTTGCCATGCTGAAAGGCACGAATTAAGATGTGGATTTTTGGTCAGCAAGAGACTGCGACATCTTGTCTCACAGTTCACGCCTGTGAACGAACGGCTGGCCACAATCCGCATCAAGGCAACATTTTTCAACATCAGCCTTATATGTGCCCACGCTCCGACGGATGAGAAGGACAATGTGACCAAGGAGAGCTTTCAGCGCCTCGAAGAAGTTTATGACCGCTGCCCCCGCCACGATATCAAAATCGTGCTTGGCGACTTTAATGCCAGGGTGGACAAGGAAGGTACCTTTGGACCAACTGTCGGAAAATTCAGCCTCCACCAGAACACCTCCGATAACGGAATGAGGCTGATCGACTTCGCCGCAGCACGAAACATATTAATTGGTGGTACCAGATTCCAGCATCTCGACATCCATAAAGCGACATGGCTGTCTCCAGATCAACGTACAAGAAACCAAATTTATCATGTGGTGATTGACGGAAGGCATGCTTCCAGTGTGATGGACGTGAAATCGATCCGTGGTGCCAACATCGACTCGGATCACTACCTTATTGCAGCTAAGGTGCGCACAAGCTTATGTGTTGCAAATAACAAGAGAAGTCCCACACAGAGAAAGCTTGACGTCAGTAAGCTGCGATCACCAGAGACAGCAGATGCATTTTCCACTCGACTATCGGATCTGCTTATGCAGAACACTCCCCCACTTGATGATACATGCGCACGGTGGACACATATATCCCACTCCATGACTACTGCTGCCGAGGAGGTAATCGGCTACTACCGGCCTCTGAGGAATGAGTGGTATGATCAGGAGTGTCGCGATGCTACCGCAGAGAAAGACGCAGCCTACAGAAAAACCCTGCGTGCAGGCGCAACGCGAGCTGTTAAGGAGCCGTACAGAGAGAAAAGGAGTGCAGAGAGACGTCTTTTCAGGCGCAAGAAGAGGGAGTTGGAAAGACGCGAGTGTGAGTAGATAGAGATGTGTACCGACAAGAATGAGACTCCAAAATTCTTCGAAAATATCAAGCGCCTGAGTGGAGGTTTAAATCCCGGAGCCTCTTCTTGCCGTGATGGAAATGGGAATCTGGTTACGGATGTCCAGAGTGAACTGAGCCTATGGAGGGAACACTTCTCCACGTTACTGAATGGCGATGCTACGAACAATTCCGCCAGTGGAGGAGATTGCCCGATAACCCCAATTACAGATGATGGTGTTGATGTTCCACCACCCGACTATGACGAGGTTGAAACGGCCATTTTAAGGCTGAAGAACAACAAAGCTGCAGGTGCTGATGGCCTGCCTGCCGAGTTGTTTAAGACCGGAGGCGATGAGCTGCTCACCCGCATGCACCAGCTCATAAGCAGAATATGGTCGGATGAAAGCATGCCTGATGATTGGAGGCTCAGTGTTCTCTGTCCTGTACATAAAAAAGGAGACCCCACAATTTGCGCCAACTACCGTGGAATAAGTCTCCTGAGCATCGCGTACAAGGTTCTATCGAGCGTACTCTGTGAAAGATTGAAGCCTATGCTCAGCAACCTGATTGGACCTTATCAGTGTGGCTTCAGACCTGGTAAATCCACCATCGACCAGATTTTCACACTGCGCCAAATCCTGGAGAAGACCCAAGAAAAACAGATCGACACACACCACCTATTTGTTGATTATAAAGCCGCTTTCGACAGTCCGGTAAGGGATTACCTCTACGCAACAATGTCTGAGTTCGGTATTCCTGCAAAGCTCATTCGACTTTGTAGAATGACACTGCATAACTCCCGTTGTGCAGTGAAAATTGGGAAGGACCTCTCCGCACCGTTTAATACCGAACGGGGTTTCAGACAAGGTGATTCGTTATCGTGCGACTTCTTCAATCTTATTATGGAGAAAATAATACGAGCTGCTGATCCACGACATAATGGCACTATCTTCAACAAAAGTGTCATGCTGTTAGCGTATGCCGACGATATTGACATAATCGGCATGAACACGCGAGCAGTCAGTGCAGCATTCTCAGAGTTGGAAAGAGAGTCGCGTCGGATGGGTCTCACGGTGAACGAGGGCAAGACGAAGTATCTAGTGTCAACAAACAAAGAGTCCCGGCGTCTTGGACAGCACGTCACTGTTGACAACTACGCTTTTGAAGTAGTAAGGGACTTTGTCTATCTTGGAACCAGCATTAACAGCAGTAATGACGTCAGCTTGGAGATCATGCGTAGGATAACTCTTGCTAACAGGTGTTACTTTGGGCTGAGTAAGCAATTGAAAAGTCGAGCCCTCTCTCGAAAAACGAAAACTACACTCTACAAGTCTCTCATCATGCCTGTCCTAACATATGGCGCTGAAGCCTGGGCAATTTCCACCTCGGATGAGCGAATACTTGGAGTTTTTGAGAGAAAAGTCCTACGCAAGATCTTTGGACCTATTTGCGTTGGTGGCGAGTACCGAATAAGGTACAACCATGAGCTGTACGAGCTGTATGCCGATATTGACATAGTAAAGCGCATCAAAATCCAGCGGCTGCGCTGGCTAGGTCATGTCGAGCGAATGGAAGAACACGCTCCAGCTAAGAAGGTGTTATATTCGGAACCCGCTGGAGGACGACGCAAAAGAGGAAGACCAAACCTCCGGTGGAAAGACCAAGTACTGGAGAACCTGACGGCGCTTGGAATTTCTAACTGGTGCCAGCTAGCGAAGAACAGAGATGGCTGGCGAAGCATGTTATTTTCGGCCTAAATCGATATTCGGTTGTTATGGCCACATAAGTAAGTAAGTAAGTAATTTTAGATTGGAAGACGAAGAACGTCCTGGGCAGCCAAAAAAGTTTGAAGATGAAGAACTGGAAGCATTACTCCATGAAGATTGTTGCCAAACAAAAGGAGAGCTTGCAGAATCTTTGGGAGTCACTCAAACAGCCATTTCAAAATGTTTAAAAGCAGCCGGATACATTCAAAAGCAAGGAAATTGGGTGCCACATGAACTGAAGCCGAGAGACGTTGAAAAGCGATTTTGCATGTCCGAAATGATGCTGGAACGCCACAAAAGGAAGTCGTTTTTGCATCGGATTGTTACTGGTGAAGAAAAATGGATCCATTATGATAACCTCAAGCGCAAAAAATCATATGTGAAACCCGGCGAACCAGCCAAATCAACGGCAAAGCCGAATATCCATGGCACGAAGGTAATGCTTTGTATTTGGTGGGATCAGAAGGGTGTGCTGTATTATGAGCTGCTAAAACCGGGGACACCATTAATGTAGAACGCCACCGAACACAATGAATCCGTTTGAAGAGAGCAATAGCCGAAAAACGCCAGGAATATGCGACTAGACATGAGTCCATAATTTTTAATCATGACAACGCTCACCCTCATGTTGCAACACCGGTCAAAAACTATTTGGAAAACAGCGACTGGGAAGTTTTGCCTCACCCGCCTTATAGCCCAGACCTTGCCCCGTCCGACTACTATTTATTCTGATAGATGCAGAACGCCCTCAATAGAATAAGGTTCACATCAGAACAGTGTATTAAAAATTGGCTTGATTTATTCTTGGCCGCCAAGCCGGCGCAGTTCTTTTGGGATGGAATCCACAAATTGCCAGAAAGATGGGAAAAAGTCATAGCTTCAGATTGAAAATACTTTGAATAATACTATTGTACATGTTTCTCTTAAATAAAAGTACAAATTTTGAAAAAAACCTCACGAATTAAGTTATAGATCCAATAAATACTCCTGAAGAGGTTAGCAGACTAGTGCAAGAAAATGGTGACAGAACCCTTCTTCTCGGGTGCGGCGCCAATGCCAGGCACGCATTATGGTGCAACTCCGAGTTTAATGAACGAGGTAAGTCTTTGTTTAACATTTTAATAAACACAAACTTAGTAGTATACAACAGAGGTGACACCCCTACTTTTACCTTTCCAAGCTCGGAGCGGTATGATTCATATGCGGAAGTGTTGGATGTCACTTTATTATCAGATGGCGATGTGATAGGGGTTAAAAATGGGAGTGTGTCCAGCGAAAACTCCCTTTCGGATCATAGCTGGATACTCTACGATTCAGATCTTAAGGTAGAACTATCCTTGCCGCACCGTAATCCCCAGAGAACTAGCTGGGCGCGGTTTGAAAATTTGGTTAGAAATAGAATAGGAATAACATCCATTGACTCACTAAACAGTAGGGTCGAAACATTGGGAAAAGCTTTCGGTAAGGCCTTTAAAATTTCGTGACCACAGAAATATAGCAAATACACCCCCCTTGGTGGAGCCAGGAACTGTCGGAGCTAAGGAAGAAAGAAGAGCGGATTATAACATCAGCTATTCCACTGGAAATTGGCAATTGTACATAGAAAGTCGGAGGCTGTGAAAGAAAGCTATTAGGAGCTGAGGGCTGGAGAGAATTTTGCACGTTTATTGAATCTACAAAAGATTCAGCGAAACTGAGCCGTATCATATCTAAAGACCATTCGAGTGTTTCTTGGATTAGAAGCAAAATGGAGCTTGGGCGGAAACGGCAGAAGAATACTTAGAATTAGTCAAAAACACTCATTTTCCGAGTTGCAGTCAATTCGAAAGCGGAAGCAGTATGACCAAGCGGCGCTCTTACGAGTCACTGTATCTCACAAATGAGATAGTAACGACCGAAAAAATTATACGGGCAATTAAAAGTCACCAGGTCCGGATGGGATTATGCGCAAAATGTTGCAGGTATATATATATATTTTAGGGATTAGCCAAATCGGACCACTTATATGGGACCCTTTCGTCCCTCAAATCGTTTGTTAATTATTTGTTTGGTTGCAGAATTCTTCTACTTTGTTCCTCATAATGACAACACGCACATTTCCACATTTCGAGTTCAACAATAAATTGGCGACCCAGTGTGGACGCCTGACCACCGCCTGGTTATCGAGTGCAAGCAAGATTTTCTTACCTTGCCATCCTGTAGATGGTCTAGCGCATACATTAGACCAAGCATTTCTGCTTGATAGACCGATACGTATCTTTCCAGATTCAGAGTGCATGTCAGCTCCAACTCTTTAGAGAAGATTCCATCACCCGCCCTACCATCCATTAATGAACCATCTGTAAAAATACTTATGTTATTAACCTCGCAGACATCATGTGTGAGGCCTACCCATTCCTTCCATTGGCATTTGCGCCTCCTTTACACTGCTACATAACAGTGACAGCAGGCCCCTGTGCCCCAACTCCGTGCCGAATCCATACCAATTATTGGTTGTCTTCAGACATAATGCTGTTAATGCTGCCGACTTGATAATGTGGAAGTCCAACGGCAGCAGCCCCAGAAAGACTTCCAATGCTTCTACTGGGGTCTCCCGGATAGCTCCGGTAATCCTAATACAAGCCATTTTTTGCATCTTATATAACTTGCTTTTCGTGGCCTTTTGGGTGACCTTAGCCCACCAGAAAACAGCAGCATGCGCTATTAAGTGCCTTACCATCGTTGTGTAGATCCAGTGCGCTTTTCTAGGGGTAATTCCCCACATGAGACCGAACACTCTTACACTGATGCAATACCCGCTTGCCCTTCTGGATCTTGTCATCGACGTGACTATTCTAAGTCAGCCTGTTATCCACGATGACACCTAGATACTTTACTTCCTTGGAGACGTTAATTTTCGCCCAAAAAGCCTAAAGGGGTCTATTGTTAGCCCAGTCTTCCTTTTAGTAAAGTATACTGTTTCCGACTTATTACCATTTACAGAGAGACCTTGTTTCGTGCACCATCCTTCAACCATTTTGAGTGCACCTCTCATGGTATCATAAATAGGAACTTACCGCTCACCGTTACCGCTATGTCATCTGCATACCTGACGGAGTGTATGCCTTTTAAGTCCAGAAGCCGGAGTAGCGAATCGACTGTGATGTTCCAAAGGATAGGCGATAATACGCCCCCCTGTAGAAACCCTTTTACTACCCTATCTCAGAGTCTGTAACTTTCATTTTGAAATTTAATTCCCTTTTCCTCAGCATGGTGTCCACCCGCCTTATAATGGTTGGGTTAATTTCACGAGTAGCAAGGGCCATCCTTAGTTTTGTTGTGAGTCAAAATAATGCTCATCTATTTATGCATTTAGACTCACTACAAATGTTATAGTAATATTATAATAATCGTTATGTTATTTTATTAGTTGTATTTACTGTAACCATTAATTAATGATAATAAACACACAATGCATAATGTAATTATCATTGGCTAAAATGGGTTGTAGTATATTTATAAAAATGCGTGGTCAGCGTCATCGTACTTCACTGTATGATTGTTGAACAATTTCACAGTCATGAAAAACAAAGAACGAAGAAAAAGAAAAGTAATGAATAAACAATAAATAAAATAATAAACAATAAAAAAAGAACCAACGGGTCATCGTACCTTGCTATATGATTATGAAATAATTCAACAACCATACACAGTGAAAAGAAAATAAAAGCCAAAAAGAAAAATAAAATACGTAATATTGAACGCATGCACAATATTTACAACAAGAAGTATTAACTACAACTAATAATGATGACTTACTAAAAATAAGTTATAAATATGACCTACTGAAGAAATTGCAATGAATTAACCCACTTAAAAATTGCAATTTCTTCAGAAATTCTTTTATACCAAAATGGGGATAAATTGTAAATTATGATATATATTTTAGGCTATATAAACTAAGACAAGGCCTGAAATGAATGCAGTCAGAAAATTAGTGAATTGAGTGAATTAAGATAACTCGAAGAACGAGTTAGTTATCAAGTGTATATTGTAAAGTATTTTACACCCTAAAAACAAAGTTGAATTGTAAAGAATCTTGTATTATGTGTATTCCCTAAAAACGCATTGTGAAAAAAAAACTTTTGGACCAATAAAACTATCCGTGAAAAACAAAAATTTAATAATTGTGAAAGTAATTGTGTGGGCAAGTCAAATTTAGGAAGCAGGAAGCAGCAAGAGAATAAAAAAAAGGGTAAGTCCTAAACTATAAAATATCTAAGCAAAGGTTACGGTGTCAGAAAAAACGACATAACAGTTTATAGAAACCAATCCTATCGAAGGCACCCCTTGCTCAGTGGTTTTGTCAGAAGCGTTGGCTTTTCCATGTAGTCCGCCAGTACTCCCTCCATACATTTTAGCAGAAAAAAGATCAAGCTAACCGGCCGGAAATATTTAGCCTCCTTTTTCCCGGATTTGGAAGAAAGACAACCTTAGTCTCTCTCCATTGAGTCGGGATATATCCTGTAGCCAGGCAAGTAGTGAATATTTCCAGAAGCCTGTCTACCAGAGCTTGTGCACCCGACTGAAGTAGGGCTGGAAATATCCCGTCTGTACCCGCTGTTTTGAATGGAGAGAAACGCTTGATGGCGTTTATCACTCTATCTGTGGTGACTATCCTTTCAGCTTCCAATCTTTCATCCCTGTTTGCACCCTTGCGGGTGGCTTTCCATGGATATTCCGATCTGAAGCTTCCTGGAAAATGCACCTCCATCAGGTATTTCAGTGACTCTCCGATTGTCTCTGTAAAGCATCAATTCGTTTTGCGAAGTAATCCCAACTTTGCCATCGGGTCCTTTGATGTAATCCTCTGTAATCTACATACATAGGTCATATCTTGCATATTTGAGCAGAATTCCCTCCACGTTTTCCTTTTACGGTTGCGTAGAGTCTTCTTCAGCTCCCTTTTCTTTGACTTGTAGTCGACCCACGTGTTGGGGTCCCCTCTCATGTGACGATTAAAAGCCTTCCTTGTCTCCTTTTTCATGGATTCCAGTTCCCCATTTCACCATGGAGTGGGATCTCCTTGGTCCACTATCGTCAGAGGGCATGAAGCTTTAAGCATTGCCATGAGCAACAATCACAATCTTCCTCTTTGCCGACAAGGCAGTTAGGCTGTCATATTTGAGCTTTGCACGCTATCACAAACCTGGGAAGGTGCTCCACTGTCTTGCACAGCCATTACTTGGATTGCTGATTTTTGCACCTTTACACAATCAATCCGCTCTCCACCCTAGCCCTGCCGACAAATAAAATGTCATTGACATCGTTTTCAAGGGACTCCATAGCATTCAACAAAGATGCCTTGAAGGTACTCAGATGAGTATCCTCCAGGCGTTCCTCTAGTGACAAGTCCATGACTCACATAACGAGGTCAGCTTCCACTACTTGAGGGTAAGACCTCTTCGCCCTGGTGGGCTCACCCTTTGCCTGCTCAACCCGAAGTTTAGGCGCTCTGCCAAGGCCGCTCGGCCCAGGTGCTACATGCGAGGCCTGTGAGTTCGCTGGGTTAACAATATTTCCAGATTTTCCATCCCGCTCATCACTCCCCGACGTCGGATTCTCCTGTCCCGTTGTTCACAGAGCTACCCTGTCCGTGTTGGGCGTGGGCTTCGAGCTTCGTTTAGAGCGACTGACGGCCTTTCTAATTGGCCGTCCATCTTTCCGAACATTCCCCTTTCGATGTCTGCGTGGAAGAATTATCAACCTTCCCAAGAGATGGTTGTCCATCCTTCCCAGCATCCACCACAGGCGTTGAACTTTTCAAAGTCGTTCCGGAGTTTTCGCCCCTGAACCTCTTCACCGAGTTCTCTATCTCCAAGATCGACTGATTTTGCAGAAGTCCACTGAGTTGGCCCGAGAGCCACTCAATGGTCTTCTCCGACGACTTCATGGCCTTTTTACGTTGTCTTTTTCGCTTCTGCTTCTCCCGTTTCTTCAACTGGATTCGCTCCGCTGCGGAGACTCCGTCCTCTTCGCTTATACCTGATAAAGCTAACGATTCCGCTCCACTAACAGCGTTTTCGTCCACACCATCAGATGTTCGGCCCGATATTTTCCTCTGCCTCCAAACCGGCTGGTTAAAAGCTCGGCTTTTTTAGCTTCCCCCTCCACTACTTTGCCCGCTGTGGCTATCAGCACTACTTCACATGAGGCAGTGCTATCCGCCATTGCAGAAATTTTGCCTTGAGTTCCAGAGGTGGGAACGAGTGTTGCAGCTAACAGCGCGGCCTCTGGTGAAGCCTTATCGTCCGCCGTTCCACCCGTTAACAACCCTGCAACCACTATATTTTTGGATCGAGATCCGGTTTTTGGGTTATTACAATTAATCTTGTTCCCACGAGTTGCGAAGAAGAAAATGTCCGTCTGAGGAGAGATTCGCAGTACGCAGATAAGGCTACTTATTACGGAGGGCGCCAGGTATCCGTAAGCTCACGTTAGCGACTGTTCTATTTGCAAAAGGGGCCCCCAGCCAGGCTGATTTTCGGAATGGATCGCATAACACCTTAATCCAGCCCCTTACCTCCGACCATGATAAGGAGTACCTTGCCGAATGCTGTACTATTGAAGAGTAACCAACACTCACCAACTTTCCCTTATCTTAGCTAGTTACAGCCTAACATCGTACAGGCTAAACTGTGGTATTTATTTCCAGTCGACACCCTCGAGGCGGGTTCAGTGGACGATTTTAGCGTAATATTGGACTGTGTGCTCCCGTGGCTGGTGCAAATCTTCAAAGCGTGTCTGAACCTGAAATATGTACCTACTAGCTGGAGGCTAGTAAAGGTGGTCTTCATACCAAAGGTTGGCAAGAGAGAATACGAATCAGCGAAGGATTTCAGACCCATCAGTCTAACCTCTTTTGTATTAAAGACATTTGAAAGGCTTCTGGATATATACTTAAGGAATTCTCTGGAGAATTAGGTTATATCCACTGCCCAACATGCATACCGAAAGGGGAAGTCGACAGAAACGGTTCTCCATGAGTAAGTGTAAACAATTGAGGGATGTCTGTACAACAAACAATACACCATGGCTACCTTCTTGGACATAGAGGGTGCATTCAACATTGTTAGCACAGAATCTATCAAACAGGCGTTGATGGAAATAGGAGTGGACAACTGTGTTACAGATTGGATCATTTCTATGGTAGTAACTAGGGTCATAAGTGCTAACATGGGCAATATCTCGATAACTAAGCTAATCAAAAGGGGAACGTAAAAAACAACATCTTAATAAAACTGAATAGAGGGGATGTCAAAGCGGTGGCGTATGCCGATGATGTGGCGTTAATGGTGTCAGGACTGTGCCCTAGCACGATCAGTGGGATCACGCAAAGGGCGTTAGATGAGCTCAGCTCTTGGCTACCAGGTGTGCCCTAAGGTTAAACCCGGATAAAACAGAACTGATGTTTTTCACCACCAGAATTAAAATACCCAAATTTGACTTGCCTAAATTAAACCATCAAACCTTAACTTTTACCACTGAGCTTGCACCCATGGATGTCAGGGACATTGCTCTATTCATTAGGAAATCCCAATGGTTCCGTTTAACAGAGGAGATAGGACAGTAAGCATCAGTGATACATGGTAACACAAGGGGCCAATTATTTGGCCTAAGTACGCCCTCTTTTGGAAAGCGGTCGCATAACCTAACCTAACCTAACTCTTTCTTCCAGTGCTAAATACTTGGGGATTATTTTTGGCTCCAAGCTTAGCTGGAGGTTAAAGGTAAAGAAGGATTGCATTGCCTTTTATACCTGCAAAAGAGTAATTGGAAGGAAATGGGGTCTCCAACCAAAACTTACCTTATGGATGTACAAAGCCGTTGTACGTCCAAATTTATCGTATGGCTCGGTTGTATGGTGGAAAGCCTTGGATAAGGCCTACACCATTAATAATCTTAGCAGTATACAAAGGTCGGCAGTAGTCGGAGCTATAAAGTCGTGTCCCGGGGATGCTCTTAACGTTCTGACACACATGCACCCTATTGATCTATACATCAAGAAAACGGCAACCATGACCGCAGTGAGGCTAAAGGAAGCGGGTCACTGGAAGGAGAAAACCTACGGACATGGATGTATAGAAACAAGGTAAACGCAATATGCGTCTGCCAGAAGAGACATCATCCCGAAGATGAATTTAAATAGAAAATTTACAAGATTTTCCTTCGAGGAAGGATTGGACTAAGGGATGTCTGTTAAACAGCTTCGATACCACAATCTAGACGGACGGCTACAAAATGGATTGTGGCGTAGGGTCGGGTATATATTCCGAGCGAATCAAAGTGGACAAGTCTGTGCGCCTCCCAAACTTGTGTAGCGTATACCAGGCGTAAGTGTTTGCAATCAGAGAAGCTTGTAGGATACTAATCGCAGACTTCAGATTCAAGCTCAACATAGCTATAATATCGGACAGCTAAGCTGCAATTCGGGCCTTGAACTCATCAGTCTTATCCTCCTTCCTAGTGGAACAAAGTAGAAGGAGTCTCAATACACTCAGCGAGAGGCACAACGTTTCACTGCTCTGAATGCTAATTCAATTTACAAAATATGTAAATATTGTAACGAGTATCGATAGTTGATTACTCATCACTATTGTGACTGACACTATTGGCAGCATCGAAACGAATGTCAACAAAAAGAAATAAGCGATAACCAGAACAAGCCAACGAGAAAGGAAGAGAAGAATCTCGATAAAGGAAGATTCTGGGGTGTTGCCAACAGAGTATAAATAGAGCCAGTGTTGAGCAGTGAAATCAATCGAATTCCGAACGTGAATGCGCAAACATCTATACAGAGGCAAAAGTTGCTAGTACATTAAAGTGTTATTGTAAATAGTTGATTATAAACAGAGTTGATTGTAAATAGAGTTTATTAAATAAATTGTTGCTGTATATAGTTGTATAAAATAAGTGTTGCAGTTATCATTAACAGAATCCAGTGATCGAACAAGGTAATTCAAATAGAATTAAACGTTCACAGAATAAAAACGTAACAATATGTTTTGTGTTCATTTTTCTTGTTATTGTGCGTTTTCATTCTATTAGGATTCTGTTGATCAGCACTGTCACTGTCAATCACTAGAAGTAAATAACCGATCGTCATTTACTTCTAGTGATTGGAATCGACGTTCCATGATGGAAGGGTGGAGTAATCCAACTGATCGTTCCATCTCGATTTTGTAGCTGGATCAGCTTTTGATAATACCAGTTGAATAAGTAATGCATTTGTTATATCCATCTCTGTACCCACTGATAGCAACGAATCATAAATTGCAGACACAGTGTCAACCGCATTCCTAAGCGCTGAACCATTAGGTTTTGTCATTTTTGGAATGTCAAATAATTGCTCGATATTATCAAAAAAGATCAAACCTTTTTGATCGTATCGTTCTGCTAAATGATCTAATACTTTCTTATAATTGGCTTCTGTGACTAGGAATGCTTTTACCGTTCTGAGCGTGTCACCCGATAAACAACTCAACAAATAATTGAATTTTTCAATTGTCGCTTGATGTGGCTCATATGGACGAAGTTATTGAATGAGCTTATAAAATTTTTGTACTTCGTGTACTTTCCACTAAAAGTCGGTAATTTCAGATCGGAAGACAAGACGATTGAGGCATGGTATTGTGACTAATACTATTGGCAGCATCGAAACGTATGTCAACAAAAAGAAATAGGCGATAACCAGAACGAGAAAGAAAGAGATGAATCTCGACTATGATAAAGGAAGATTCTGGAGTGTTGCCAACAGAGTATAAATAGAGCCAGTGTTGACAAATGAAAATCAATCTAAACTCGAACATGATTGCGCAAACATCGATACAATTTCAGAGGCAAAAGGTGCAAGTACCTTAAAAGAGTTATTGTAAGTAGTTGATTGTAAAGAGAGTTGATTAAATAAATTGTTGCTGTGTATAGTTGTAGAATATAAGTGATGCAATTATTGACAGAATCCTGTTATCGAACAAGGTAATTCAAATAGAATTAAACGTTCACAGAATAAAAACGTAACAATTGGTGTCAGAAGTGGGATTCTGTAAAGATGGTGAAAATTGACCAACTGAAAAAAAAGTTGTTTGAAATGAATCTATCGTCAGGTACAAAAGCAGAACTGCTGGTGAGGTTAAGGCAAGCCATGGAGGCTAAGGGTATGAATGTAGAAGAACATGAGTTCTTTGAGGAAGCCGATATACATGCAGTTGCGCACTCTGAGGAAGAGAGCAAAATAGATTCGAGTGGTCAACTGATGGAATTCATGAAATTCATAATGCAACAGCAGAATCAAAAGGTACAAGAAAGTTCGTATCGCCAAGAGAGCGTTATTAGTGAATCACGCATGGAAATTCAAGAACATTCAGCTCGCCAAGAACACGTCATCGAAAATCTACAAAAAGGGATTGGACTTAGATTTCAGGAAATTTCCGGAGCTATTAATTACAAAGTCACAGAGCTGAAAGAAAACGTGGATGAGTTGGCTGATAAGCTGAAGGAACATGTCGACTACTGGAAAAATAAGTTTAAGAAATTAGCGCACGGGCTCAATCAATTAAAAATAAACGGACCATCTACATCAGTGATTAGAGAATCAAGCACAATCAAACTAAAGCCACCATTCAATATCTTCAAGGTTCAGTTCGAGACAACAGCTTCGAAGAATCAATGGGAAGATAGTGACAAGACCGCTGCTTTAATAGTCGTATTAAAAGGTAATGGTACAGATGGTTCCAGAGAAAGATCGTGGTAGCTATCAATCACTGATGGACACACTCCAGCGCAAATATGAAAATGAATATAAGAGTCAATTACATCGAGTAGAATTGAGATCGTGAGTGCAACGAAGTAATGAGAGGCTTCAGAAATTCGCTTCGGATATTGAGCGCTTATGTCATCTAACGTTCTCCGGTAATTCGAAAGAGTTTGTCGAAAAAATAAAAACAAGAGGCTTTCATAGATGGCATACTTGATGGAGAGACAATGCATGCCCTAGTCATGTCACCAAGGAGTACATATGCGGAAACAATTAGTAGTACCTTGAGGCTTAAAGCCGAAAGTTTAATGTGTCGACTAATGCCACGGGTACGCCAACTAGAAACAGAAATATCAGATCTGGTTGAAGCAGTGTGTCTGGCATCCAAGTCAGTAATGCAACCTGAAGCAAGAACAGGTCGACGTGAAAACAAATTTACTGGTAAGTTCTTCATTTGAGACAAACCAGAGCACATGGCGCTAGTTAATTATTTACTAGCACTTTTTTTAAAAATAAAAATTTCAGAAATACTTGTGTCCATTCTTTATTCGTTACAAATTCAAACTCAATACATTTCTTACACTTATTGCTATTTATACTACCGAATACATGTATAATGTGGTCTGGTGGTGTTTCGCAAGGTAACGTGTCTAACTGCCTCAACCGGGTGGGGCTAGCGCAATCCTTGTTGAACTCATCGCAAGTCAACTCACTGGCTGCCATGTAGTTTGATCTGAGCGCTATGTGATGATACCTTTATTTGTTAATGAGGGGTAGTCATATAGCTTGCTCTACTTACTATGTGACGGCGCTTTCATTATTATTAATGGGGGCCCTCCATGTGGCAACGTCTTCTTGGCACCCGCTGGGAGGCGGCTGAAGTGAGTGGCGAAAATCTCCTCGGTTAGAGGTTGTGCGTTGGGTTTGGGACCCGCCACATAAAAAAACCCCCCCAATGAAAAAAACAAATATGCTTCGGATAAGGACTACCGCTTTTGTTGATGACCCCCGCAAACGAAAAAAGGACAATGATTTACGGATATGCACCTGAAATGTCCAATCCATTTATAGGGAGGGTGCCTCTATCCAGCTGGTTGATGTCCTCGAAAAATACAGAGCTGACATCACCGATCTCCAGGAAATGCGATGGACAGGACAGGGCTGCTCCAAAAGAGCGTCCTGTGACATCTACTACAGTTGCCATGCTGAAAGGCACGAATTAGGATGTGGATTTTTGGTCAGCAAGAGACTACGACATCTTGTCTAACAGTTCACGCCTGTGAACGAACGGCTGGCCACAATCCGCATCAAGGCAAAATTTTTCCACATCAGCCTTATATGTGCCCACGCTCCGACGGATGAGAAGGACAATGTGACCAAGGAGAGCTTCTTTCAGCGCCTCGAAGAAGTTTATGACCGCTGCCCCCGCCACGATATCAAAATTGTGCTTGGCGACTTTAATGCCAGGGTGGGCAAGGAAGGTACCTTTGGTCCAACTGTCGGAAAATTCAGCAGAACACTCCCCCACTTGATGATACATGCGCACGGTGGACACATATATCCCACTCCATGACTACTGCTGCCGAGGTGGTAATCGGTTACTACCGGCCTCTGAGGAATGAGTGGTATGATCAGGAGTGTCGCGACGTTACCGCAGAGAAAGACGCCGCCTACAGAAAAACCCTGCGTGCAGGCCCAACGCGAGCTGTTAAGGAGCGGTATAGAGAGAAAAGGAGTGCAGAGAGACGTCTTTTCAGGAGCAAGAAGAGGGAGTTGGAAAGACGCGAGTGTGAGGAGATAGAGATGTGTACCGACAAGAATGAGACTCGAAAATTCTTTGAAAAGATCAAGCGCCTGAGTGGAGGTTTAAATCCCGGAGCCTCTTCTTGTCGTGATGGAAATGGGAATCTGGTTACGGATGTCCAGAGTGTACTGAGCCTATGGAGGGAACACTTCTCCACGTTACTGAATGGCGATGCTACGAACACTATGACGAGGTTAAAACGGCTATTTTAAGGCTGAAGAACAACAAAGCTGCAGGTGCTGATGGCCTGCCTGCCGAGTTGTTTAAGACCGGAGGCGATGAGCTGCTCACCCGCATGCACCAGCTCATAAGCAGAATATGGTCGGATGAAAGCATGCCTGATGATTGGAGGCTCAGTGTTCTCTGTCCTGTACATAAGAAAGGAGACCCCACAATTTGCGCCAACTACCGTGGAACAAGTCTCCTGAGTATCGCATACAAGGTTCTATCGAGCGTATTGTGTGAAAGGTTGAAGCCTATGCTCAGCAACCTGATTGGACCGTATCAGTGTGGCTTCAGACCTGGTAAATCCACCATCGACCAGATTTTCACACTGCACCAAATCCTGGAGAAGACCCAAGAAAAACAGATCGACACACACCACCTATTTGTTGATTATAAAGCCGCTTTTGACAGTCCGGTAAGGGATTACCTCTATGCAACAATGTCTGAGTTCGGTATTCCTGCAAAGCTCATTCGACTTTGTAGAATGACACTGCATAACTCCCGTTGTGCACTGAAAATTGGGAAGGACCTCTCCGCACCGTTTAATACCGAACGGGGTTTCAGACAAGGTGATTCGTTATCGTGCGACTTCTTCAATCTTATTATAGAGAAAATAATACGAGCTGCTGATCTACGACATAATGGCACTATCTTCAACAAAAGTGTCATGCTGTTAGCGTATGCCGACGATATTGACATAATCGGCATGAACACGCGAGCAGTCAGTGCAGCATTCTCAGAGTTGGGAAGAGAGTCGCGTCGGATGGGTCTTACGGTGAACGAGGGCAAGACGAAGTATCTAGTGTCAACAAACAAAGAGTCCCGGCGTCTTGGACAGCACGTCACTGTTGACAACTACGCTTTTGAAGTAGTAAGGGACTTTGTCTATCTTGGAACCAGCATTAACAGCAGTAATGACGTCAGCCTGGAGATATTACGAAGGATCACTCTTGCAAACAGGTGTTACTTTGGGCTGAGTAAGCAATTGAGAAGTCGAGCTCTCTCGAAGAACGAAAACTATATTCTACAAGTCTCTCATCATGCCTGTCCTAACATATGGCGCTGAAGCCTGGACAATTTCCACCTCCGATGAGCGAATGCTTGGAGTTTTCGAGAGAAAACTCCAAGCCGAACGACGAGAGGTCATGTCGAGCGAATGGAAGAACACGCTCCAGCTAATAAGGTGTTATATTCGTAACCCGCTGGAGGACGGCGCAGAAGAGAAAGACCAAACCTCCAGTGGAAAGACCAAGTACTGGAGAACCTGACGGCGCTTGGAATTTCTAACTGGCGCCAGCTAGCGAAGAACAGAGATGGCTGGCGAAGCATGTTATTTTCGGCCTAAATCGATATTCGGTTGTTATGGCCACATAAGAAGAAGAACATGTATAATGTTTTGATGCATATTGTTTGTTACATATTTGATAAGGATGTTTAGCACATTACATATTTGATAAAAATGTTTTGTTGGTTAAATACTTGATAAATATGTTTTTATGCTTAACTGAGATATTCCTAAACTATACTTATATGTAACTATGTAATTTAGATAAGGAATACATTCCTTAACTCTCCCCTGTGTTAAAATGATATGTCATTTCGAAACAGTTAGGCTTGAAGTCGGTCGAAGCTCGGGTTCGTATGCTTCTTCGAAATTTATACAGCGTTTGATGTTTTATTTACTTGTCGGTATATATATATTTTTACACATGAATATATAATTAAAATTAAGATTATGATTGCTAGAATAAAATATAGAGTGAACTCCTTAGGATGTTCCGCAATTGGTATTAAAAATTTATACATTTCTTGTATGTTAGTAAATTTATAATTAGATTTAGAGCTTAAAATCTCTAATACTTTTACTCGTTCATTTTGGTGAGCATAGATTACATTTTTTATTTCTTGCTCATGATTTACATATGTTTCATTATCTATGGTAGTAGTGTAGTTATATTGGATTAGATGTGGATTATTTTCTGTCCATTCCATGTATGTTCATTATCCACTATAATATTACCATGATCTAAGATTAGCAGAGGAACATTATTTTCTTGAATAATATTACATTGAGCCTTTTGTTTTAATAACAAAGGAATAGTACATTTATCATTTAGTTCTTGTTTACAAATATTTGTTCTTATTATTATGTAATCTTTACAATTTGACAAGTTAATGAATTCATTACTACATTTAGCAATTTTTTGTTTAAGTTCGTATTGGAACAAGTGCAGAATACGGACTCAGAAGGAAAAAAAAAATAAAAAATTGCCTCGGATAGAGCTTCGTTTTGTGAATATAAAAAGTAAAAAATTTGTTTCTGCAAATGCCCATACAAGGCGTGGCTCAAGGTCAAAATTCAAAATTGAGGTCGAGATTATTCGATAGAGACGTAATTTTTTTCTATAATATGGGTATCATAAGAAAGGTTTTTTAAATACCTTTCTACTGATATATATAATTTAATACCTGTTTTTTACATTTTAAAAGTTATTATAAAAACTATAAATTTGAAATTTTTTTTTTCAAAAACCAATTTTTTTTTCGAAAATAAGCCTTATTTACCTATCGAAAATTTAGCACCATACTAAAGCTTATACAATTACCTTTACAACGGTGTATAAAACATATTTTTCCAGAATTTGTATGCATTTCAAAAATTGTTTTCAAGCTGATACTTCATCAAGTTTTTCCAATATGGACGGCTTTCGATAAAATTACCTGCATGTCTTCAAATTCAGTATCGCAACCAACAGTATTTTAGGACAAAAGCTCTTTTGATAGCCGGCCTTTGGCCGGGCGCAAAAAAAATAACCCTTATAGGCCCGACGCTGGCTTCGCGACCAACAGTATTTTAGGACAAAAGCTTTTTTGATAGCCGGCCTTCGGCCGGGCGCAAAAAAATAACCCTTATAGGGCTCACGCAAGCTTTGCGACAAACGTTTTAGCATTGAAATCTCTTTGTAATTTTTACTATTGAAATGTTATTAATTAGTTTCGATATTGTATTCTCCATCAGGGTAATCTACAACGCAGGGCTCTAACGGATTGTAGAGAATTCCTGCCATTTTAAAAAAGTTAGTCGATTCAAATAATATATTTATTTTACACAAATTAAGTTCACTCATTTCAATTTGTATTAAAAATCCTTGCTAAAATCAAATCAAATTTGCCTTACTTGAAGCTAATTCGTAACTTTTGAAATAACGGGACTGAACAGTGTAACCTAAAATTTTTGTATTCGCAATAAACAATAATTTTGCTGGTTGCGCCAATACACAAACAATGTTGTCTTTATCAGATTAATAAAAGAATTAGTTAATTATACTATTTCATCCTATTTTTCCTTAATTCTTTTGTCTATGTCTACCGCTATGATTATAACTGCCTCACTATTCCTCTGTGGACATATTTGCTATAGCGAAAGTATGACCATAAAAAAATATATTAAAAATATATAAAAATTCTTTAAAAATATGTTTTATATACCATTGGAAAGATAATCCTATGATCTTTGAAATAAATTATAATATTTGATAGGTTAATGGGGGACTTTTTCGAAAAAAAATCGGTTTTTACAAAATTTTTATAAAAAATTTATAATTTTCTTCATAACATTTAAAAAGTTAAAAATTCATATAAAATATTATATACCTATAAAAAGGTATTAAAATTACCTTTGTTTAATTACCCATATTGCAGAAAAAACTTGTTTGTCTCTCGAGTAATCTCGACCTCAATTTTGAACTTTGACCTTGAACCACGCCTTGTTTTGGCATTTGCAGAGACAAATTTTTTATTTTTTATATTCACAAAACGAAGCTCTATCCGAGGCAATTTTTTATTTTTTTTTCCTTCTGAGTCCGTATTCTGCACTTATGCCTACTACTCTACAGACAAAATTGTGTGTGAATATGAAAAAGTTGCTTTCTCACATAAAGGGTAAATACATACAACAGGTGGTGTGTGGTGTGATTAGTAAATTTACGTGGAGCCATGACTGTAACTTACCCTAAATTTCCCATCACATTCTTAAGGGCATCGTGAGATTTTTTGACTGTTTCGTTTTTTTTTTTTTTGCTCCCATATGTGTAATTTCACATCGCTCAATTTAAATAGTGCAAGGTAAAATTACTTTTTAGCCTACGCCGCACAGATAGTGCAATAGCCAAGTGGTTAGACCGAAGCTCTCCATTGGGAAAGACGTTGGTTCAAATCCCAAAAAGAGCAAACAAGTTTTTTTTTAATATATATTTACTTTTTATTCATTAAAAAAAATATTACTTTAAAAATAAAATTTTATTAAAAACAACATAAATTTTTACATTAAAAAAATTATTAAGGTACTAGCAAAGTACACTTACTTTGCTGAGCTGTGTTTACTATTTTTGCCCTAGGTATTGTCGAATTGCTTACTGATAGGTGGGGTATCATTTTAAAGAAAAATCCTATAGATATTAAAATCTTGCTTTCATAGCCGGGGATCAAACTCATAACCTATAGAGCAGAACGTCAACGCGCTAACCACTGAGCTACGGCAACATATAAAATTCTGTGCATTTTGCTTATGTTTATAGCAATTAATACTGACAACCTCAAAATCAGTTTTGTTTCTTTTGTTCATTTTTCTTTTCTCAAAATTTCACCTTCCACATGCATCCAATGTGTGCGAGGGAGTTAGAATATTAAAAGAAATTGGAAAATTGCATGATTTTGTTTCATTCTGAGATTTTTTCATAGCGAATTCTAACATGTACTATTTATGGATTAGTGACAATTGAAACATTTTTCAAGTGTATTGTAGTTTCGGTCATTCGAGTTTTGTAGGGAATTGATTGTGTACACACATACATATATACACATGTGGTGTGAATGTATGTTATATGTTGGTATTTGGGTAGATCGATATGTGGATAATATTAGAATAACGGTATATAAGCTGCCAGCTTACTTAAGGCAATTGCATTTTAGTTTTGAGTCTATCTGAATTCACTATTCAGTGTAAATACTTCGATCCGCATGAGGCACTTCAGTATTAGTGAAATAAGTAATTGTAATTCAAAGTGAAGAGCCGAGAAATAAAGTGAAGCATAGATATAATTAACCCTGTTTTATTTATGCTAACAAGTGTTATAGTCCCGAAGAACACTTAGAAGCTTGGGTTTACGTGTGAATATTGTGTGTTACATCCTTGGGTCTAGCCGTTAGGCATTTAGTAAGTATTATGGAAAATAGTACACAACAGCATCTTGTAAACCAAAATAGATGTCGTCTTCATGATATAATTTCACTGTCGTATTTAAAAATTTTCGTTGCTATCACTTGATATTTGCGTACGTAAACTGTTTAATTATACCAAGGTTTTATAGTGCTTTGATAATGTCCTTTCCCTAAATGGAATTTGTTGATTAATTGTCCATACTATTAAAAAGTAACGCGTTTTATCTTTGTGTTTAATATATATATTTGGTTAATTGGACAACTTCACTGTGCGAGGATTACAAACGAACTGAAACATAGAAAGAATGTGAACAATGCAAAAAGGAGAATGGAATTCATGGTTGCTTAAAATAGTATAAAATGATAATAGTACTAATTGTACGTTGGTAGTCAAAACTACTTCGTTGCGCCAACACATACAAAAACCAAATTATCAACATAAATCAAAATATAGCACCAGTGATTGTTTACCAATTTTGAATATAAACTCCCGATCTTCTCTGCTTTGCTCAAAAACACAGTCTACAAGAACTGCATGTATAGCCTCGTTCTACGACCGAGCCGGCTGCCAATAAAGACCTTTCTTTACGAAGCAAACTTTTGAAGGATTACCTTCTATGAATCCTGGTGGCTTTTTCATTTACCTTTCCGTTGAGGAATGCTGTCTTAACGTCAAAGTGATGAACTTGAATGCCATCCTTTGCTGCGAATGACAGCAGCAGCCGAAATGTAGTTTGTTTGACCACAGGTGCAAAAACTTCGTCGCAATCTACACTATACTTCTTAGCGTAACCTTGAGCAACTAATCTGGCTTTATATTGTTGTATACTTTCATCAACATTCGTATATGCTATCGTCTTTCGATTACTTGGCAAATCACATAATACCCAAGTGCAATTTTTCTTTTCTTCCATTGCTTTTATCCAATGTTGTTTATGTCTGCTTAATATTGCCTCATTGTAATTTCATGGCTGTACAATTTCCTTTGCAACTAAAAAAACCTTCATGAAAATGCACTGGTGGAACAGCTTCATTGTTACGTCTGGAATAACGATTTTCAGTTTCTTCTTCGTTGTTTATATCTTCGCGCTTCTTACTTTGCTCCTTCTGTTCTTCTGATTGATCCTTTTCTGACGATGACTTATAACCTTCGGTTGACAGATCTATCTCCTCCTGGATTAAATTTACATCTTTATTCTTCACAACACCTTTCAAATCAACAATGATTTCACGATCCCTTTCACTAGTTACATTATGTGATATTGTGCTGAGTTTAACGTCACGACTTATTACAACCTTTTTCGTGGACTTCGTTGTTGTTGTTGTTTCTGGAGTGCTTTAGAGTTGTTGTCATATAGCCTAGACAGACGGCAGCCTAATTCCGGATTATCGAGTTAATTCGAATTAACTCGGGCATTAACTGCAGCTAATCCGCATAAACTCTATGAGTTAATTCTCAAAATAAAAGAGGATTAGGGCAATTTGTGATGACAACACTGCTGAAAATTGTCTATTGTGAATTTTTCTCCATCCATTTTACAAAATATTAGGTGTGTTCGCTAACACAAAACTTTCAACAATTGTTAACAATTTTCAACATGAAAAGTGTTGGCGAACAAATAAATCCAGCTGCCAATTATGAACGGGGAATGCCAATTTACAAGTTTCTGATAGTTTTCAGTTCACGTACTTCTTGTACATTTTCTCATATCGAGAGTGATAGATGACAGAAATTGATAGTGATAGTAATGTAAGTGGACAGACCTAATAAAACAGCAATCAGCCGTTTAGTTAATCCGCAATACTGCCGTCTGTCAGGTTATTATTTTATTCGGATTAAGTGCGCCGGTAATCCGGAATTAGGCTGCCGTCTGTCTAGGCTAATACACAATAAACATTGTTTTTACGAACTCAACGAATTGTTTTAGTTCTTTTTCAACTTCTGATTTGTTCCTCAACAGACAAATGGTTGTAAAACGAGAGAAATCATCAGTGAAATTAACAATATATCACTCACCGCTCGGTGTTATTGTACAATATGCAATGATGTTTCACTTGATGATTTGTTTGTGAATGGTAATCTGGTCATTTTTCCTTTCATGCATGTCTCGCATGTTACTTTGATACCACAATCAACAATTTTTAAACCATTGACCATTCCTTTTGCAAGCATTTTTCTTATTGCTTTTGGATAACGGTGTCCTAAACTTCGGTGCCATTGATGAATACAATTCTCCCTATGTGCAACTGAAACTTTTACTTTATGTGTTTGTCTTAAGCATATCACATTTCATGTTAGTAATGCCAATTTTAATTTTATTACGTTTGATCTCACAAATTATTTCACAGAACTCAACTCGAAAATCCATTTTTTCAACCTACTCGCTTGCCATTGCAATGTGGATGTTTCCATTCTTATGTAAAAAACTCAATTTGCCGCTTCCAATTCCAGTTATTTCCTGACTACCTCAACTGAACTACGATATGTCTCATCTAAAGTATCGAAAAATTTCTTATTATTGCAACCATATCTAGTTGCACCGGAATCTAAAATCCAAACGTTATTCTGGCATTTACCGACTGCAAATAATAAATTATTTCCTTGAACTGTATTTAATTTTGATTTATTTTCTTCGACTGATTTAACTGTATGTGATCCTCGTTTGTCTTGTCTTACAAGCCATTTCTTATACTTTTCATATTCCTTCTTCATGTGACCCTGTTTTTTTACAAAAGGAACAACTGGTTTCTTTTGCAACGATTCTTAAAACTTTTTCAGATGAAGCGTTTTCTGCATGAGCGCGTCGTTCGTATTCAGCAATTAGTTTTTGTTAAACTAATGCAAATGTCATTTCTTAGTCAGAATGCTGTGATTAAAGTATCGTAGCTTGTGGGCACACTACTCAAGTGCATCGCTACGCGCCGATTTTGACAATTTTTCTTTACCAATATCGCGTAATTTGACGAATAATTCCTGCATGATATGATCTTGAATACTTCCACCTTCTTCCAATTTTAATGAACAAATTGTTAATTATTTTAATGAACAAAACAACAAAAGCAAATTTATTCTATAAGCTGTAGAAATCTTATGTAGCAGAAAACGAAGTAAAATGCTAATTTTTTAGTTTTGTTTATTTATGTTTACGCTAATACCAATCTAATGTGAATGAAAAAAACCGGTTAACCGTTAAGTAAAAAACAAGTTAACAAGCAAATAATGCAAATCTTTCAGTCATATATGGTTTTTATTAAAAAGTAAGCGAATCATAATTCCGAAAAACCATCGCAAAAAGATTATCTCCTATATGCGTCATTCTTTTTTAAATCGTGCAACTTTCAGGATTTGATGTCTCAGATTGGGCTGATAATTTTTACAAAAATTCTTTACGTAAAATAAGTTTACACGTGTATCGGGAATACTCTCGGAAACAGAATACCGTTAGATTAAAGTTTTTGAAAATAACCAAGTTTTGTAAATATCTGTGTTACTTAAATCGCCATATCTCGGGCGCTACTGGTCCGATTTAGTTCGTTTTACATCCGTTGGATAGATAATTACATATACTATAGGATATAAAGAAGACTAGAAGACTAGAAGACTAGAAGACTGGTGGTCTGGTGGTGTTTTCGCAAGGTAACGTGTCTAACTGCCTCAACCAGGTGGGGCTAGCGCAATCCTTGTTGAACTCATCGCAAGTCAACTCACTGGCTGTCATGTAGTTTGATCTGAGCGCTATGTGATGATACCTTTATTTGTTAATGAGGGGTAGTCATATAGCTTGCTCTGCTTACTCTGTGATGGCGCTTTCATTATTATTAATGGGGGCCCTCCATGTGGCGACCACCGGGCAACGTCTTCCTGGCACCCGCTGGGAGGCGGCTGAAGTGAGTGGCGAAAATCTCCTCGGTTAGAGGTTGTGCGTTGGGTTTGGGACCCGCCACATAAAAAACCCCCCCAATGAAAAAAACAAATATGCCTCGGAGAAGGACTACCGTTTTTGTTGATGACCCCCGCAAACGAAAAAAGGACCACGATTTACGGATATGCACCTGGAATGTCCGATCCCTTTATAGGGAGGGTGCCTCTATCCAGCTGGTTGATGTCCTCGAAAAATACAGAGCTGACATCACCGCTCTCCAGGAAATGCGATGGACAGGACAGGGCTGCTCCAAAAGAGCGTCCTGTGACATCTACTACAGTTGCCATGCTGAAAGGCACGAATTAGGATGTGGATTTTTGGTCAGCAAGAGACTACGACATCTTGTCTCGCAGTTCACGCCTGTGAATGAACGGCTGGCCACAATCCGCATCAAGGCAAAATTTTTCAACATCAGCCTTATATGTGCCCACGCTCCGACGGATGAGAAGGACAATGTGACCAAGGAGAGCTTCTTTCAGCGCCTCGAAGAAGCTTATGACCGCTGCCCCCGCCACGATATCAAAATCGTGCTTGGCGACTTTAATGCCAGGGTGGGCAAGGAAGGTACCTTTGGTCCAACTGTCGGAAAATTCAGCCTCCACCAAAACACCTCCGATAACAGAATAAGGCTGATCGACTTCGCCGCAGCACGAAACATGGTAATTGGTGGTACCAGATTCCAGCATCTCGACATCCACAAAGCGACATGGCTGTCTCCAGATCATCGTACAAGAAACCAAATTGATCATGTGTTGATTGACGGAAGGCATGCTTCCAGTGTGATGGACGTGAAATCGATCCGTGGTGCCAACATCGACTCGGATCACTACCTTGTTGCAGCTAAGGTGCGCACACGCTTATGTGTCGCAAATAACAAGAGAAGTCCCACACAGAGAAAGCTCGACGTCAGTAAGCTGCAATCACCAGAGACAGCAGATGCATTTTCCACTCGACTATCGGATCTGCTTATGCAGAACACTCCCCCACTTGATGATACATGCGCACGGTGGACACATATATCCCACTCCATGACTACTGCTGCCGAGGAGGTAATCGGTTACTACCGGCCTCTGAGGAATGAGTGGTATGATCAGGAGTGTCGCGACGCTACCGCAGAGAAAGACGCCGCCTACAGAAAAACCCTGCGTGCAGGCGTAACGCGAGCTGTTAAGGAGCGGTATAGAGAGAAAAGGAGTGCAGAGAGACGTCTTTTCAGGCGCAAGAAGAGGGAGTTGGAAAGACGCGAGTGTGAGGAGATAGAGATGTGTACCGACAAGAATGAGACTCGAAAATTCTTCGAAAAGATCAAGCGCCTGAGTGGAGGTTTAAATCCCGGAGCCACTTCTTGTCGTGATGGAAATGGGAATCTGGTTACGGATGTCCAGAGTGTACTGAGCCTATGGAGGGAACACTTCTCCACGTTACTGAATGGCGATGCTACGAACAATTCCGCCAGTGGAGGAGAATGCCCGATAACCCCAATTACAGATGATGGTGTTGATGTTCCACCACCCGACTATGACGAGGTTGAAACGGCCATTTTAAGGCTGAAGAACAACAAGCTGCAGGTGCTGATGGCCTGCCTGCCGAGTTGTTTAAGACCGGAGGCGATGAGCTGCTCACCCGCATGCACCAGCTCATAAGCAGAATATGGTCGGATGAAAGCATGCCTGATGATTGGAGGCTCAGTGTTCTCTGTCCTGTGCATAAAAAAGGAGACCCCACAATTTGCGCCAACTACCGTGGAATAAGTCTCCTGAGCATCGCGTACAAGGTTCTATCGAGCGTAATCTGTGAAAGATTGAAGCCTATGCTCAGCAACCTGATTGGACCTTATCAGTGTGGCTTCAGACCTGGTAAATCCACCATCGACCAGATTTTCACACTGCGCCAAATCCTGGAGAAGACCCAAGAAAAACAGATCGACACACACCACCTATTTGTTGATTATAAAGCCGCTTTCGACAGTCCGGTAAGGGATTACCTCTACGCAACAATGTCTGAGTTCGGTATTCCTGCAAAGCTCATTCGACTTTGTAGAATGACACTGCATAACTCCCGTTGTGCAGTGAAAATGGGGAAGGACCTCTCCGCACCGTTTAATACCGAACGGGGTTTCAGACAAGGTGATTCGTTATCGTGCGACTTCTTCAATCTTATTATGGAGAAAATAATACGAGCTGCTGATCTACGACATAATGGCACTATCTTCAACAAAAGTGTCATGCTGTTAGCGTATGCCGACGATATTGACATAATCGGCATGAACACGCGAGCAGTCAGTGCAGCATTCTCAGAGTTGGAAAGAGAGTCGCGTCGGATGGGTCTCACGGTGAACGAGGGCAAGACGAAGTATCTAGTGTCAACAAACAAAGAGTCCCGGCGTCTTGGACAGCACGTCACTGTTGACAACTACGCTTTTGAAGTAGTAAGGGACTTTGTCTATCTTGGAACCAGCATTAACAGCAGTAATGACGTCAGCTTGGAGATCATGCGTAGGATAACTCTTGCTAACAGGTGTTACTTTGGGCTGAGTAAGCAATTGAGAAGTCGAGCCCTCTCTCGAAGAACGAAAACTACACTCTACAAGTCTCTCATCATGCCTGTCCTAACATATGGCGCTGAAGCCTGGACAATTTCCACCTCGGATGAGCGAATACTTGGAGTTTTCGAGAGAAAAGTCCTACGCAAGATCTTTGGACCTATTTGCGTTGGTGGCGAGTACCGAATAAGGTACAACCATGAGCTGTACGAGCTGTATGCCGATATTGACATAGTAAAGCGCATCAAAATCCAGCGGCTGCGCTGGCTAGGTCATGTCGAGCGAATGGAAGAACACGCTCCAGCTAAGAAGGTGTTATATTCGGAACCCGCTGGAGGACGACGCAAAAGAGGAAGACCAATCCTCCGGTGGAAAGACCAAGTACTGGAGAACCTGACGGCGCTTGGAATTTCTAACTGGCGCCAGCTAGCGAAGAACAGAGATGGCTGGCGAAGCATGTTATTTTCGGCCTAAATCGATATTCGGTTGTTATGGCCACATAAGTAAGTAAGTAAGTAGAAGACTAGAAGACTAAAAAGGCTAGAATAAAAAATTAAAACAAAATTAATTTTAATAGTTATTTTGTAATTATTTTTATTATCTTGAACTGTAAATACTTTAATACAATTTAAAAATGAAATATGTTGTATATTAATAAACAATTAATATATTCACTTTATTATTACTAATTACTAATTATTACTCTCACCGAATGAATTGTTTGTGTATGTAAGAATAGCGAGGTGGATCTTAAAACACTCAAAAGTAAGTAAAGCCATCAAGCTTCTCGGTTTATGACTCAATTAATTCTCTTTCGGAAGCCTTTTAGTTCTTTTAGAGTATAAATTAATCAGAAAATTCTCTTTTCTGAAACTAATTTAGATCTCTTTATGATAAACCAGTTTAGTAGAAAGAGTTTATGAATATTTAGTTTATGATTATTTTATGATTACTTTATGTACTCCTTAGGAAGCATGAAAGCTCCGGCAAAGGAGTAAGAAAAGTGTATTTTCTGATTCTCTATACCCTCTATACCGTGGAGTTTACAATGCGCTTCTCCTGTTGTAACACCAACAGCTACAACATCAAAGCAAAAAAAATAACGGCCTTTCTACCCAGTAGTAAAAACAACTATCACGATGACTATTACAGAACCAGTTGCGTGTTCAAACTGGAATTGATCGCTACATTACTGTAGTAAAGCGAAAAAGAAGTCTCCAAAATTCCAAACAAACGAATTCAACAAAAACTCAGAAGCAAAACACTAACCCTAGCAGTTCGGAAAATAGATACGCACTGCTTTCAAGTGATGAAAGTGACGAAAATATTATCCCCAAGAAAAATTTCAAACCCCCACCCATTTTCTTAAGAGAACGCAACTCAGATATGTTGATTTCCAGAATAACAAGTCTCATAGGACCAAAGATTTTCCAAGTTTTTCCTATTCGCAAGAGGCAAATTGAAAAAACGAAAGTGCAAATCTATAGCGAAACTCATTATCGCAAAGTAATTGCAGAATTTGATGCTGGAAAAAAGAATTACTACATATATCAGCTAAAAAGTACTAAGGGCTTAATCATTGTACTCAAAGGCGTCGAACCCAACGTAGATATTAACGAAATCAAACTCGCCCTTCAAAAAGAAAGGTTTCAAGCCAAAACAATATTCAACATTCTCAACAAGAGCAATATACCTCAACCGTCATATCGCATTGAGTTTCAGCCTGAAACAAAAACCCTGAAAAAAGGTGAAGTACACCCCATATATAAAATTCTATATTTATTGTTTCGCAAAATCATAATCGAAGAACCCCATAGGAGAATTGGACCTCCTCAGTGCAGCAACTACCAAGAATATGGACATATTAAGACATATTGTACCCTGCTAGCTGTTTGTGTGATTTGTGGAGATCTTCATATATCAAACAAAGGCGCCCAAAAGTCTAAAGACGACGCTAGCATGAAAAAATGCAGCAATTGTGGAGGTAACCACACCGCAAATTATAGAGGTTGCCCAGTATATACAACCCTGAAGCTGAATTTCTCCGCTAGCAAACAACCTCTAAAACCGGTTGAGCAAACTCAGATAGCCAACTCAAGTAAGAGACAAAATCTTGATGCGGCACAATTCTTCTCTGCAATCCCAAACAAGAATCAAACCAATTCATACGCTAGTGTTTTAAAGCAAACCCCATACCAACAAAGCAATATAAGTAATGAGCACAAGCATTCACTGCCCACCCATCAGCCAAGTACCCTTGAACATTTGCTTCAAACATTAATTCAGAATATGAACCAATTCATGAACTCAATGCAAACAATGATTCAAGAAATGATGAAAAATCAATCAATGTTACTCCAAACATTGCTATCCAGAACATGAGTTGTCTCAAGATATGCCACTGGAACGCCAACGGCTTAAGCCAGCACCGTTTGGAGTTAATTCAATTCCTTAAATCCAGCCAGATCGACATAATGATGATATCTGAGACCCATTTCACTGACAAAAATTGCTACCAAATACCATATTACAAACTGTACACCACAAATCATCCGCATGGTAAGGCACGCGGAGGAACTGCCATATTGATAAAAAGCAGAATAAAACATCATGTTCTCGAAGATTTCAGTAGCGTCTACTTGCAAGCAACAACTATATGTTTGGAAGAATACATCTCTAAACTAGTAATATCTGCGATATACTGTTTGGCGATTTCAACGCCAAACACACTCACTGGGGCTCCCGCTTAATAACTCCAAAAGGCAGAAGACTATGTTCAATCATCACTAACCACGGCTACGATGTTATTTCAAATGGTCAACCGACATATTGGCCGACGGACAAGAGGAAGATACCCGATCTCATAGACTTTGGAGTCGCCAAAGGTTTGCAGATGGAAAATATCTCCACAGAGTGTAATTAAGATCTATCATCTGACCACTCACCCACGGTAATATCTATAAAATCACCAAGCCCACAAGGCAATTGCGTTAGAAAGAAAATAGACTGGTTAAAATTCAAGAAATATATAAATTCCCATCTTCCTCTGAGTACTGTATTAAGAGATGGACACGATGTAGACTCAGCACTCGAAAAATTCAACCAGCTGCTCTCATTAGCTCTCAGCTCAGCCGCCTGCACAAAGGTATGCAAGCAATCAAACTATAGCCCATACACACCAGCCGACATTGAATTGCTAGTAAGACAGAAAAGAAGACTCCGAAGACAATGGCAAGAATTCAGATCACCGAATCTGAAAACACAGCTACAGCACTGCACTCGAAAGTTAAAGCAAGCCTTAAAAAATAAAAACAACAAAGAGTTAGAAGAGCATATAGCGTAATTAACACCTGGTGAAGCGTCAGACTACTCTTTGTGGAAATCAGCAAAAAACTCAAATCGGCCAATTCTCACTGATTCCCCCATCCATTTGAGTGACGGTAATTGGGCTAGAAGCAACTGTGAGAAGGGTTTGGCTTTTGTAAACCACCTAAAAAGTGTGTTTACACCCAATCCAGTCTCTTCACAGTCCTCATTACCAAAATTAACTTCTCAACCTTGCTCAATAACGCTCAAAATTAAAAAAAGGACATATTCAAAGCAATTTATAAAGATTTAAACCCAAAAAAATCACCTGGTCCAGATAAAATTACCGGTAAAATGATAAAAGAGCTACCTCCGGCTTCAGTAATTCATCTCATGCACATTTTCAATGCTATCCTTCGTATTAAACACTATCCCAAATGCTTAGGTTCATGTGAAGAAGAGAATTGTGTTTGGCTGAGCAATGACGACAATGCCCAGACTTACATCGTTGTAGGCTATGGCCTTTGCGTAGACAATTTAAACAAAGTTGAAGCCGCTAAGCTTCCTTGTAGCGCAAATTCGACGATAAATTTATGAATTTTATACAATTATTTATATAATGGTCTTTCGAATCGCAAAATACGCAAAAGCTAAAGGAACTTGAAGATGCTACCAAAACGTTTCTAATGCCTTTATTGGTATTCGAATTTTTGCCCACCTGACTGCTAGGTGTTTGCGTTACCTTAGCACTTTCCAAATTTTCCATCATGCGGCACCGCTTCGCCAAAAACGAGGTCATTGAATTCAAAGTTGGCAATGTCTGTACTGGCAAGTCCTCTTCCCATTTCTCCTGTGTCTTCTGATCGAATTTTCTGGTAGCAAGATGAATTAGTAATCCATCTAAAATTTGTTCAGGTGTTGCCAAGGTGTAAAGTGCACGAAGATGTGAATTGAATTTGTCGCTCAATTCTCGCAAGCCACTAGCAGAACTTCTATCAACAGTTTTAAGGCCGAAAATCGCCTTAACGTGTGCCTGAAAAACAAGTAATTTATTATCAAATCGATTCTTTAGTAGAGCCACGGCTTTATCATAATTCTCATCAACTGGCTCAAGTGAGCAAATGGTTTCTAATGCGGCTCCTTGCAAACTAGCTCGCAGATGTTGAAGTTTTTCCACTTTGCTCAATTCTAAGTCCTTGTCAATAACACTGCTGAACATGGCGAAGAAATTAGGCCAATCGATGTATGCTCCACTGAATTTCGGTATTTTCAACTCGGGAAGTCGAGATTTTCGTAACGATGAAAATAATGTGGACGGTGATTCATCCAATGCGAAATGCCTAGCGGTGGATGAGTGTCTTACATTTGTCCTTCGATGTAAATTGAGCTCGCGTGACAGCTTTGCCTTGACTTCTAGGTACAAGTCGAAAAATTCTGCTCGGCCTGTTCCATCCAGTTCGCGTGGATCAGCTTCTTCGAGAATTGACTGCACGCGGTCAAAGCTATCGTGCATGTTCTCAACGTACTCCACGTGGACAGAAAGTTCGGCTTCATCGAGCTCACCAAGACGCTGCACCGACAAAGTTTTATTTATTAGTTGATGTTTAATCGATGCACTTTTCCTTTTGTTAAATGAAATTGAATCTGAGCTGTTAATCGTTACATCTGCTGATGTGACGTCATTGCCTTTTTTCGATTTGTTGCCTTTTGGCATGTTGGCTTTTCAAATAAATATGTGCCGTACGATATGTATGAAAATAGGAGTAACGGTATTATCACCAGTTACCTCCGTTATGTGCTTATATATTGCCGCAACAAAATTGATTTATTTCAAGTTTTATTAACTTCGAATTTGCGAAAAATGAAACGAAAATGTGGTTTAGTTAAAACTCAAATCGTTATAACGCGAAATGACTTCTAACCCGATCACGTCTGGGTCATCAAATGTTTCGAGGAAGAGCTGATTTGCTCCACCTATTTGCAAAAATGAAAATTATAAACTCTTAAAGAAGTTTATAAACTTTATTGATTCGTGGTCGCAGTAGAAGTGAAGTTAACAGTTGTAGAATATTAAAGTTAGGCTCTGCTTATAATTTTATGTACATAAGAATGAGATAATGAAAGAAATAGGTAAAAATTTAGTCAACTGCAATGAGAGAGTTTACAGTTGCATGTATGATCACTAAAATCATAGAGAATAAGAGAATTACAGTTTCGTTTATGATATCGAGATTTAGTACATTCCAATAGAAGATGATAGTTTATTATATGATCATTAAAGTTAGCTCTGCGAGTCCCGAAATAGAAATAGTGCTGCGAGTCCCGATATAACATTAGTGCTGCTGCGAACACTGAGTATGTACTGATTGAAAGAATTTTCTAGTTAAGCAAAGAAATTCTATAACTTTAAATTTATTATTTTATTTAGAAATTGTGTTTTCGGGGAGCAGACCTGAAGAACTTATTACTCTGATGCAAATTAACGCTTGTGGGATACAAGAAATCCAAGTTATTCTAACCGGGAAAAGCGGGAACAGGCCGTAGATACTATGCAACAGCACTTGGTACTACAGCCCATACACACCAGCCGACATTGAATTGCTAGTAAGACAGAAAAGAAGACTCCGAAAACAATGGCAAGAATTCAGACCACCGAATCTGAAAACACAACTACAGCACTGCACTCGAAAGTTAAAGCAAGCCTTAAAAAATAAAAACAACAAAGAGTTAGAAGAGCATATAGCGAAATCAACACCTGGTGAAGCGTCAGACTACTCTTTGTGGAAATCAGCAAAAAACTCAAATCGGCCATTTCTCACTGATTCCCCCATCCGTTTGAGTGACGGTAATTGGGCTAGAAGCAACTGTGAGAAGGGTTTGGCTTTTGCAAACCACCTAAAAAGGGCGTTTACACCCAATCCACCCTCTTCACAGTCATCATTACCAAAATTAACTTATCAAACCTTGCTCAATAACGCTCAAAATTAAAAAAAAGGACATACTCAAAGCAATTTATAAAGTTTTAAACCCAAAACAAATCACCTGGTCCAGATAAAATTACCGGTAAAATGATAAAAGAGCTACCTCCGGCTTCAGTAATTCATCTCATGCACATTTTCAATGCTATCCTTCGTATTAAACACTATCCCAAATGATGAAAAACTTCAAAAATTATTATGATAGCATAACCAGGAAATGACCCTACAAAAGTTGCATCGTACAGACCTATCAGCCTCCTGCCTCTACTCTCTAAATTATTCGAAAAGCTACTTGTCATGAATATAACTCCATTTATTAATCTCAACCAACTGATTCCTCAACATCAGTTTGGATTTAGAAAACAGCACGGCACAATAGAACAAGTCCACCGCATTGTAACTCTGATAAGGAACACTTTTGAAGAAAAAAAGTATTGCTCAGCTGTCTTTCTTGATATCACTCAAGCTTTCGATAAAGTATGGCACGATGGCTTTATTTACAAACTCAAACTATTACTGCCTGCAAATGTCTCCTCATTGCTTAGTAGCTACCTCACGAAAAGACAATTTCTCGTACATCACAAGGATTACACAACAAATCCATTGGATATTCACGCTGGCGTTCCTCAAGGATATATACACTACAGATATGCCCAGCAATAGCTATACATTTATATCGACCTTTGCAGATGATACGGCAATATTGTGCTCTCGCTCTAACCCCATAGAAGCTACTAAACTCCTGCAGACTCATATCGATTCTCTCGAAATCTGGCTAGCAAAATGGCGTATAAAAGTCAATGAATCAAAGAGCGTACATGTAACCTTCATGCTAAGGCCAGATACATGTCCCCCACTTAAAATTAATGGCCAATCAGTTCCACAATGTTCCTCAACAAAGTACTTGGGTATTCACCTCGACAGAAGGCTGACCTGGAAAAATCACATCGAGGCAAAGAAAACTTAGATCAAGCTTAAAATTAATCAGTTATGGTGGCTGTTACACAAAAGATCAAAGTTGAATCTCAAATACAAAGTGCTATTATATAAAGCAATCCTGAAGTCAATCTGGACTTATGGTATTCAGTTTTGGGGCACCGCATCTCCCTCAATTATCGAAAAATTGCAGCGAATGCAATCCAAGTGTCTGCGAATTATTGTAAACGCGCCTTGGTATATGAGGAACGTTAACATCCATCGATATTTAAATGTACCCACAATTTCTGAGGAAGTTGCAATGTCCTGCAGAAGCTACATTCAAAAATTACACAATCATCCGAATCCCCTTGCTAGGCAATTGTTGCTGAGCACTGGGCATCGTCGATTAAAAAGAAAAGACACACTGAATATGCTGTGAAATTGCTATACCTCGTGACAACAAATTGTGATGGAACGTTGGGAATATCACATAATTTTAGTTAGTTTGTAAGATTTGATCACTTATTGTTAGTTTCTAAGTAATTTTAGAAAGATCCAATAATAAAGCTTGAAAAAAAAAATTTAATGGCGGTGCTCCATGTGGCAAACACCGGGCAACGTCTTCTTGGCACCTGCTAGGAGGCGGCTAAAGTGAGTGACGAAAATTTCCTGGGTTAGAAGTTGTGCGTTGGGCTTGAGACCCACCACATAAAACCTCTCACCCAATGAAAAATAATACCGTGCCTCGGATAAGGACTACCCCTTTTGTTGAGTACCAAAAAACCAAATTGATCACATAATGATTGACGAAAGACATGCTTCCAGTATGATGGACGTTGGCACCATGGATCTACATGGTGCCAACGTCCACTCGGATCAATATCTTGTTGCAGATCAAGTGCGAACACGTTTATGCTTAACAAAGAACAAACGACGCCCCACACAGAGAAAGTTTGACGTCAATAAGCTTCAATCACCAGAGACAGCAAATGCTTTTACCACTCGATTATCGGATCTGCTTATGAAGAACACTCCCCCACTTGATGATACATGCGAACAGTGAACACATACATATATCCCACTCCATGACTACTTCTGTTGATGAGATAATCGGTTTTTACAGTCTTCTGAGGAAGGAGTGGTACGATCAGGAGTGTCGAGGAGCAAAAGAGAAAGACGCCGCCTACGAAAAAAACCCTGGTGCCACACGAGCAGTTAAGAAGCAGTGCAGAGAGCAGAGGTGTGCGAAGAGACGTCTTCTATATATATATATATATATATATATATATATATATATATATATATATATATATATATATATATATATAAATAAATATATATATATATATATATATATATATATATATATATATATATATATATAGATTATTACAAGGCTTTTTTTGCCCAAAGTGAAAGAGCTGAACTTGGCTACATGTGGTTTTAACAAGACATGCCACACAGCACGCGAAACAATGACCTAATTTAGAGGCTAGTTCGATGAACAGTTTATTTCACGTTTGGAGCTGGTCAATTGGCCGCCTAGATCGGATGATTTAAAGCCTTTAGACTATATTTTATGGGGCTATGTTAAGGTTGACGCACTGGAAACCAATATTGAAGTATTAATTCGTGAGAGACCGGCTTATATATTGAACAGAGTATGCCAGCGTATGAACCACTTGAGGCGCAGCCGCGGTAAACATTTACATGAAATCATCTTTGAACATTGAATTATATAGATCGTTCTATCGACTCAAATAAAGATTTCATACATTTCTTTAAATTTTATGTGTTTTTTCCTTTTTAATCAAATCCGAAGGCTGGTAAAAAATTTCCTTGTATTAATATGACAACTGCGAAGGATTATTAAATTTTAAATATTAGTTATATAGATTCCCTTTAAAGAAAGTTATTCCCGTTTGTTTTATATTCTGAGTATGTACTGATTGAGAGAATTTTCTAGTTAAGCAAAGAAATTCTATAACTTTAAATTTATTATTTTATTTAGAAATTGTGTTTTCGGGGAGCAGACCTGAAGAACTTATTACTCTGATGCAAATGAACGCTTGTGGGATACAAGAAATCCAAGTTATTCTAACCGGGAAAAGCGGGAACAGGCCGTAGATACTATGCAACAGCACTTGTCTGAAATTGCTAGTGTAGTGGTACCATATTATCGCATATGCATACCATTGTGCATAGCAATATACTGTACTGTACAACAATACATTACGTACATACAAATATGCTTGCATCAACTACACATACAGTGGCTCCCAGCTTATTTCGTACAGTGACAGTTTAAAAATTGCTGCAGTCGTAATTCCTAATATAGCAAAAATTTGAACAAAATATAAATGCCATTTTTGAAAGGAAGGTTTGTTTTTTATTTTCCAAAATTTACTTTTTCAAAATTTTAGTGTTTGACACTATAAAAAAATAAAATAAGAATAAAATAGGAAAATTCATGTCACAGCTTATTTCGTACAGTCTCTTTAAGTTCAAACTAAAAACAAAGTAAGTTGATTTTAATATTTAGTATGACATCCCTTAGCGTTAATGATAGCCTGGAGTCTATTTGGCATTGAATCCACCAATTTTTGAGTGATGTCTGGTGTGATTTTTTTCCATTCCTCCATCAGTACCTTCTTTAGGTCTTGCTTATTAGAAATCTTGTGTGTTCTTATTTTATTGTCCAAAATAGACCAAAGATTTTCAATCACATTCATGTCAGGTGACTGTGGTGGTGGAGACATCAAGTGTGGGCAGTTCCAAATAAGCCAAGATTGCACAATCCCAGATTTATGTTTTGGGTCATTATCTTGGTAGTACCGAAATTCATCCCGCAAATCCAGTTTGTCTGCACTTTGAAGTAAATTGTTTTTCAGAATCTCGAGGTACTTCATTTTGTCCATTGTCCCCTCAATAAAAACCAATTCACCTACTCCGGCTGCTGACATACAGGCCCAAACCATCACGCTACCGCCACCATGCTTCACTGTGGGCTTAAGGTTCTCCTTGTTTAGCTCGGTATTCGCTTTACGCCAAACATATGACATTCCGTCCGAACCAAAAATATTAAACTTAGACTCATCCGCGAAAATAACGGTATTCCAGAACGCAGGAGTCTTAATAATATGCTCTTTGGCGGAGTCAAGTCGGCGTTGTATATTCATTTTTGAAATGAATGGTTTCTTTCGGGCTACTCGACCGTTCAAGTCATGATTGCGCAGCACACGTCGGACAGTTTCAGCACTGGATGATTTCCTATTTCACGCTGAACCTCTGCAGCCAACTTCGGAGCGGATAACTTTGGATTTTTCTTAATTTTTCGTACAATATAACGCTCGTCTGATGCGTTGAAAATCTTATTAGGTGCTTCTCTGCCCTTGTTCTCCAACCGATTTTCGCGAACGAAGCGTTGAATGATGTATTGGACAGTTGAGGCACTTAAATTTGTCATTTCAGCAATTTTTCGCACACTCTGACCTTTCCTAAAATGGTTAATTACCAGTTTACGCTGTTCCATCGTTGTACGACGCCCATAACGCTAAATGTTTAATTTACAGCACTTTAACTATTTAAAATAATAATAATAAAAATTGTTATAATAGTTAAAAAGGTCCAAAAACTCATACAATTCAAAAAAACTTTGTAACTGCGCGGCAGAATGAAACTTACTTACATTGAAGTTTGTGTACGAAATAAGATGTGAGCTGAAAATCAGCTGATCAATAGTTTTTCTTTCTTGCATGACAAAAAGAACAATTTTTGGGGTTCCCCGTTTTCTTATTAGGTTTACTAAACACATACACAGACATCTACATTCAAAACTTATCGATAAGTTTTTTAGTTTCGATGTTACAGCCATGTACATAAAAATATATACACTGTACGAAATAAGCTGTGAGCCACTGTATGTATATCATTATGTACATGCATGTTCATACATACATATCTATTTTTGTTTCACTTTTGTTTACATTTCGCTTTTCTTGAAATGCACAGGCAACATGATATACTGATATTTTCGATCACTTGCATTGATATAGAATATCATTATATTGTGTTTACACAATTATGAATTATTGTGTCGCCACTCTAAGTGTTATGTATGTATGACCAAGTAACCCAAATCTAAGCATTGGTTTTTGCTGAAACCTAGGTGTTGATTGATCTAGGTCAGCATATGGAAATGGATAGGAATATTGGAAATTCTGGAAAGAATTATGTGGTATAAATAGAGCCCATATTTGAAAATAAAAAACAGAATTAAACTAACACGAATACGTAGTAGTTTATTTCCTCGAATGTCAAGCTTGTAGTGGAAACGCAAGAGCTGTCAATTGATGGAGCGGTACAACCGCTTTGACAAACGCTAGGATTGTGACTATCTACCAGTTAGCTTAAATTAGTTAATCCTTTTACCATTACATGACGTTACTTCCTTTTTGGTAACATCACACTAGCGATATAGCAAAACATGATATCCGGGCAAAATTTCATTCCTTTGAAGCCAATATAGGAAAGAGTTAACAACTATTGACACCAGCTCTGTCAGTCGTCTAGCGGTATTGCATTTCCAACTGGCGTTTCACTTTTTTTTATATTCTTTTCAATGAGCCGCAGGATGTTCTGTAATCTCGCATTGGTCATCCTCATGTAATTCTTGAAGGCCCAGAAGTCGTTATATTGTAATTCCTTTGTCAGCAACGTGAAAGAGCCTAATACGTAATCACCATCTTAAAAACCATGAATTTGCGTTTAAGCAATCAAACTTACTCAAACACACATATTCGCTTTTGATTTTTAAATCAATCATCCATGTGTTTCTTGTTGGCTCTCTGATTGTAATTATTGGTCATTTTCATACCAATCAATATGGATGATTGGTCGTTCGACCCAATAACAACGATTATATTGATTAAGAATAAAATACAAAAAAAGAAAAATTAACGCGTTTGAGTTTTTGCATATACCAGTAAAAAAGGATGTGTGAGAGAGAAAGACGGAGACCAAATAACACAACGACAACATCGGATATCGGATAATCGAACATGTGAATTGCACATGTTGGCCAAAGGAGCTTTGGCGTTGAATAATATAAGCTGCGTTCTTTTGTAAGCGAGTTGCAAAAGAACACCAACTCGCATACAATTTAAATTTTACTTGCATAGAATTTCCCTTTAGTTACTTAGCAACGCTGGTAGTATATATGGTTGTTCGTGAAATTTGTAAATGAAGTAAAAACAAAAAAGAAGCAATTCTGCGGAATCTTTCGTCAATATATTCGTTTATTTAAAATAAATTTTTATTTGCACTTGCTTTATTTTGCTTAGTTTTGCTTATATTTACAATATTTTGACGTGCTGTTGAAATTTCCCAAGCACATTCCAGTAGCCTATTCACAATAGTGCTATTTTTTTTACTTTGCAACTCTATAACTCAGGTCGCTTAAAAATATAAGCGAGTTCAAGCGACGTCGCTTATTTTTGTTGTTGCTATTATTATTCAACGCCAACGCTCCTTTGGCAAACATGTGAAATTCACATGTTCAATTATCCGATTCACTCTAAAGAACTGCAAGAATGTATTAGGTGTTCGAATAATTTTCTTTACTCTCAAAACATGTATAATATTTGCAGACCATATATTAGTAAAATATTAGGCAAATAGAATACTCCATTCTTTTCTTGTACAAGAAATATTCTATATATTCGCGTCGATGTTATGTGTTTTATTTTGTTTTTTTTTGTCTTCAAATAAACGAATATTTGCGAGTACTGCGATTATTATTGAATTATTTGAAGCACGTTATAATTGTTGTTGCTTTACATGGCAGGCACTGATGATTAGTATTACTGCGTCTTCCCGCTTAATGTTGTCTGACCTATTGAATTTTTTGCTTATATGATAATGTATGTATTGTCATGTAACATAGAAAAGCAATGTAACAATTAATGTTTGGAGTATTCTCAAATACTTCAAATCCATTTGCAAATGTTAAGATGTGCCGTAGCTCAGTGGTTAGTGTGTTGGCCTTCTGATATGTAGATCGTGAGTTCAATACCCGGCTGAAGCATAACAAATTTAGTATCGAAAAGATTTTCCTTTCGAACAGTACCCACCTGTCGGCAAGCAATTGGCAATTCTTCCGGCAATAACAATTTGCCATGGAAAAGCTTCTAAAAGAACTCTGTGAAAAGGCTCAGAAAAAGTGATGTCAAAGTAAAAAATAAAAAAATAAGTAGGTCCCTTCTAATACTGTCCAAAAATTTAACACGTACAACAGTAATGGAAGAGAGCTTCTCACACACACACACACACACATACACATATGTGTGATGTGTGTGTGTGTGAGATCTATATGAAATTACCACCAAGGAGGATATAGTCGAGGCGATACGATCGCAAATAAAGGAGTTAAGTTTCTTCGACGAAAAAGCGATCAAAAACATCAGGGAGGCATATGCAGGTACGCAGACTGCGGTGGTAAGCCTTCCGGCGTTGAACGCAAGACAACTTCTTGATGCTCGGAAGATCAAAATTGGATGGGTGGTGTGCCGAATAAGGGAAAACCGAACCTAAAGAAGTGTTTCAGGTGCCTAGAATATGGGCATGTGGCGAGGGCGTGCAGCAGCACAGAAGATAGGAGCCTAAGTTGCATCAAATGTGGGGAAAAGGGTCACTTCGCAAAGACATGCGATAAAAAGCCATTCTGTGGAGCATGCAAAATCAACGGGAAGGATGCGGGTCACCAAATCGGCAGTAGGAAGTGCCCCTATATCAAGCAGCGTGCAAAAGGATATAATGAGAGTTGTACAGATCAACTTAAACCATTGTGAAGCTGGACAGGAGTTGCTCAGGCAGACAGTAACGAGCAGAAGATAGAAGTGGCTATAGTTTGCGAGCAGTACAAACACTTAAGCGCAGGAACCTGGATCTCTGATCAGGTAAACAAAGATGCCATATGGACCTGTGGAAACAACTCCATCCAAGACAAGCCGCTCCTTGGGAAATCCTACTACACGCGGGCGAAGATCTGTGGAATCAATTTTTACAGCTGCTATGTCCCGCCGAGTATGACGCAAGTCGACTATGAAAGGATTCTAGACGAACTAGTGCGAGACGCCAGAACTACTACGCCAAACGTAATAGCAGGTGACTTCAATGCATGGACCGAGGAATGGGGCAGCAGTTATACAAATAGGTGGGGTGATGCCCTGCTCAAGGCGTTCTCCTTGTTAGACGCTGTATTGCTCAATACTGGAGGTAGGAATACCTTCGAGAAGAATGGTCGCGGATCAATTATTGACATTACGTTCGCCAGCCGCGCGCTCGTTCGATCGACAAGCTGGCAGTTGTGCGACTTTTACACACATAGCGACCACCTTGCTATTGTGATGGAAGTCGGCAATCATAAGCAGATTCGAGGGGGCCTACAAAAAACACAAACTAGAGGGTGGAAAGTGGAAACGCTCGATGAAGAAATTTTCAAACTCATTCTAGACGTGAACCCAGACTGTTCAAACGACGTGGACCGACAGGATGACATGCTGTCAAAGTACGTAAGTAAAGCTTGCGACGCCGCCATGTGCAGAAAAATACAGAATATGTTTAGAAAGCCCACGTACTGGTGGAATCAGGAGATTAATACATTAAGAAGTGAATGTCATAGAGCAAGACGTCTCTCCCAAAGAAGCCAAGGTACGCCGGAGCATATAATACTACGTGAATGCTTCAAAAAGAAACGCAAGGAGTTTAAAAAGGCGATCAAAAGCAGCAAGTCCTCATGCTTCAAAGAACTCTGTGAAAGGGTGGACGAGAACCCGTTGGGCGACGCGTATAAGATAGTGATGTCCAATGTCAGAGGTGGTAGAGGTAAAGCACCAACCTATCCTCTTAGCAAAGGTAGTAAAAACGCTTTTTCCGGCGCAAGACTTGCAACCGTATATGGTGATACCCCCAAAAGAAGAGGCAGTGAAAATCGACGAGTCGGAGATTATCTTAGCGGCGGAGAGATTCGGTAACGCAAAGGCGCCTGGACTTGATGGCATCCCGAATAAGGCGCTAAAGATCGCCATTAATCATAACACGAAGCCTTTTGCCGAGCTTTTTACGAGATGTTTGAACGAGGGTGTTTTCCCGAAAGTATGGAAAAAACAGCGCCTGGTCCTCCTTCAGAAGCCGAATAAACCGGCGGGTGAGCCAAACGCGTATCGTCCACTTTGCATGATTGATACGATGGCCAAAATATTGGAGCGGTTGATATGCACGCGTCTGGAACAACATCTAGAAAGGAAACCACCTGGTCTGTCCGAAAACCAATTTGGTTTCAGGAGACATCGGTCGACCATAGACGCAATTAGAAAATTGACGGACATTGCTGGCAAGGCCATAGAAGGCAAAAGATGGATGCATGGCGATAAAAGATATTGTGCAGTAGTGACACTAGATGTACAAAATGCCTTCAACTCGGCAAACTGGCATCTTATTATAAGGGCATTGGAGGCCAAGGAAACGCCAGCGTACCTAATGTGAATAATAAATAGTTATCTGTCTGACAGACTACTATTGTATGACACGGACGAAGGGCCCAAAAGCTACGTGGTGACGGGTGGAGTGCCGCAGGGATCTGTACTTGGCCCGCTACTGTGGAACGTGTTGTGCGATGGGGTGTTAAACCTTCCATTGCCAAAAGAAGCCCAGATAATTGGCTACGCGGACGACATTGCCGTGACGATCGTTGCGAAGGAGCTCTCCCAAGTTCAGAGCATCTGCAGAGAGACAGCTTCGAAAATTAAGCATTGGCTCACGACGACAAAGCTCCAGCTTGCGGTACAGAAAACAGAGGCTGTACTTATCACGAGCAGGAAAAAACTAGAAAAAATCACCCTAAACATTGACGGCTACAACATTACAACGCAACCTTCGTTGAGGTATCTAGGTGTACTGATTGATGCGAGGCTCAACTTCAAGGCGCATATCGAAAAAGCCTGCGGTAAGGCGGCAACAATGACAGCGGCTCTGACGAGAATCATGGCCAACATTGGTGGCCCCAGCCAGAGTAGGAGAGCGCTCCTGGCTAAAGTTAGTCAATCAATACTGATGTATGCGGCGCCTATATGGGGGGCAGCTCTGCGGCAAAAAACATACTCGAAGAAGGCGAAGATAGTTTTCAGGTTAAGCGCTATTAGAGTTGCATGTGCATTTAGGACAGTGTCACAAGAAGGTGCCGGTATTATATCTGGCATTATGCCGCAGGACATAATGGCCTCGGAGTTGGGCAGAGTATATAACAGAACCAAAAGCCTGAATAGGCGGTTAACGGCAACCGGACGCAAAGAGGAGAGACAGACGAGCCTAGACGAATGGCAAAGTCAATGGGACGCCGCAGGAAAAGGGAGGTGGACCCACAGGCTCATCAGGAACGTGCAAGCTTGGGTCGAAAGAGGACACGGAGAGACAGACTATTACCTTACGCAGTTTTTGACGGGCCATGGTTGTTTCAGAGAGTACCTCCACAGATTCGGTCATGATGACGCGACAGAATGTTCATTCTGCAACACTGTTGGCGAAAACGCTCAGCATATCTTCTTCTTCTGCCTAAGATTTGAGACGCAGAGAATGACCATAGAGAAGATAATAAATGAAAGGATGACACCTGATAACATTGTGAGCCATATGCTGCGATCGAGTTTGGTGTGGTTTAAGATGAAAGAATGGGCTGCAATAGCTCTCAAGGAGCTCAGGAAGAAGGAGTGGCAGCGGAGAAATATAACTGCAGCTGTGTGAACGCCATGTACGGGATGTTTGAAGAGGCATATTAGCTCAGCTTAGTCCTGCGAAGTAGTGCTTAACGGCGGTCCCGCAGGACACAAACAAGCTATAGAGGTCGGAGTTAAGGGTTTAGTACGTAGGCGTACTGGTTCGCAAGTCCAGCATAGTAAGATAATACTGACTGGGCGTGGTCCCGAATGAGGTGTACCTTTAGCGGACAGTATGAATCGTACATGCCGCTGTACATAAAAATAAGTGTGTGTATGAAAGTGTATATGTGTGTGAGAAGTTACATTTTGTGGACACGATCGTGGGCGTATGTGCATATGAGTATTTACATTTTTCGAGCGTGAGCATAGAAATGCATGAATATGACGGAATATATCTTCAGTGGTGTGTGCAAGGGTGTACCATGTAAGATGTTGTAGAAAGGTATATGGTGGTATACATGGGGTAAAGGTATGTGTGTAGACATAGATGTGTATATGGGCATGCCTATGGATATGAGTAAAGGGTTATCCATTTTGCGGTTTCAAAAGTAAATGTAAATAAAACACATATAAAATATTTTTTATCATGATATTTCTTTTTTATTATAAAGTTTGAACGTTGACATTATGTGTGAAATACTACATCATTTAAATGACCACCACGCGAATTGTTGCAAGCATCGATTCTTTTGAGGTAATTTTCGACCACTTTTTGACACATATTGGACGGTATCTCAGCCATAACGTGACGAATGTTGGTTTTTAGGTGCTCAAGAGTTAAAGGTTTATCTGTATAAACACGGTCTTTCGCGTAGCCCCACAAAAAAAAGTCAAGCGGTGTCAAATCGCATGATCTTGGTGGCCACTTGATATCGCCACGACGAGAAATTACGCGGCCAGAAAATTTCTCTTGCAATAAAGCCATATTCGCTCGAGTTGTGTGGCATGTCGCACCGTCTTGTTGAAACCACATATTCTCTAAGTCGTATTCTTCAATAGCAGGCAAAAAAAAGTCGGTTATCATATGACCATAACGCTCCGAATTGACTTTTTGTGGATGTAGTGGCCTCTCTTCAATTACTTGAGGATTCTCAGAACCCCAAATACGACAATTTTGTTTGTTAACATACCCACCGAGTGAGAAATGTACTTCGTCGCTGAAGAAAATTTTTTTCGAAAAATCGCCGTCCACCGCCTGTTTTTCAAGCACCCATTCGACGTATCTACGACGTTGTGAATGGTCAGCTGGCTTCAATTGTTGTGTGAGCTTTTATATGGATGTAGGTGTAGATCCAAATGCAAAATACGCCATAATGTGCCGTAAGACAGTCCTAAATCCTGAGAACGACGAGGAATCGACACATTCGGGTCTTCGGCAACACTTCCACTTACAGCTGCGATATTTTTGGTGGTACGAGCGAAGCGATGATGCAGAGGCCTTACAATATCTGTAACCAATCCAGTCTCTTCATATTTCTTCACAATTTTGCCAATTGCTTGCGTAGTTGGACGATTCTGTAAACCATAATCTCCTCTTAAAGCACGATATGTGGCTGTGGCAGAATCACCATTTTTGTAGTAGGTTTTTACAATTTTAATGCGTTGTGCGATAGTTAAGCGATCCACTTTCGCAAATGTCAGACTTTGAACTGAAAAAGAAAGAAATTGTTTTAACAACTCAGTTTGGCAGATGTCGAATTCTAGCCCTATACTTTTGAAACCGCGAAATGGATAACCCTTTATGTATGGTTACAAATGCATGTACAGTGACTCAACTTTTCGATCGCATCGGTACTAAAAATTTTCTTTGTTGTTTGTCAAATTTCTGTTATTACTGTTAGAAAACAATTATTTGCGCAAAAACAAATAACCTTTCAATAATGAAGCAGACAAAAAAAGAAACTGAAAAAGTCCCGTTATTTTTGCATTGTTCGAAAAATTTGAGTTGAAGGCACTCGATCAATTAGTTGATGCTGCTACAATTGTGCATTAGAGTGATACGGTATTCCGGGACGTAAAATATTTTACAGAACAGTGTTTAAAATAATAAAATTATTTGAGTTTTTAAATAAGGTAAGGTTGATTTCTTTGTATTCTCGTACAAAACATTGTTTTGATTTGGATTTCAGATGAAGAAGTTAAGCGACCAAATAATAGGAGAAATTAAAAGACTTGTTGAGTCCAAAGTTAATCATCGCGAAATTTCACGAAGACTTGGAGTCTCTTTAGCGAGTATTTCAAAAATTCGAAAAATGCAATGCCAATGGCGGAAAAAAATAAACCAGGCAGAAAAGCAATACTAAATGAAAACATCCAGAGGCGTATAGTTCGCAGCATTACATATGGGGCGTATGATAATGCCGCCCAAATTAATAAGTAGCTACAGATCAACGATGATATCCATGTTACAACCGAGGCCATACGAAAAGTTTCGCGTAAAAAAGGATATCATGGACGAGCCAAAATAAAAAAGCCTCTTTTAAAAGATCGCCATAAGAAATTGAGACTAGAATTTGCCAAAAATACAAAAATTTTACAAATAATGATTGGGCGAAGGTTATCTGGTCCGATGAAACCAAAATAAACCGATTTCGTTCCGATGGCCGCCAATGGGTCTGGAAAAAACCCGGAGAAGAACTCAAGGATCGGCACATCCAACCAACGTTGAAGCACGGCGGGGGAAATTTGATGATTTGGGGGTGCATGTCAACGGAAGGCGCTGGAAAATGCGTCAGGGTGCAGGGACTGATGAAAGCTGATCAGTATATCGCCATTCTTGATGAAGGACTCCTTGGAAGCCTCAATAACTGGAGAAAAAGTGTGTCGGATATCATCTTCCAGCAAGACAATGATCCGAAACATACCGCCAGAATTACGAAAGCTTGGATCCAAGATAAGCAAATTAGAGTACTTGACTGGCCCCCCCAATCACCTGACCTCAACCCGATAGAACACCTGTGGGTTGAGGTGAAGAGGGCCATTTCTTCTATCCCTGGAGAATGTCCTGATTTAAACACTTTGTGGCAACGAACACAGATGGCTTGGCAAAATATTCCCATGGAGACGTGTAAAAATCTGGTTGAGTTTATGCCAAGAAGAGTTCAAGCCGTAATTAAAGCTAAAGGAGGCCACACGAAATATTGAAGGCAAATATTCCGTAAAGTAAACTTATTGATCGAATATATTTTTTTCTTTAAAATTAAAGTACATGACTATAGAACTGAATTTTTTATTTTATTTTAATTTTAAAATACGCTTTTTTATTTCATTTAAACTGGGTTCAAAACTTTTTTGAATTGCACTTAAAAATAAAAAATTATAAAATAAAGTGTTCCTTTTTTGATCTCATTCGATCGAAAAGTTGAGTAACTGTATGTGTGTATGCGGGCATGTGGGTGTTTGCATTTATGTGTGAATGCTTGTATATATATGCCAAGGTATATGAGAGACCTCATGGGTGTAGATGGGCGTGGGCACAATTATGAGTCCCCACGAGTGTATATATAGACATGGGTGTATGTAAGTGCTTGTGTGTGTGCATGTATACGTGTGTAGATTTACATTTATGTGGATTAGCGCATGGATTCATATATAGTAAATATATCTCCTGTTGTGCCAGCGTGAGTATATATGTTGGCACATGTAACGTGTAATTATTTTCGGCCATTGGCATTAAGACCGAGACCAGTAAGGTCTTAATTAAGGTATACTGGAAACAATGAATATAATATGGTAGTTTTGAGCTGGTAATTGTGGTATTCTGTTACCTCAGTATGCAGGGGTGGTACCCTACAGAAATGGCTTTCGGGCTAATGCCACAATTGCCTCCGCCCCGCTAAAACCATGGCAGGCCTCGAAGAACGCTCAATGTGCGTCACCATTAAATTGGTCGTGTAGGCTCAGATGTAATATTCCTGACTAGTACTGATCTAGCTCTGTATGCAAGTTCTCATGAACCCATGGGATCTTAAGGTGACTACACTACGAGCAGAGATAACGACTTCAAGTTGGGGCCCTTTAAGCATGGAAACAAATAAAATAAACAATAACAATAATAGTGAAAATACAAAAGAGGAGGTTTTCACACGAAAGACCTAAATTTATGTACTCGCCAGTAAAACGGCCGAGTAAAGAACAAACAAGTCGGCTTGAAGCTGAAAAGTCGCCGGCTGTTCGGGTAAATAACCCGGATGAGTGCAACACTCCATCTGTGTCAGAGTTGCCGGTAGAAGTTTACTCACCGATAGCAGCTACAGGTAGAGGAGATAATGTGATAAAACAAAAGTAATAAATGAGGAGAACGAACAGCAGGAAGGTGAGTAAGACCTAACTTCTGCTGATATACGGAAAAATGATGCATTTGATATCCTGGGCCACAAAATTGCTGAGCTCCGGAGCATGATTGGATCGGAAAGGCACATTAACCAGACGGTGCGAGATTTGGTATCTAATATTGCAGCCCTTCACGAAGAGGCATCTGAAAGATACTCACATAAGCGGCAAGGCCCAACCATTATGAAGGCAAAGGGTTCACAGACATCGCCTTCAAGACAGCATGACAAAGTCATTATTCAGAAGCAGGAGATGCGAAAAGGAGAAGTGAGGGCGAAAGAACTTGACATGGAGACGACACAGAAACCAAAACAACAGAGTAAGGAGGACTGGCAGCCCGTTATAAAGAAGGGAACAAATAAGCCACCACCAAAGAAAGGACTTCCTTCAGAAAATAAAGGGAAAGTAGTTCCAAAGCGTATACGTGCTCGACCCGAAGCTATAGTCATAACTAAAACCGGGGACTTATCATACGCTGATATATTAAAAAAACTGAAGACCAATCCAGATTTTAAGCAGCTCGGCGAAGAGGTTAATAAAATTAAAAAGACCTCTAAAGGTGAAATATTGTTGGAGTTAAAAGGCAAGCCAGGCGAGAAAACAGAAAAATATAAGGAAGCGATGGAACAAGCTCTCCAAAAGTCAGCTAGCATCAAAACACTGCGACCACACATCCTTATTGAATGTCAGGATTTAGATGAAATTACTGTGGCGGAAGACATATGCGCTGCAGTGGTGGAGAAATACCCAGAAATAGGACACTTGGCCGCAAGTGCCGTAAAGTCCATGCGAACGACGTGGAATGGTTCGCAAACAGCGCTGATTAGACTCCCTGCAGAAATAGCAAAAGCAATATTAAATGGTGAGCGAATCCGTGTGGGTTGGGTGAATTGCAGACTACGTGAGTATATAACTCCAACGCGCTGCTTTAAGTACCTTGGTTTTGGACATATATCAAGGCACTGTAAAAGTACTATAGACCGCACAGATGCTTGCATGCGCTGTGGAAACAAAGGCCATCGAGCAAACCTGTGTAAAGCACAGCCCAAATGTGTTATCTGTGAACCAGGAATTAAAGGTGGAAGCGAACACCCTACAGGATGCTATAAATGCCCAGCTTATAAAGCAGCTCTACAAGAAATAAGAAAATGATTAGGTGCATTCAGATAAATATAAACCACTGTGAAGCAGCACAAGATATCCTCCTGAAAACAATAGCTAAACAACAAATTGACGTTGCACTAATAAGCGAGCAATACAAAAATATAGTAAATAATGGAAAGTGGTTAAGCGACATGAGCAGTAAAGCAGTGATATGGACCTGCGGCAATCTGCCTTTTGAACGCAAAAGTAGCACCCAACATGTAGGCTTTGTCTACGCACAAAATAAAGGAGTACAGTTCTACAGTTGCTATGCACCGCCAAGCGCAATAATACAAGAATTCGAAGATATGGTAAACCGATTGGTGAATGAAGCGAGAGGAAAATCACCTATAATAATCGGGGGTGACTTTAATGCAAGCAAGCAAGAGTTATGGAATGGAAAGTGTCGGATGTATATACACAGAGCGACCATATGGCTATTGTGTTCAATACGAAACCTACTACAAGGTTTCAATTACGCAGAACACAAACAAAGGCACAAACAAAAGGCTGGAAAATTAAAAAACATGATATGGACGTTTTGGAATACGTCCTTAATGATCTGTATACAATCCAAGGCAATGCTGAAAAAGAAGCAGAGCATGTAATGCGATTACTTGAGAAAGTATGTGACGCAGCAATGCCTCGAAAGGGGAAAAGTAACGGGAGGACCCCAGTATACTGGTGGAACGAAGATATAGCTAGCCTACGCTCACAATGTCATAGACACCGCAGAATGCAACAGAGGGGCAGAGGTACAGAACAATATGGGAATTTGCAATCGCAGTACAAGGCGACAAGGAAACTGCTACGGAAAGCGATATCCAAGAGCAAAAAGCAGGCTTTTCTTAACTTAATTGATGAAGTGCAAAACAATCCCTGGGGGAGCGCGTACAGGATTGTGCTGAATAAAGTTAATAGCAATAATGCTAATTCCCCCATCTGCCCGACCATTATGTCTAATATCGTAAATGGCTTATTCCCACAACAGAGCTCGGAAATGGTTGAATCTGAAATCCAAGTTGATATAGACACAATTCCACCTATAACCCCAAACGAAGTTGCCACAGCTGTACATAAAATAAAAAATGAGAAAACCCTAGGACTTGATGGTATACCTAACGTGGTACTCAAAACAGCAATTAAAATGAAGCCAGAAGTTTTTGCACAACTATACACGGCCTGCTTTAGAGAAGGATCATTTCCACGTCGGCGGAAACGCCAAAGACTTGTCCTAATCCCCAAAGGCGATAAACCACCGGATGAACCGTCTTCATATCGTCCACTATGTATGCTGGATACTGCGGGTAAGGTACTGGAGAGGATTATATGCTCTAGACTGGAAAAATACACTGAAGGTGAAACAGGCCTTTCTGAATGGCAATATGGATTCAGGAAAAAGCGCAGTACTGTCGATGCGATTGAAAAAGTGTGTGAAATTGCAAAAAAAGCAATGGAAGGGAAAAGATGGAGAGGGAGCAGTAAAGAATATTGTGCTGTTGTAATCCTAGATATCAAAAATGCTTTTAATTCAGCAAATCGGTCGTATACACTAAATGCTCTTCGAGGTATCCATGCACCGGCGTACTTGATTCGAATAATTACAAATTATTTTAATAGTAGAACTTTGTTCTATGACACAGAAGGACCAAAGCAGGACAAGGTGACGGGTGGAGTACCGCAAGGCTCGGTACTGGGACCACTTCTCTGGAATATTATGTACGACGGTATACTTAAAATACAGAAGCCGAAAGGAGTAAATATCATTGGGTATGCAGACGATATCGCTATCACGGTAGTTGCAAAAACCCTGCCGGAAGTAAAACGAAACGCTGAAGAAACAATTAAAAGTGTTAAACAGTGGCTTGAGTTTGCGGGACTAGATCTCGCGGATCATAAAACCGAAGCAGTATTAATGAGTAGCCGGAAGAAGGTAGAGCATATTGATGCGCGTGTTGGTAGCCACATCATATCATCCATGCCATACATTAAGTATTTGGGAGTCCTATTGACTCTTTAAAAGGTCCTATTGACTCTTTCTTTGAGGTGTTCTTTAAAATTTAACCCATAGGTTAAATTTTAAAGAACACCTCAAATATGCGGGTGTTAAAGCAGCAAAAGCAAGTGCGGCATTGTCGAGGCTCATGCCGAATATTGGTGGACCACGTCAACCGATTGGACATCTACTCACAGGTGTCAACACATCGATAGTAATGTACGCTGCACCAGTATGGGCTACAGCGACAGGTTGTAGCTTTTACATGAGAGGGATAACAGCTGCATATAGATTATCATCCCTAAAAGTCTGTAGCGTATTTCGCACAGTCTCTAATGATGCAGCGAATGTAATCGCGTGCCGGTGTCCTATTGATATCATAGCGGCCCAAGCGTGGTCAATTCGTGATAATAAAAAACTACCGCAGGCTGAGCCGATAGAAGTAGAAAATATAATTAGCCATAGTGAGCGAGTATGGCAATATAGATGGGACGCATCGACTAAAGGGCGGTGGACACATACTCTAATACCCAATATAAAAACTTGGATAGATAGGAAACATGGAGAGATACACTACCACCTGACCCAGTTCCTCAGTGGCCATGGATGCTTTAGAGAGTATTTGTATAGATGCAAACACGTTGACGACCCGTGGTGCCTATATTGCAAGCACGAAATTGAGAACGCGCAACATGTGCTATTGAGGTGCGTCAGGTTTGAAAGCGAGCGCTCCCAGCTGGAACGGTTAATGCTACGGCCGCTAACACCGGAGGGACTTATCCGATGCATGCTCTCCTCGAAAGAAGCATGGAACGCGTCAGCAGACATCATTACAAGAATGATGCAAAGATTACGACGTGACGAACAGGCAGCACGTACAAGAAATAGCGGAGAGTGAAAACACTCAAATCCCGCCTTGCGAAGGAATGCCTTGATTGGTGGTACCGCAAGGATGAACAGGACAGTGATATCGGGGGAGGTGGTTTTAGTAGGTACATATTGGGGCATAGCCCCACTGTGTGAATCGTGCATACTGAATAGTACGGGCTACTCAGTATCTAACAAGATTTCCACCTTCCGGCGTATCGAAGCAAAAAAAAAGGAAAAAACACATATATATATATATATATATATATATATATATATATATATATATATATATACATACATATATATATATATATATATATATATATATATATATATATATATATATATATATATATATATATATATATATATAAATTATATACACTATCCTGCAAAAGTTTGGGTAAATTTCGACAATGACACATTTTGTATTTTTTGCTATATTTTTTCTTCGAAGAGTGTTTTATTGAACATGTTTTTATAAAATAACATTTTATAAATGATATCTGATTATTTGTTATCAAGATATTTGTTTTTTTTCTTTCTGTAGTAAAGAAAAAAGGTAAGTATATCAAGTGAGATGTTTCTCGTCAAATGGTTTCCTCTCGAGTTGTTGATGGCCGCACAAACTTTGGGCATTCATTCCACCAGATTTTGAAGTTTTTCTGGTTGTAGTTGTTGGCAAACCCGCTGAAAACAATTCCACAAATGAGATTCGATGGTTGGGCACAGTGTTCGAACGTCTCTATCGAGCTCATACCAAAATAATTCAATAGGATTCACGTCACGTTTTATCTGTTCATGTGCTGGGTTTACTTCACCCAGGTCTGAGTATTCCTTAAAATGGATGCATATATTGTGCAATGCTATTTTAGTTGCTTTTGTGGATGTATAATGCAGTTCTCTGGTATCTCCATCGATTTTTTAGCAGTCCATTGCTCAACTAAGTTGCGACATTTTGAGTGGCCGTCATTAAATTCGTTTGATTGGAACCTTCGTCTGACTTCGATGTGATGTCAGAAGCCATGGTTCCAAACGATATCTGTCATCTCCTAATTAAAAAAATAATATTTATAATATTTTAATTTTACTTAGCAGCCAAATACTGCATTTCAAGGTCAGGTCTCAAAACTCGCTGACATTCCAAATAAAGGAGTCATGAGAAGCACCAGGTAGAGAGGCATCGACATATCGAATCCTAAGCTCATGAGCACACATCTATCAATATAAAATGACATAGTTTTGTTTTGTTGACAACCTCGCAAACGAAATAAGGACCACGATTTACGGATATACACGGGCGGGACAGGGTTGCTTTAAAAGAGCATCCTGTGATATATTACAGTTCCCATGCGAAGAGGCACAAAGATAATATTGGGGCATAGCCCCACTGTGTGAATCGTGCATACTGAATAGTACGTGCTACTCAGTATCTATGAAGATTTCCACCTTCCAGCGTATCGAAGCAAAAAAAAAAGGAAAAAACACATACAGTGGCTCCCAGCTTATTTCGTACAGTGACAGTTTAAAAATTGCTGCAGTCGTAATTCCTAATATAGCAAAAATTTGAACAAAATATAAATGCCATTTTAGAAAGGAAGGTTTGTTTTTTATTTTCCAAAATTTACTTTTTCAAAATTTTAGTGTTTGACACTATAAAAAAATAAAATAAGAAAAAAATAGGAAAATTCATGTCACAGCTTATTTCGTACAGTCTCTTTAAGTTCAAACTAAAAACAAAGTAAGTTGATTTTAATATTTAGTTGACATCCCTTAGCGTTAATGACAGCCTGGAGTCTATTTGGCATTGAATCCACCAATTTTTGAGTGATGTCTGGTGTGATTTTTTTCCATTCTTCCATCAGTACCTTCTTTAGGTCTTGCTTATTAGAAATCTTGTGTGTTCTTATTTTATTGTCCAAAATAGACCAAAGATTTTCAATCACATTCATGTCAGGTGACTGTGGTGGTGGAGACATCAAGTGTGGGCAGTTCCAAATAAGCCAAGATTGCACAATCCCAGATTTATGTTTTGGGTCATTATCTTGGTAGTACCGAAATTCTTCCCGCAAACCCAGTTTGTCTGCACTTTGAAGTAAATTGTTTTTCAGAATCTCGAGGTACTTCATTTTGTCCATTGTTTCCTCAATAAAAACCAATTCACCTATTCCGGCTGCTGACATACAGGCCCAAACCATCACGCTACCGCCACCATGCTTCACTGTGGGCTTAAGGTTCTCCTTGTTTAGCTCGGTATTCGCTTTACGCCAAACATATGACATTCCGTCCGAGCCAAAAATATTAAACTTAGACTCATCCGCGAAAATAACGGTATTCCAGAACGCAGGAGTATTAATAATATGCTCTTTGGCGAAGTCAAGTCGGCGTTGTATATTCATTTTCGAAATGAATGGTTTCTTTCGGGCTACTCGACCGTTCAAGTCATGATTGCGCAGCACACGTCGGACAGTTTCAGCACTGGATGATTTTCCTATTTCACGCTGAACCTCTGCAGCCAACTTCGGAGCGGATAACTTTGGATTTTTCTTAATTTTTCGTACAATATAACGCTCGTCTGAAGCGTTGAAAATCTTATTAGGTGCTTCTCTGCCCTTGTTCTCCAACCGATTTTCGCGAACGAAGCGTTGAATGATGTATTGGACAGTTGAGGCACTTAAATTTGTCATTTCAGCAATTTTTCGCACACTCTGACCTTTCCTAAAATGGTTAATTACCAGTTTACGCTGTTCCATCGTTGTACGACGACCCATAACGCTAAATGTTTAATTTACAGCACTTTAACTATTTAAAATAATAATAATAAAAATTGTTATAATAGTTAAAAAGGTCCAAAAACTCATACAATTCAAAAAAACTTTGTAACTGCGCGGCAGAATGAAACTTACTTACATTGAAGTTTGTGTACGAAATAAGATGTGAGCTGAAAATCAGCTGATCAATAGTTTTTCTCTCTTGCATGACAAAAAGAACAATTTTTGGGGTTCCCCGTTTTCTTATTAGGTTTACTAAACACATACATAGACATCTACATTCAAAACTTATTGATAAGTTTTTTAGTTTCGATGTTACAGCCATGTACATAAAAATATATACACTGTACGAAATAAGCTGTGAGCCACTGTATATATATATATATATATATATATATATATATATATATATATATACATATATATATATATACATATATATATATATATATACATATATATATATATATACATATATATATATATATATATATATATATATATATATATATATATATATATATATATATATATATATATAAATTATATACACTATCCTGCAAAAGTTTGGGTAAATTTCGACAATGACACATTTTGTATTTTTTGCTATATTTTTTCTTCGAAGAGTGTTTTATTGAACACGTTTTTATAAAATAACATTTTATAAATGATATCTGATTATTTGTTATCAAGATATTTGTTTCTTTTCTTTCTGTAGTAAAGAAAAAAGGTAAGTATATCAAGTGAGATGTTTCTCGTCAAATGGTTTCCTCTCGAGTTGATGATGGCCGCACAAACTTTGGGCATTCATTCCACCAGATTTTGGAGTTTTTCTGGTTGTAGTTGTTGGCAAACCCGCTGAAAACAATTCCACAAATGAGATTCGATGGTTGGGCACAGTGTTCGAACGTCTCTATCGAGCTCATACCAAAATAATTCAATAGGATTCACGTCACGTTTTATCTGTTCATGTACTGGGTTTACTTCACCCAGGTCTGAGTATTCCTTAAAATGGATGCATATATTGTGCAATGCTATTTTAGTTGCTTTTGTGGATGCATAATGCAGTTCTCTGGTATCTCCATCGATTTTTTAGCAGTCCATTGCTCAACTAAGTTGCGACATTTTGAGCGGCCGTCATTAAATTCGTTTGATTGGAACCTTCGTCTGACTTCGATGTGATGTCAGAAGCCATGGTTCCAAACGATATCTGTCATCTCCTAATTAAAAAAATAATATTTATAATATTTTAATTTTACTTAGCAGCCAAATACCGCATTTCAAGGTCAGGTCTCAAAACTCGCTGACATTCCAAATAAAGGAGTCATGAGAAGCACCAGGTAGAGAGGCATCGACATATCGAATCCTAAGCTCATGATCACACATCTATCAATATAAAATGACATAGTTTTGTTTTGTTGACAACCTCGCAAACGAAATAAGGACCACGATTTACGGATATACACGGGCGGGACAGGGTTGCTTTAAAAGAGCATCCTGTGATATATTACAGTTCCCATGCGAAGAGGCACAAAGATAATATTGGGGCATAGCCCCACTGTGTGAATCGTGCATACTGAATAGTACGGGCTACTCAGTATCTATGAAGATTTCCACCTTCCAGCGTATCGAAGCAAAAAAAAAAGGAAAAAACACATATATATATATATATATATATATATATATATATATATATACATATATATATATATACATATATATATATATATATATATATATATATATATATATATATATATATATATATATATATAAATTATATACACTATCCTGCAAAAGTTTGGGTAAATTTCGACAATGACACATTTTGTATTTTTTGCTATATTTTTTCTTCGAAGAGTGTTTTATTGAACATGTTTTTATAAAATAACATTTTATAAATGATATCTGATTATTTGTTATCAAGATATTTGTTTCTTTTCTTTCTGTAGTAAAGAAAAAAGGTAAGTATATCAAGTGAGATGTTTCTCGTCAAATGGTTTCCTCTCGAGTTGATGATGGCCGCACAAACTTTGGGCATTCATTCCACCAGATTTTGGAGTTTTTCTGATTGTAGTTGTTGGCAAACCCGCTGAAAACAATTCCACAAATGAGATTCGATGGTTGGGCACAGTGTTCGAACGTCTCTATCGAGCTCATACCAAAATAATTCAATAGGATTCACGTCACGTTTTATCTGTTCATGTACTGGGTTTACTTCACCCAGGTCTGAGTATTCCTTAAAATGGATGCATATATTGTGCAATGCTATTTTAGTTGCTTTTGTGGATGCATAATGCAGTTCTCTGGTATCTCCATCGATTTTTTAGCAGTCCATTGCTCAACTAAGTTGCGACATTTTGAGTGGCCGTCATTAAATTCGTTTGATTGGAACCTTCGTCTGACTTCGATGTGATGTCAGAAGCCATGGTTCCAAACGATATCTGTCATCTCCTAATTAAAAAAATAATATTCATAATATTTTAATTTTACTTAGCAGCCAAATACTGCATTTCAAGGTCAGGTCTCAAAACTCACTAACATTCCAAATAAAGGAGTCATGAGAAGCACCAGGTAGAGAGGCATCGACATATCAAATCCTAAGCTCATGATCACACATCTATCAATATAAAATGACATAGTTTTGTTTTGTTGACAACCTCGCAAACGAAATAAGGACCACGATTTACGGATATACACGGGCGGGACAGGGTTGCTTTAAAAGAGCATCCTGTGATATATTACAGTTCCCATGCGAAGAGGCACAAAGATAACTTTTGTAAGCGCTTCGAAGAAATTGATGACCTCTGCCTCCGCCACGATATCAAAATCGTGCTTGGCGACTTCAATGGCAGGGTGGGTAGGAAGGTAGCTTTGGTCCAACTGTCTGAAAATTCAGCCTCCACCAGAATACCTCCGATAACAAAATAGGGCTGATCGACTTCGCCGCAGCACCAAACATGGTAATTAGTAGTCCAAGATTTCAGCATTTCGACATCCAAAAAGAGATGTGGCTGTCTCCAGATCAACGGACGAAAAACCAAATTGATCACATAATGATTGACGAAAGGCATACTTCCAGTGTGATGGACGTGCACTAGATCCGTGGTACCAACGTCCACTCGGATCAATATCTTGTTGCAGCTCAAGTGCGAGCACGTTTATGCGTAACAAAGAACAAACGACGCCCCACACAGAGAAAGCTTGACGTCAATAAGCTTCAATTACCAAAGACAGCAAATGTTTTTACCACTCAATTATCGGATCTGCTTATGAAGAACACTCCCCTCCTTGATGATACATGCGAACAGTGGACACATATATCCCACTCCATGACTACTGCTGCTGAGGAGATAATCGGTTTCTTCCGGCCTCTGAGAAATGAGTGGTATTTTCAGGAGTGTCGCTACGCTAATGCAGAGGAAGACGCCGCCTACAGAAAAATCCTGCGTGCAGGTGGTAAACGAGCTGCTAAAGAGCGGTACACAGAGATGAGGAGTGTTGGAAGACGTCTTTTCAGTTGTAAGAAGAGAGAGTTAGGAACACTCGATTGTAAGCAGATCGAGATGTATAGAGACAGGAATGGGACTCGAAAATTCTTTGAGACTATCAAGCTCTTGAGTGGTGGTTTAAATCCCGGAGTAAATTCCTATCGTGACATACGTCCAGAGTGTACTGAGTATGGAGGGAACACTTCTCCACGTTACTGAATGGTGACGCCTCGTTCAACCCCGCCAGTTGAGCAGATCTTCCGAACTCCACAATCGTGGATGATTGTATAGATGTTCCACCACCCGACCATTATGAGCTCAGAGAGGCCATTTTAAGGCTGAAAAACAACAAAGCTGCAGGTGTTGATGGTCTGTCTGCCGAGTTGTTTAAGACCAGAGGCGATGAGCTGTTCACCAGCATGCACCAGCTCATAAGCAGAATGTGTTCGGATGAAAGGATGATACCCAATGATTTTCGGCTTAGTGTTCTCTGTCCCGTGAATAAGAAAGGAGACCCAACAATTTGCGCCAACTGCCGTGGAATAAGTCTTCTGAGCATCGCACAATAGGTTCTATAGAGCGTACTGTGAAAGGTTGAAGCCTATGCTTAACAACCTAAAAGTGTGGCTTCAGTCCTGGTAGGTGTTGCGCCAAATCCTGGAGAATACCCAAGAAAAAGAGATCTTCCCTTTTACGATGAAAGATATCCACTTATTTCCTTACAGTTCATTTCAGTGCTGTATTTCGTGAGCAATGGCTTTTACCAAAGTTGTGTCGGCAATGGATATTTGTCTGCTATGAGCCAGTCTAGCATCTGATCTAGCTGATTGTAAAAGTAAACAAATCGGAGATAAGTTTCCCCAAAACAAGTGAACAATGGGGTAAAAAAAAAAGTTGTTTTGTTTTTCAGACATAATAACATATACTCTTTTTTAATGAAAACTCTTATTAACAACTAGATTTCATATCAAATTCAATATAATGGCGGTAATTGTTGCTACTGATTGCACCCATGTGGCTCTAACTGCACCGACATTGTCAAACGAAGGAATTATTCCTCATGACTACATAAATAGAAAGGGCTACTATAGTGTAAACGTGGAAGCAGTAAGTACTGCTATAGGTAAACTTTTCGACAGATTTATGGCCATCAGCTGTTGGTTCTTCACTTAAATGCTCGTTACCTCTGCACCCAAAGTAAGAACATTCGCAACTCCTTCTAGTGACGAGCCTGTGAGCCTACTGCTTTCGGGCTCTTAACCTAACTTGGTTCTCCCAATAAGCCCGACTCTAAAATAAAACGTACACGTTGGAATAAAAAACGACTTATTTGTTACTATGCCTTACTTCTTTCCATTTTAATGGAGTACGTGTTGATTCCTTGAGTGCATTTAACTCTTCACACCACAAGTCGTCGACCCTTTTTGGTCGAGTTGGATCGTTTTTGTGCAGCTTCATCACCGGATGCGTAGCTACAAAACTTAAGTAGCAGTCCACCTGAACTTTGCTAGTGCGCAAACTTTTGATGATTTCTGTAATAAAAACGAAAAAACTACAAAAACATAAAAAAAACAAAATTTTTCCATTCTTACCTTTCTTCATCATGTCTCTGCAATAGTGATGTGCTTTGGACTTTCTGTAGAATAACATTTTTTTTTAATAAATTTTTCAGAAGCTATGAATTTGAAATATATACAAAAAAAAAATTTTAAAAGCAAATTGAAGAGTTTTTCTTCAGAACTTCAAATAGTATTTTACAATAAAAAATAAAAATTTATTTCACACTTGTGTTATCGAATCGAAATAACTATTGTCAAAAGCTCTTCCCAAAACATATATACTCACTATACACTTTCACCACAAATTGAGGTGAATTTTTAATGACTACCTCTGCCAGAATACCAAATTAGAAATTAGTCTCAAGCAGAGTTACTAATTGCAAGAGTCTAAATAATGCAAGAATACTGCATGCCCTAGTCATGTCACCAAGGAATACATATGCCGAAACAGTCAGTAGTGCTTTGACGTATGAAGCCGCTAGTTTTATTTGTTGATCAATGCCTCGAGTACGCCAGCTAGAAGCAGAAACATGCGATCTGGTTGAAGCAGTGTGTCAGGAATTCAAGTCAGTAGTGCAGCCTGAATCAAGAACAACAGGTCGACGCGAAAACAAATTTACTGGCAAATGCTTCAAGATCAAGATCGAATTCTCCAGGAAGGCAAAAGAAGGAGAATAAGGTGGACAGCGATCGCTCGACTAACACAAATAAATCGTCAAACTAAATCCAGTCAGTTTAGCGGGACGTAAAATTACTCCAACAGTGGGTTGCATCATTATTCACATTACACAATTACAGCGTGTGTCAAGCAGCTTGAGTATCGGTGTAAAACTGGACAATATGGACTTCATGTTAACCCTGGATACTGGTGCATTACGTTCTATAATCAAAAGCGATTTGGTAGAGAGGTTTGGGGCGTTACAGGGAATAGAGTTGCGTACGCAGCTGGTGAGGATGAGCAGATTCTGGGTAAGATAAAGAAGCGAGTATCTATTGGAAATGGCACTTGAGGACATGAATTCATTGTGGCATCATCGATGACGTAATAATTGGTGTTGATTTTATGATTGATATTGAATTACAAGTGTAGTGAAAACATCAGACGAATACTTAGCATGTCAACGCCAAGAGGTTCCAGCAAAATCAGAATCGGTAATTTGGGAACATATGAATGTAGATGATAGGACAGGCAAGTTTTGGGTAGTGGAAGCGGATGAAGAAATAACGAATAAAAACATCATACTTGGTAAGACGTTAGTGGAACCTAAAGAAAATGGAATAGTACCGGTGCGAATATTAAATCCAACTAATACATCTACAGTTGTGAAGAAAGGAATGATGATTGGTCTTTGCCAGGATGTTACTGCCGTAGTAGACTGCGAAAAGGGTTCGTCGATAAAAAGTGGAAGATCACGAACTGTTAGAACGGAATTAAAAGCACAGATGGAGGAATGGGCAGGTGTGCTTACTACTCAGGAAGAAGAAAATGTCTTACAACTATTGGAGAAGTACAGTTCAATCTTTTAATCAAATGGAAAAACTGATGATATCATTAAGCTGATTACCGATATGAACAAGCAGAAGAGTTGACCTGATCTCCCATCGAACGCGTTCCCAGGTGGTGGAGAGGGAGGTCCCTGGTCGTTATACGGTCGCTTCTACTACAACCCTAGTTGTAGTAGTGGAAGTAACACTTCTACCACAATGATGGCGGAGGATATCCTGGTACAGAGGGGAGTAGTAGTAGCTATCTCCTCTCTTCCAGTGTCAGATTCTTTGGTTCCATAGAGTTTGTATCGGGAAGTCACTTCGGTGGCTGATCAACTTCCCAATGGTTCCGGGGAATCAAGATCTAAAAGTAAGGCAAGGAGGGAAAGAAGGAAGAGGCTTTCTGTGTACTAGAAAGAAAAATCTTCTTCCGACGTGGTTGGCCCTCCTGCGATTGAGTCTGGCAAAAGGCCCCAGTCGGCTGAAGTGTCACCGATGGATGACACTGACTCAGTGGTCACACCCGCTCTCAAAATGCCTGGCTTGAAAAGGAAGCGAAGGAAAACTGTGGATGACAGCGGTACTCCAACTTAGTTCACTGTTGACCCGGGTACAGATCGCCCGCCTGGTTCTCAATCTGCGGCGGCTGATGCAAATAAACCAAGTACATCAAAGGTTATGCAGCCAGGCAATCATACAGTGAGGCCAGAGGATCACTGCCCATTGTTGTGATTGGTAAAATAGGGCCTGACCGTCAGTTGATCGTTGCAGAACTGAAACACTGCAAAAACCAACTGATGCTCGAGGTTATTGCCGACGGTCCTGCTGCAAATGCCAAGGGGTATGAGACAAAGGAGGGTATTATATGACACTCATTCAAGTAGACCTAGAACCTGTCTAGTAATATCATCCCATCTCTCCACTACTAAACATGACCACTTTTACTGTCAAGATTTGGTAGCTGCTGATGTGAGCTTTAGAAGTATAAAAGGGTGGAGGAGGTTCGTGAACGCGACTGCTTACTTTCCCTACGATTCAGTTCGGCCACCACCTCCGGCGAAGGTGGCCGAACTCGTAGCGTTTTGTGAGCAACGCGATCTCGGCCTTATTCTCTGTTGTGATGCGAATGCTCAGAATACAATCTAGGGCAGCAGCAAGGTACTCGTCTTTTCGATTATATAGCCTCCTCCTGCCACAATATACATAATATTGGCCGACAAATAACATTTGTAAGTTGGCAAAAATTTAGGGAGACCTTGGAAACCAGCTTTGCGATGCCAGCTAAGCTTCACATTACTTCCAGCTTTGAAACAGCCTGTCCCACTGGACCGTCTCCTAACCGTGTCCCAGTCCCTTGGTGGAACCGAGACCTTCAGATGTTGATACACGAAACGCGGAGACTTTTGAACCGGACCTGCAAGACAAATCTTGAGGACTAGTTATTTTACCATTCTACTCTGAAGAACTATAAAAAGCTAATTCGAGACTCGAAAAGGGCTTCTTTTAGGGAATTCTGCGGCAGACTGGAATCACAGAGCGACACAGCTAGGTTGGTAAGAGTCCTGAAGAAAACGTGATGGCTTCTTTACGAAGCGCAAAAGTGAGACCTTCAGTTTTCTGTTGCAGTCCCACTTACCAGGAAATCAAGTATCCATTACACCACAACAGCAATCACTTGAGATGGATGTTGTTGGGGCAACTGCTCCTACTCGGCATGACTGGTGGGTAGCTAGATCTGTGGCGAGTGCAGCTGCCATAAGATTTGCTTTTGAATCTTTTGATAGCTGCAAGTCGCACGGACCGGATGACATATATCCTATAGAGTTGACGGTGGCGGGCCTGAGAAAAATCTTCGTGACCTGCCTCGCCTATATAGCATACTCTTGGAGGCTTTGTCGGAAGGGATGACTACACTTGCCCAAAGAATTTCAGACCTATCAGCATGACTTCTTTCATGCTCATAGGTCTAAAGCGTCTCATAGAATTGCACATGCGTTGAAGGTCGCTTAGAACACATCCACTGTCTCCATATCAGCAGTCTTACCAAGGCGGAAAATCCTGTTAGTCGACCCTACATAACCTTGTTGCTAGAGTTGAACAGGCCTTAGCAAGGAAAGACTACGCAATGGGAATCTTTTTGGACTTAGAAGGTGCGTTTGATAATGCGACTTTCGATAGCATGTGTGATACTGCCAGTCGACATGGTGTAGACAGAGTGCTAGTAAATTGGATACGTTCAATGCTAGTCCGAGTTCTAGCGGTGCGGGCGGAGGATGGTCGACTAGTCACATCCAGTGTAAGTAAGGGAAGCCCCCAAGATAACGTGCTCTCTCCTTTGCTCTGGTGTATGGTTATTGATTCTCTGCGTTGAATAACTCGAAAATCTACGCGAAGGCATATGCGAATGATGTGGTCTGTCTAGTTACACGACCTTACCTTATGAATGTCTGCACGAAGGTACATAGAACTATGAATATGATTGACTTCTGGTGCGGCGCGAATAGCTAATCCCGCTAAGACTCGTTTGGTCCTCTTTACCAGAAGGAAAAAGGCTGATAGACTCATTCTCCCTGCTCTCAAGGGAGTCACTTCAGCTATCCAAAGAGGTTAAGTATCTGGGAGTTATTCTGGATAGTAAACTTCTCTAAGGCATTGTCAGCCTTTGGGAATGCAGGGATCTACACTATTATGACAAGATCAATCATTTCTTACTCATCGGTAGCCTGAGTGAGTCGACTATCCCTTGTGGAAGTAAGGAGAATCATATCAAGGTTACAACGAACTGCGACTTTATGTTGTACTAGGTCCTTCAACACCATATCACTATCTATGTCTATGTCCTGGGACTGCAGACCGCCTACGATCGTACTAGAAAAGCGGTATAACGTAGATCTACCTGAAAGGCAAGTCTATTTGTGTCTGCAGTGACAGTCAGGATGCGCTTCACCTCGAAGATAGTGGAGTTCTGCAAATCAAGGCTAAATTAGTCGGAAGACATAATAACTTGGAGCTGATATTGGTCCCTGGACACGTGAGAATCGTAGGCAATGAGACCTTTGATGCATTAGCAAGAGAAGGTTCTGCGGTTGATTTAATCAGGTAGGTTTCTAAAAACTGAAATAAGCAGAAACTTCATTTTCACTATGAACACTCACCGTTACTTTTCTCTATCTGGCATGTTTTGCAGCTTTCTCTCAACACTATCTTGGTTTTATGGTACAATAGCTTGTACATTAAAATAAGTTTTAAACCTATGTCTTTTCGGTTTTTATATCTTTATTAGTGAGAGTATACACTTACATTATTCCTATATTTGTTCACCATAGTTATTCCTGCTGATGCAATAAATAGCATTACGCGGTAATAATTATAATCGGACTTTGGAGAATATGCACCAGAATAGCAAGATGATGGCTCGCTTAGTCTGTTATATTTCTCATCCAGAATAAAAATATTATCCACAAATACTCTGCGTAAAAAATATTTCTGAAATGTCATGTTAATGCATGTTTCAGTTACAGTTGTATTCACTCCTCCTTAATTGTTTAATTTCTCTTTCATAGATTACTTGGTTTGTTGCTGTAGCTGATGCAAAAGTGCCCTCTGTGGGTTACACTTTTCGCTATAGCTCCTCTTTAAGACCAGTTCCTTACCGATCTACATAATTGTGTAGAACTTGGATAGATAAATAGATTCTGCAGAGTGGCTGCTTAGAAGTTTGAGAGATTGTTTAAGGAATGCATTCCGAGAAGCCTATGTCGTCCTCGCTGGTGCTATACATTAAGATGGGTCAATAAAAAAGTTCAAAATGTCAACCCCTTAAATGACCATGTAAGCATAGACTCTATGAAAATATTTTTGTTTTTACCGCTCTTATTGAAAGTCTCGACGGGCACTATATTTTGCTTTCAGATCACCGATTCGGTAAATAGAATTAGTAACTAGAGTTATATCCCCCTAAATTCCATTTGTTTGTTAAAACTAAAACCTTTAAAACTTCTTGAAAATTTTGAAGAATTTAATTCAATCAATAAACAATCAATTCAGCCAATAATCAATTAATTCAAAGCTATAGTGTTTAGTATGGTAATTAGTAACTTAATAGCTGTGTTCTTTTGCACGCGAGTTGCAAAAGAACACTCGCTTATTTGCCGAATTGCATGCAAAGCAACAACAACAAAAAGCGACATCGCTTATTTTAATCGAGTTCAATTGATCTACCTTATATCTTAAGCACCCTGAGTTATAATGTTGCAAAGTAAAAAAACAGCACTATTGTGAATAGACCACTGGAATGTGCTTGGGAAATTTCAACAACACGTCAAATTATTGTAAATTATAATAAATTTTCTTTCGTTTACAAATTTCACGAACAACCATATATACCATATATGTATACCATATATACAACCATATATACCGTATATACCATATATACCGCTAGCGTGTTAAAACAAAACCCACACCAACAAAGCAATGTAAATAATGAGCAGAAACACTCACTGCCCACCCAACAGCCAAGTACCCTTGAACATTTGCTTCAAACATTCAGAATATGAACCAATTCATGAACTCAATGCAAACAATGATGCAAGAAATGATGAAAAATCAATCGATGTTACTCCAAACATTGCTATCCAGACCATGAGTTGCCTCAAGATATGCCACTGGAACGCCAACGGCTTAAGCCAGCACCGTTTGGAGCTAATTCAATTCCTTGAATCCAGCCAAATCAACATAATGATGATATCTGAGACCCATTTCACTGACAAAAATTGCTACCAAATACCATATTACAAACTGTACACCACAAATCATCCGCATGGTAAGGCACGCGGAGGAACTGCCATATTGATAAAAAGCAGAATAAAACATCATGTTCTCGAAGATTTTAGTAGCGTCTACTTGCAAGCAACATCTATATGTCTGGAAGAATACATCTCTAAGCTAGTAATATCTGCGATATACTCTCCCCAAAGATACAGTATTACCGAACAGCAATATAAAGAATTTTTCTCAACTCTTGGTAGCAAATTCTTGGTTGCTGGCGATTTCAACGCCAAACACACTCACTGGGGCTCCCGATTAATAACTCCAAAAGGCAAAAGACTATGTTCAATCATCATTAACCACGGCTACGATGTTATTTCAAATGGTCAACCGACATATTGGCCGACGGACAAGAGGAAAATACCCGATCTCATAGACTTTGGAGTCGCCAAAGGTTTGCAGATGGAAAATATCTCCACAGAGTGTAATTATGATCTATCATCTGACCACTCACCCACGGTAATATCTATAAAATCACCAAGCCCCCAAAGCAATTGCGTTAGAAAGAAAATAGACTGGTTAAAATTCAAGAAATATATAAATTCCCATCTTCCTCTGAGTACTGTATTAAGAAATGGACACGATGTAGACTCAGCACTCGAAAAATTCAACCAGCTGCTCTCATTAGCTCTCAGCTCAGCCACCTGCACAAAGGTATGCAAGCAATCAAACTATAGCCCATACACTCAAGCCGATATTGAATTGCTAGTAAGACAGAAAAGAAGACTCCGAAGACAATGGCAAGAATTCAGATCACCGAATCTGAAAACACAGCTACAGCACTGAACTCGAAAGTTAAAGCAAGCCTTAAAAAATAAAAACAACAAAGAGTTAGAAGAGCACATAGCGAAATTAACACCTGGTGAAGCGTCAGACTACTCTTTGTGGAAATCAGCAAAAAAATCAAATCGGCCAATTCTCACTGATTCCCCCATCCGTTTGAGTGACGGTAATTGGGCTAGAAGCAACTGTGAGAAGGGTTTGGCTTTTGCAAACCACCTAAAAAGTGTGTTTACACCCAATCCACCCTCTTCACAGTCCTCATTACCAATATTAACTTCTCAACCTTGCTCAATAATGCTCAAAATTAAAAAAAAGGACATATTCAAAGCAATTTATAAAGATTTAAACCCAAAAAAATCACCTGGTGCAGATAAAATTACCGGTAAAATGATAAAAGAGCTACCTCCGGCTTCAGTAATTCATCTGATGCACATTTTCAATGCTATCCTTCGTATTAAACACTATCCCAAATGCTGGAAAACTTCAAAAATTATTATGATAGCAAAACCAGGAAAAGACCCTACAAAAGTTGCATCGTACAGACCTATCAGCCTCCTGCCTCTACTCTCTAAAGTATTCGAAAAGCTACTTGTCATGAATATAACTCCATTTATTAATCTCAACCAACTGATTCCTCAACATCAGTTTGGATTTAGAAAACAGCACGGCACAATAGAACAAGTCCACCGCATTGTAACTCTGATAAGGAACACTTTTGAAGAAAAAAAGTATTGCTCAGCTGTCTTTCTTGATATCACTCAAGCTTTCGATAAAGTATGGCACGATGGCCTTATTTACAAACTCAAACTATTACTGCCTGCAAATGTCTCCTCATTACTTAGTAGCTACCTCACGAAAAGACAATTTCTCGTACATCACAAGGATTACACAACAAATCCATTGGATATTCACGCTGGCGTTCCTCAAGGAAGCGTTTTGGGTCCCTTACTGTATCTCTTATACACTTCAGATATGCCCAACAATAACTATACATTCATATCGACCTTTGCTGATGATACGGCAATATTGTGCTCTCGCTCTAACCCCATAGAAGCTACTAAACTCCTGCAGACTCATGTCGATTCTCTCGAAATCTGGCTAGCAAAATGGCGTATAAAAGTCAATGAATCAAAGAGCGTACATGTAACCTTCACGCTAAGGCTAGATACATGTCCCCCACTTAAAATTAATGGCCAATCAGTTCCACAATGTTCCTCAACAAAGTACTTGGGTATTCACCTCGACAGAAGGCTGACATGGAAAAATCACATAGAGGCAAAGAAAACTCAGATCAAGCTTAAAATGAATCAGTTATGGTGGCTGTTACACAAAAGATCAAAGTTGAATCTTGAATACAAAGTGCTATTATATAAAGCAATCCTGAAACCAATCTGGACTTATGGTATTCAGTTTTGGGGCACCGCATCTCCCTCTAATATCGAAAAATTGCAGCGAATACAATCCAAGTGTCTGCGAATTATTGTAAACGCGCCTTGGTATATGAGGAACGTTAACATCCATCGAGATTTAAATGTATCCACAATTTCTGAGGAAGTTGCAATGTCCTGCAGAAGCTACATTCAAAAATTACACAATCATCCGAATCCCCTTGCTAGGCAATTGTTGCTGAGCAAGGGGCATCGTCGATTAAAAAGAAAAGATACACTGAATATGCTGTAAAATTGCTACATCTCGCGACTCACCAAATTGTGATGGAACGTAGGGGATATCACATAGTTTTATTTAGTTTGTAAGATTTGAATACATATTGTTAGTTTCTTGTATTTAAGAAAGATTCAATAAAAAAAAAAAATAAAAAAAAAAAAAATAATAAGCTAACAAACCATATATACCACCAGCGTGAAAATATATGCAAGTAAAAGCGAAATTATATGCGAGTTGGTGTTCTTTTGCAACTCGCTTATGCCGTGGTTATATTACCAATCATTTCATTTCGCATTGGTCATCCTTATGTAATTTTTGAAGGCCCAGAAGTCGTTATGTTGTAATAACTTTGTCAAGAATGTGAAAGAGCCGTTTTTACTTCGTTTTTTTGAATTTTTTTATCCCACTTGATTGTTTTCTTTTTTGCCGATTTTTCGATGATACTTTTTCTATTATCTCAATTATTTTTCCTAGTACACTTCCATGATTATCGTTCCAAAAACACACATTCTCAGCATATATGATTGCTGTTTTTATCAAATCATTAATCGCGGTATCCATTATGAAATCAATTGAAATTTAATGCAGCACAATTATTTTGATAACTTTGAACACAGACGCCACCGTGTCAAAATTAATAGTTCAAGCATAAATTTAGCATTGGCTTTTTGACAGATTTTGGGTGGGTGCCGTAGCTCAGTGGATAGTGTGTTCGCCTTCTGATCTGTAGGTCGTGGTTCAATGCCCGGCTGATGCATAACAAATTTAATATCGATAAGATTTTTCTTTCGAATGGTACACATCTGTCGGCAAGCAATTGGCAATTCTTCAGAAAAAGTGATGTCACAAGTGTTCTGCCGTTCGGAAACGGCTAAAATAAGTAGGTCTCTTCTAATACTGTCCAAATTTAAGACGCACAACAGTAATGGAAGAGAAGCTCGGCCAATGAGCCCTTTGGGGCTTTAAGTGCCTCATGTTTATTATTTTTTTTTTTTTTTGGTAATGAAATTTTGTCAAAATGGTCAATACTATTTTTAAGTTCGAACTATTTTACTATTTTTATTTTGACTAATACGATAAGGGCCTATATTACGTTTTCTTAATATTTGATAAATTCATCTGATTTTCAATGCGGAAAGTTGTGTTTCGGCACACTCTAGTTCGAAGACAAAAGATTCAAACTACGCACTCGTTTGCCTTCCCTTATCGACGAATTCAAGTTTGTCGGAACACGGAACATAAGTTAATTCAAAATGGAAATTATTCTAAAAAAATTTCAAAATATTGATAATATTTCAAGTATTTCATAAATAAAGAAAAAATAAACATGAAAATGATTGCGATTAATCAAAATTCTGATTAATCGAATATTTTCAATTTTGATAAATCATACTTTTGATCAAGCGAATTGATTTGTCGAAATTTGAACAAACAATTAATCGCACAACCCTAATATAGAACGTATTATTGAATATTGATGTTATCGCTTCAACGTCTAAAAATTTGTGAGCATAGTTGTCATAATCGGAACACTTTGGACATAGAACATAGGTCGTTGTGCCGATTTTTAATTTTGGATTGGATTTTCGGCGCAAAACTTCCATCACTTTCTTACTGCCTACTTTTCTACTTATCTCGCTCACATAGTTGAGTCTGGGCAGGCTGATGTGAACAGGCACTAATGGTGCAACTAGCTACGAACGTACCGCCCGTACGTAAGAACAAACATTTTGCAAAAGTATCACTTTGCATGCATGCTTTTAATCACTTACCATTTTCAGGATCAAATTTCATAATATAGATGTTAAAAACTAAAAAAAAAATTAACATACGTGAAATATATTTTAATAAATAACTAAACACGATGATAGTATTGATTATTAAAAAAAAAAAACTAAATTTTCTTAGTTTATTTCTTATTTATTTATAAAAGTCTAATCTTTCAATCCCGTAAGCATAGAGAGTGATTAGCTGACACTGTTTTACGGAAAATATCAAATTGCTGTTGATTCTTCCGCTACGGACAAAAGCTGCGTCACCATCATACGGTGGTGAGTTTTCGTTAACACGACATTCCCAAAAGATAGGTCGTGTCAGCTGACACGTTCTACGGTTTTACGTTCGTGTCTAGTTGCACCTTTACGTTCGTGGCTAGTTGGTGAAAATTGGTGAAACGGGAAATGAACGCCATGATTAGCGTTCAATTGATTGGTAGTATAACCACGGCATTAATATGCATTTGTTCATATATACCTAAACTGAGTGGTTATATATTATACGATAGTTATGACTTGCAGACATGACGAAGATATTGCTTTTACAGAATGTTTTGACATTGTTGTTCGATGATTGGTTTAAGGGTGCTTTCACAGTTCAAGTTCACACTCGTCAAGTTCCTAATACAAAATCTATATATCGAAAATCTCAAATTTTCACCCTGTCCTTTATGTTCAAAATCAATATAATATACTTCAAGAGTTTTTAGACTTTAATTTTATGAAAAAAAAATTTATTTAGTCACAACTCGAGTTACTGAATATAATTGCCGAATTGGACTTCAGATGTCGATGTGTTGATGCACTCTGGGTGTCGAACCTCAAAGGCTAATGCGTTGGCCTTCTGATCTGTAGGTCGTGGGTTCAATCACCGGCTGAAGCGCAACTTTAATATAGAAAAACACACACCTGTCGGCAATTCTTTAGCATGAAAGAGCATCTAAAAGAGCTTTGAGGCAAAGCTCTGAAAAAGTTATGTCACAAGAGTTCTGCCGTTCGAAACAGGTTAATATAAGTAAATCCCTTTTAATATCGTCCAAAATTGAGCACCAACAACAGTACTGGCAGAAGTTCGATCAGGGGCCCTTCGAAGCCTAGAAGTGCCACAAATTTATTAATATTTTTTTTATGTGCTCTCAAGGTAAACTATCAATTAAGTGTTGGACATTTTAAACTTTTTTCTTTTGTATACGCAGCGACCCAATCTAGTGTATATTGAGTGTTAAATTTAACCCTTAGTTACTATGAACTGCACGGCGTGGCAACAACGTGACACACAGCCCCAAACAAACAAGCTAAGAAATTTGTTTTTAATTTTATTTTCTTGAAACTTAGTTGGGTGGAGTTTTTCTAGGCAAAATGGAAGATAAAATTCAATAACACGTTTTTTGTTAGGGCCACGTGATCACCGAGCAAAGGATAAGAGAATACATATCAACGCAAAATTTTGTAATTATTTTTTCACGTAATCCGATATTTTTATTTTCATTTTGGATGCGACAAATGTTAATCAAAAATTGGCCAATTTAAATGGGTGTGTGGGAGCAGACGGATAGCACCACCATTTCATTGCATTGAAATTTTATTTTCAAATCTTGGTGACTACTTTTATGTATGTGGGGAAGCGTACACGATGGTTTATTATTTATTGCATTTTTGTTAGTACATTAAGAGCAAATTGAAAGCAAATTTTAAACAATTTTCATTTCATTTAATCCTTGGAAATTTTGGTGTATGACAATGATGTATACCAAGATATGTGTGTTAGACATTTAAACTTATTATTGTACATTATTTTGGATTCAAATGTTGACTTCCATTTGTTCGATTTATTTAGCCCTATTTTATTGATGCACTAAGCAATACTGGAGTATTAAATTGGTGAGACTCGTCGTAGATTCTAGTTTTAAATGTGCTAGCCGAAGAATATCGTTCTTACAAACGTTTTTTTTTTTGTTATAATTATTCAATCTCATGCTCACAACAAGGAAAACAGATTGAATTACAGACAGATTCAATTGTTCCAATACAAACAAGCATGAGCGTTTTCTTTGATGAATGGCGGCTTTTAATTTTTGTTTTTAATTATTTTGTGATTTTTGTTTGTTTTAAATATAAAATTGTTTTTTTTCTTTCACTACATTTCTTTCGGAATTGAAACTAATTATTGTTCAACAGCAAATTCATTCGAGTCAGTGCCGTCATTATCAATGCTATATCGTCTAGTAATAATTGTAGTTGTTGTTGTGCTGCTAATTATATTGTTACTATCGCCTGTCTCCTCATCCATTGTTAACTGCTGTTGTTGAGGCGGTGATCGAATTGTCAACATATTGCAGTCATTCATTTTATCAATGATACTCTGCATTAGATAATCCTCCGGTTGAGTTGGAATTGATGCTTGTTGCAGCTGTTGCGGATGTTGTTGCACAATAAAAGTAGCCAACTGTTGATCACCACGTGATAGATCACTATGGAAAGTTACTTAATTAGAAATGTCAAAGATGTAATAAAATACTACGTACTCGCCATGACTGCAATTAGGCGATGGCTTCTTTTCAACACCGATATTTGCTTTGATTTCAATGATTTTGTCATGTGGCTGAATACAATCTATAATAGAGGACAGAAAAAAGAGAGAGGGAGAGAAATACTAGATTCATGCATTCGCAAACTTACCGTCGTTGTTCTCGATGTTCTCTGTGAGTTCTGATCGTATGGACTTTACGGCAATATGTTCTAAATCGCTTGGCGACGATGATGCTGCCGACATCTTACTGGGTGTGGAACATTGGTGCTTCTCCTTTAAATGTACTGTGGTAATGCGTGGTGAAGATGCTAGTAAAACTGACCCTTCTGCTTGCGATAGTGTATCGTCAAGTTGGTGGTCATTCAACTGCAAGCGTGCCAAATCGAATTCTACCACATCCGTCAGTGTTTCAACACTCCGAATACATTGCTCAACTATATCGTCGCGACCGATTTGATGTAATGCTTGTTGGAGCACATTGCCGCTACATGACGATCCTGCAGCTGCGCTCAAACCAAGATTTCGCAACCACAGACGTAACGCCACGATCGCCTTCAGAGCGGGACGATTGGCATATTCACTATCAATTAGTTCTATGTCATTGCTCTCTAAGCCTAGTGCATGCGCCAAACGCATCCAATCATCGTCCAACAATTTACAAATGTCCGTCAGCGATATTTCCGCCTTATGAATGTTATTACTATCCGATAGCTGACTGCCGTTGTCGTTATTATAATTGTTATTGTTTCGATGATACGGCTGCGCTGGATAGTGCCGAACAAGCGTCAGTTTATCGACGAACGCTACACCAGTATCGATAGCCAATAGCTGTTGCCGTTTGTAGCCAGCATTAATCAGATCGCGATAGTTTATACCACGATCAATTACTATATTACTGTTGATGTTGAGGTTCTTTTGACTTCCATTGCGTTTTTGTTTAGTGTGGCTAATTACAGGTTGCCCCCCCATCGATACATTGAGAGCACATATAGGCATTTGCGGCGCGTTACTACATGCAACTTTTGATTCGGTCATGAAATTAATGCGGCCATATGGCTCTTCTTGATCCTTGAAGTGTACCACAAACGACAGGCGATTTTCACGAAATGCTTGGAATTTTAGCGAAAGTTGTTCACCTGATTTTAGCACCGGCACCAGCTGACCAACAAATTCTAAATAGATGGGCTGCTCTTCGAGCACCTCAACATCACGACTTTTTGCCACCTCAATGAAAGATTCTTGGTGTTCAAGAGTTTTGTCCTCCTTGTCATCGGTCATGCAAAAAACGGATATTTTTGCCTCGTATGGAGTAATACGTTTAGCAAACACTACAAATTTCACCATAAAAGGTACCCGTACGATGTATGAATACAAATCGGTTGCGATGCGACTCGCATTGGTTATATTGCGACAGTCTATCAGCCAGAAACGCGCCGATACGGTTGTTGTAAAGGTGACGCTATCTTTGACAAACGCCAACGGCGTAGATCCAGTCACATCCTCCCAGATAGCCTGATTTTGACCGCCCGTTATTGAGCACATTAAACGGAGTGTTGGTGCATTACCACTGTAAGGGGCATTGATCATACCCTTTGTGCTGGCCATCGGAGCTGGTATACTAAGTGTAATAGCCTTGTGGAATTTGCGACGTCGCGGTTCCACTGTCACCACTGGAGAGACGGCTACACCTTGTCCAAATAATTTACAACACCCAACACGTTCGACAGGCTGTGCCTGCAAGCCAACCCGTATCTTTTTGGTGAGCGCGTGAGGTGGGAAAATTGCCTGCACCTGTGGAACAGCCTGTGACGAGACGGTACCACCTCCTGGACCAATAGCATGCACTTCCTGGCGTATGCGCGATACCACTGCAAAGAAATGTGGAAAATTACGTGTGACTATGCGTATTATGCGATTCGTATGGAGATCCTCTAATGAATTCAGTTCGCTGCTGCCAGCGTTTCCGCTGATGCCGTCAGCCAGTGAAGATGAACCGTTTAACACATCTAATATCTCCTCGTCACTGTCGTTGAGTGTATGTTCACGCCAACTCTCGCCGTTATCAGAACGCAATATAATTATTTCGCGTTCCTTATCGCGCAATGAACCAAAATGCGGAACTTCCAATATTACGGGGCTATGAAATAGATAAATTATTGGAAGGAAGAGGAAAAGTGAATCGTAGTACCTCAGGAATTTTGCTTCAACAGGTGACAGCTCCATAACACGACTAACCAATGCTTCACCTTCCATTAGAGGCGGTGGATTATGTACGCGTTGTGGTTTGACATAGCGACATGTGATACGTGTCGGTTGGGCACACGCTTTCGGTGGTACAATCACACGTACACCACTGTGGCGGCAGCCGCGCATTGAACCGCCGCGCGCATCAACAAGGAATGATACCAAAAATCTAAAGAAAAGGAGATATGGTAAAGAGCGGTATTTTCAGCTTCTTTTATATATATTTACCCCAAATGAACGGGTGGTCGTATTATCGCATCATTATCGAACTGCTTGAGTGCATATTGACTGGCGGGCGCCAAAAGTTCATTCACTTCTGTGAAGAAAACGAAAAATAATTGAAGCACACACAATATTCATTCATTTGAATTCAACTTACTTCGATGATTACTATCTGCTGTTATATTATGTTGCAATTTCAGCTGCAGTAGCTTCTGTTGGTGTTGCATCAAATGCTTCTCATCATTGTGACTATGATCGTTTATTATATTATTTGTCGTGTCGTATTTTTTATCATGGTTATTGTGTCCATCATCTTGCCTCTTTAAATCATCTGTTGCCATATATTTGCATTGTTGATGATGGTCAACCAAATGCTCAACTCCTTCGTCCTCCGAATCGGACATGAACGTTTCGTGCATTAATTCGGGTGCGACTACTCGATATTTTCCTTCAACTACACCGATTACCGTATTCGTAATAGATTTTTCGGTAACCACCTTGAGGGTTTCCATAGCTGTTACGTATCCAAGATTACTTGCAATGCTCAATGCGGTATGACCATTCTATGGCAGATATAAATGACGAAATTAAATTAAGATTTCCTCAGAAAGTAACAGCAGCAAATAATTTCATAATAATCATCTGTAATGATTTCATCAACTTATTTATAGCATAAATGAGAGCATTCTGCTATCTGACTTCATATATGTATGTATATCTATTTACTATGAGCGAATAAAGAAGCATGTTCGTTTCCATTAGGTGAGGTCAGGCATTCTATTATTTTAAGATTTTTCTTAGATCGATTTTAGAAGTCGCCAACAGCAGAGGAAAGAACAGGAAGAAAAAGGACCACCACGAAAATTGAAGTGATCAGCGGTTTTCTCTACTTTATTCATGTCCATAGGAATGTAATACTTCCATATTCATAATGTGTTTAATTTCAACCAACATTATTGTATTCTGAGCGCAAATATGAGTAGTGCGCATGCGCTAGATTTATATGGGTTAGTATGCATGCATTGTATAGTAATATAAGGTAGAGTCATTAGGAGAGTTCACACAAATGAAGAAGAAAAATAAATAACACACGTGCAAACAAATACGGAATGAAAAAGAAGAAAACCACAAACACATGAGTTTGACACTATAAGCAAACCACATCTGTCATTATTTGATTTTGTGCTGGGAAAAATATATGTATGTAGCAAAAAAACTTGTCCATTACGAAAACATATAATCTGTAAGCATGTTATTGCAATTTTTTATAAACAATCCAATCTATTTTTTGTGAAATCTGATCTTTTGTGTGCTTTTACATGATATCTGACTTGCGCCGGTTTGCCAATTTGTTGTTTACAATCAAAAACGGTCAACATAATCGTGAGTATATAAAGTATATGTGTATTTATGGTAAATCAATGCAAGGTTTCATTTTGATTTTGCAAGTTTGTAAACAATCTCAGCTGATTTGACTTCTTTTATCGGTTTTTGCAAATGATGAAAAAGTTTTAGTTCGTTTACTCTTTTGCTCCTTTCCTTTGGAAGAGAATTTACGCTTACGCTCTTGATTTTGATTGAAGGCTAGTGATGGCTAATTTTGTGATCGAATGCAATTAATATAATACATACAATACAATACCTATTCTTTTGCTTCGTCCTTATTGGAGAAAAAATAATGAATTTTAATTTTTTCAGTCCCCATAGAAGAATCATAACTTTGATACCTATGCGACACGCCTTAACTGTCTTAAATCGGATCCAAAATCTATATAAGTTACCTTCGACTATAGATTAGTATTGCAGTATTGCATTTTCAACTGGCGTTTCACTTTTTTTTATATCCTTTTCAATGAGCCGCAGGATGTTCTGTAATTTCGCATCGGTAATTTCGCTTATGTAATTTTTGAAACCCCAGAAGTCGTTATGTTGTCGTTATTATGTTGGAAAGAGCCGTTTGTACTTATTTTTTTTCGCCATTTACTTATCATTTTTTTTCTTTCGCGAAAGTCACCAATAAGAGTGGACGTCTTTCTTTTGATTTTTAGAAAAAAAAAAAAAAAACAAATAAAATAATATAATTTGCAAACATTTTGTTTATAATATGAGTGTGCAGCGCTCTCCTCTCCGGCAACGGCAATCGCCTGTTAATGTGTGTGTAAACAATAATTTGCAATCACCCGCGCAAACCCCGCCGATAAGTGCATTATCAAATAAAACAGTTGATACACACTGCACAAGTGAAAGTAACAGTGCAAATCTTTTGCCTGCACATATTAAAAATTCATCAAATTTTGCAACAACAATAAATACAGACAAAAAAAATAATTTGTTCTATCGTGATATACTATCTCCCTCTATACCGTGGAGTGTACAATGTGCTTCTCCTGCTGTAACACCAACAGCTACAACATCAAAGCAATCAAATAACGGCACTTCTACTGAAGTGCATGACCCAGTAGTTAAAGCAACTAGTGCGATGACTAATAAAGAACCAGTTGCTGTTCAAACTGGTATTGATCGCTACATTACTGTAGTAAAGCGAAAGAGAAGTCCACAAAATTCAAAACAAATGAATTCAACAAAAATTCAAAAACAGAACACTGTCCCTATTAGTTCGGAAAATAGATACGCTCTGCTTTCAGGCGATGAAAGTGACGAAAATATTATCTCCAAGAAAAATTTCAAACCCCCACCCATTTTCTTGAGAGAACGCAACTCAGATAAGTTGATTTCTAGAATTACAAGTCTTATAGGACCAAAGAATTTCCATGTTGTTCCTATTCGCAAAGGCCAAATTGAGGAAACAAAAGTGCAAATCTACAGCGAAACTCATTATCGCAAAGTAATAGCGGAATTTGATGCTGTAAAAAAGAATTACTACACATATCAGCTAAAAAGTAGTAAGGGCTTAATCGTTGTACTCAAAGGCGTCGAACCCAACGTTGACATTAACGAAATCAAACTTGCCCTTGAGGAAGAAGGGTTTCAAGCCAAAACAGTATTCAACATTCTCAACAAGAGCAATATACCTCAACCGTTATATCGTATTGAGCTTCAGCCTGAAACAAAACCCCTAAAAAAAGGTGAAGTACACCCCATATATAAAATTCGATATTTATTGCATCGCAAAATCACAATCGAAGAACCCATGAAAAAATGCAGCAATTGTGGAGGTAATCACACCGCAAATTATAGAGGTTGCCCAGTATATACAACCCTAAAGCTAAATTTCTCCGCTAGCAATCAACCTCTAAAACCAGTTGAGCAAACTCAGATAGCCAACTCAAGTAAGAGACAAAATATTGATGCAACACAATTCTTCTCTGCAATCCCAAACAAGAATCAAACCAATTCATACGCTAGCGTGTTAAAACAAAACCCACACCAACAAAGCAATGTAAATAATGAGCAGAAACACTCACTGCCCACCCAACAGCCAAGTACCCTTGAACATTTGCTTCAAACATTGATTCAGAATATGAACCAATTCATGAACTCAATGCAAACAATGATGCAAGAAATGATGAAAAATCAATCGATGTTACTCCAAACATTGCTATCCAGACCATGAGTTGTCTCAAGATATGCCACTGGAACGCCAACGGCTTAAGCCAGCACCGTTTGGAGCTAATTCAATTCCTTGAATCCAGCCAAATCGACATAATGATGATATCTGAGACCCATTTCACTGACAAAAATTGCTACCAAATACCATATTACAAACTGTACACCACAAATCATCCGCATGGTAAGGCACGCGGAGGAACTGCCATATTGATAAAAAGCAGAATAAAACATCATGTTCTTGAAGATTTTAGTAGCGTCTACTTGCAAGCAACATCTATATGTCTGGAAGAATACATCTCTAAGCTAGTAATATCTGCGATATACTGTCCCCCAAGATACAGTATTACCGAACAGCAATATAAAGAATTTTTCTCAACTCTTGGTAGCAAATTCTTGGTTGCTGGCGATTTCAACGCCAAACACACTCACTGGGGCTCCCGATTAATAACTCCAAAAGGCAAAAGACTATGTTCAATCATCACTAACCACGGCTACGATGTTATTTCAAATGGTCAACCGACATATTGGCCGACGGACAAGAGGAAAATACCCGATCTCATAGACTTTGGAGTCGCCAAAGGTTTGCAGATGGAAAATATCTCCACAGAGTGTAATTATGATCTATCATCTGACCACTCACCCACGGTAATATCTATAAAATCACCAAGCCCCCAAAGCAATTGCGTTAGAAAGAAAATAGACTGGTTAAAATTCAAGAAATATATAAATTCCCATCTTCCTCTGAGTACTGTATTAAGAAATGGACACGATGTAGACTCAGCACTCGAAAAATTCAACCAGCTGCTCTCATTAGCTCTCAGCTCAGCCACCTGCACAAAGGTATGCAAGCAATCAAACTATAGCCCATACACACCAGCCGATATTGAATTGCTAGTAAGACAGAAAAGAAGACTCCGAAGACAATGGCAAGAATTCAGATCACCGAATCTGAAAACACAGCTACAGCACTGCACTCGAAAGTTAAAGCAAGCTTTAAAAAATAAAAACAACAAAGAGTTAGAAGAGCACATAGCGAAATTAACACTTGGTGAAGCGTCAGACTACTCTTTGTGGAAATCAGCAAAAAAATCAAATCGGCCAATTCTCACTGATTCCCCCATCCGTTTGAGTGACGGTAATTGGGCTAGAAGCAACTGTGAGAAGGGTTTGGCTTTTGCAAACCACCTAAAAAGTGTGTTTACACCCAATCCACCCTCTTCACAGTCCTCATTACCAATATTAACTTCTCAACCTTGCTCAATAACGCTCAAAATTAAAAAAAAGGACATATTCAAAGCAATTTATAAAGATTTAAACCCAAAAAAATCACCTGGTCCAGATAAAATTACCGGTAAAATGATAAAAGAGCTACCTCCGGCTTCAGTAATTCATCTGATGCACATTTTCAATGCTATCCTTCGTATTAAACACTATCCCAAATGCTGGAAAACTTCAAAAATTATTATGATAGCAAAACCAGGAAAAGACCCTACAAAAGTTGCATCGTACAGACCTATCAGCCTCCTGCCTCTACTCTCTAAAGTATTCGAAAAGCTGCTTGTCATGAATATAACCCCATTTATTAATCTCAACCAACTCATTCCTCAACATCAGTTTGGATTTAGAAAACAGCACGGCACAATAGAACAAGTCCACCGCATTGTAACTCTGATAAGGAACACTTTTGAAAAAAAAAAGTATTGCTCAGCAGTCTTTCTTGATATCACTCAAGCTTTCGATAAAGTATGGCATGATGGCCTTATTTACAAACTCAAACTATTACTGCCTGCAAATATCTCCTCATTGCTCAGTAGCTACCTCACGAAAAGACAATTTCTCGTACATCACAAGGATTACACAACAAATCCATTGGATATTCACGCTGGCGTTCCTCAAGGAAGCGTTTTGGGTCCCTTACTGTATCTCTTATACACTTCAGATATGCCCAACAATAACTATACATTCATATCGACCTTTGCTGATGATACGGCAATATTGTGCTCTCGCTCTAACCCCATAGAAGCTACTAAACTCCTGCAGACTCATGTCGATTCTCTCGAAATCTGGCTAGCAAAATGGCGTATAAAAGTCAATGAATCAAAGAGCGTACATGTAACCTTCACGCTAAGGCTAGATACATGTCCCCCACTTAAAATTAATGGCCAATCAGTTCCACAATGTTCCTCAACAAAGTACTTGGGTATTCACCTCGACAGAAGGCTGACATGGAAAAATCACATAGAGGCAAAGAAAACTCAGATCAAGCTTAAAATGAATCAGTTATGGTGGCTGTTACACAAAAGATCAAAGTTGAATCTTGAATACAAAGTGCTACTATATAAAGCAATCCTGAAACCAATCTGGACTTATGGTATTCAGTTTTGGGGCACCGCATCTCCCTCTAATATCGAAAAATTGCAGCGAATACAATCCAAGTGTCTGCGAATTATTGTAAACGCTCCTTGGTATATGAGGAACGTTAACATCCATCGAGATTTAAATGTACCCACAATTTCTGAGGAAGTTGCAATGTCTTGCAGAAGCTACATTCAAAAATTACACAATCATCCGAATCCCCTTGCTAGGCAATTGTTGCTGAGCAAGGGGCATCGTCGATTAAAAAGAAAAGACACACTGAATATGCTGTAAAATTGCTACATCTCGCGACTCACCAAATTGTGATGGAACGTAGGGGATATCACATAGTTTTATTTAGTTTGTAAGATTTGAATACTTATTGTTAGTTTCTTGTATTTAAGAAAGATTCAATAAAAAAAAAATAAGCTAACAAAAAAAAAAAAAAAAAAAAAAAACATCACACTTGATTGTTTCCTTTTTTGCCGATTTTTCGATGATACTTTCTATTTACTAAATTATTTTTCCCAGCACATTTCTTGATTATCGTTCCAAAATTCTTAGCATATATGGTTGCTGTTTTTATCAAATTATTCAACGTGGTATCCATTATGAAATCAATTGAAATTTAATGCAGCTCAATTATTTTTATAAAATATTACACCTCTGTCGGGGGGTAAACGGTTGAGTGATGCGAAGTGTTATACACTGATAAGGTCGCTGCCTCCAGCTAGGACCTCTATCCTCTCCTCATCAATTTTCTGCTCTCACCTGCATGTGGTGCCCCCTTCTAATCCTAGCAACCTTACATGAGATTGGGTAACCAACCCCAATGGATTGTCTGGTAGGAGACCGACGAGAGTTAGAAGACCGTTGCTTCAACGGGCGGAGGGAGTAAACCCCCTTAGTATAAAAAAATCTCCCCTAACCCAGGGTGTTATGCGACCCGTGCCCAGTGGGTGAGTTTGGCAGCCAGGGGATTACGTCAGGCTGTCTTTGCACGGAGCCATCCTGATACCAGGCCGCCTCAGGATGTAACGGTGGCCTTGCCATGGTATGGGGCGCTGCCATGGTTGACCGGTGATTTCCCCGTTTATCCTCATTGGTCGTCGCATACGGTGACTTGTCACTGTATGCAGCCCTACCTCCTCTGAGAGCTGGTGGGGCAGACGACCGTACGAAACAGATGACATGCCAAACAAAAACAACAAACGGATACCGTGACGGACGGACGGAGGGGGTTGGGTACCACCACAGAAGAGGATCTAGTGAGGCTGTGGGTCACAGCACACTAGTAAGTAATCACACAGAAAAATCCGCTGGGGCCAAGGAGCCCGAGCGTAAAACTAAACAACCATCCTTCCATACGCAGTACCAGCGGGCTCTGCACATCCTCGGTAGGATAAGAAAAAACGAGGCCGCTGGTACTGCTCATCCAAAGGACAAGGCCGACAAAGCCAGGTATGAGAAGGTGGTCCAAGACTACAAGGAGTACTTGGCAAGAAAACCCAAGATACGAGGCAACAAAGTGGAATCGGTCTCACGACGAATCCGGGGAGGCGCCTAAGAAAGGCAAAATGGCCGACGGAAGCAGTGTTGCTGTCCGTCCTCCAAAAACTACTCCAAAACCACGTAGCTACAATGAGGTAGCTCGTGACCATCTACAGATCGCGTTGGTTGATGAGACCACTGGCCGCGGTAAGCCTGTGCTAGACAAGTGGGGCGAAATCGAGGCACGGCTGTCTCGAATCGTCGTCGATCACGTGATGGCAAACCCAGAGGGTGAGCCACCACGTTTCGACTCAGCAGAGGTTGTCCGCGGTTATAGGGTCATCAAATGCGGCGATCAGAACTCTTTAACTTTCCTTAACGGCGCGGTTGCCAATATCCAAGACGCATGGGAAGGCTTTAGGTTCAAGACTATCCCAGCCAGCGAGATACCTCGCAGGCCCAGGGCGCGTATATGGATACCAAACATGGAGTTTGATGGCAACCAGCTGATTAAATACTTGCAGGTACACAATCGCGCTATTCCGATGACTGACTGGTCGAAACATTAGAAAAAGCTTTCGGTAAGGCCTTTAAAATGTCATGCCCACTGAAATATAGCAAAAAAACTTTCCCCTTCTGGTGGATCCAGGAACTGACGGAACTAAGGAAGAAAGCAAGAGCAGATTACAATATCAGCTACTCCACTGGAAATTGGCAATTGTACAAAGAAAGCCGTCGGCTGTACAAGAAAGCTCTTAGGAGCGCCAAAAAGGAGGGCTGGAGAGAATTCTGCTCGTCTGTTGAATCTACCAAAGATTCAGCTAGACTAAGCCGTATCTTGTCCAAAGACCATCCGAGTGCTTCTTGGATTAGGAAGCAAGATGGAACTTGGGCGCCTTGGAATCCTTAGAATTACTCTTAAACACACATTTTCCGGGATGCAGTCAATACGAAAGCGGAAGTAGTATGAACGAGCGGCGCTCTTACGAGTCACTGCATGTCACAAATGAAATAGTAACGAACGAAAAAATTGCATGGGCAATTAAAAGTTTTTCACCCTTGAAGTCACCAGGTCCAGACGGGATCAAGCCCAAAATGTTACAGGTAACATTGGACTGTGTGCTCCCGTGGCTGGTGCAAATCTTCAAAGCGTGTCTGAACCTGAAATATGTACCTACTAGCTGGAGGCTAGTAAAGGTGGAATCAGCGAAGGATTTTAGACCCATCAGTCTAACCTCTTTCGTATTAAAGACGTTTGAAAGGCTTCTGGATATATACTTAAGGAATTCTCTGAAGAATTCCGTTATATCCACTGCCCAACATGCATACCGAAAGGGAAGTCGACAGAAACGGCTCTCCATGAGGTAGTGCAAACAATAGTGGGATCTCTGGACAACAAACAATACACCATGGCTACCTTCTTGGACATAGAGGGTGCATTCAACAATGTTAGCATAGAATCTATCAAACGGGCGTTGATGGAAATAGGAGTGGACGACTGTGTTACAGATTGGATTATTTCTATGCTAGTGACTAGGGTCATAAGTGCTAACATGGGCAATATCTCAATAACAAAGCTAGTTAAAAGGGGGGTGATTTCCCCTCTTCTTTGGCTATGCGTAATAAACAACATCCTAATAAAACTGAATAGAGGGGGTGTCAAAGTGGGGGCGTATGCCGATGATGTGGTGTTAATGGTGTCAGGACTGTGCCCTAGCACGATCAGTGGGATCACGCAGGGGGCGTTAGACGAGCTCAGCTCTTGGGTTATCAGGTGTGGCCTGGGGTTGAATCCGGATAAAACAGAACTGATGCTTTTCACCAACAGAATCAAAATACCCAAATTTGACTTACCTAAATTAAATAACTTAAATCATCAAACCCTTACTCTTTCTTCCAGTGCTAAATACTTGGGGATTATTTTGGACTCCAAGCTTAGCTGGAGGTTAAATACTGAAAACCGGGTAAAGGCTTGCATTGTCCTCTATACCTGCAAAAGAGTAATTGGAAGGAAATGGGGTCTCCAACCAAAACTTACTTTTTGGATGTACAAAGCGGTTGTACGTCCAATTTTATCGTATGGCTCGGTTGTTTGGTGGAAAGCATTGGATAAGGCCTACACCATTAATAAACTTTGCAGTATACAAAGGTCAGCATGTCCAGCGGTAGTCGGAACTATAAAGTCGTGTCCCGGGGATGCTTTTAACGTTCTGACACACATACTCCCTATTGATCTATACATCAAGAAAACCATAATCTACACGGACTGATAAACAGGAACCGTAAAGACGTCTCTAGACTGACGGCAGTCATTACTGGCTTCTGGCTCATCGGAGAATAGGGGACCAAAATGGGATTGTCCCATAACGATTTCTGTCACAGTTGCAACCAAGTGAAAGAAAAGGAAACGGTCTTCCACTTCCTTTGTAAATGCCCTGCCCTTTGGAAGCAGAGAATGAACACATTAGGCAAACCACTTTTCAACAGCATTGAGGAGTTGGCTGAAGTAAACATCAGCAACCTCCTAAAGTTTTTAAACAGCACGAACTGGATTTAACCGTGCTGCCCACACAAACAACATAACGAACAGTTGGAAGCGAGGATGTGGTAACAAAACGGTGCGTAAGCGCTATTTGGACTCATGGATGAGTCACCACTTTAATCAACCAACCAACCAACACCTGTGTCTCAGTAATCATGTGTATCAACCCAACTATCTAATTGGAGAAATGAACGCCATGATTCGCGTTCAATTGATTGATAATATAACCACGGCATTATGGATCCAAGTGCCAATAGGATTTACAGTTGGCGAAGTTTAACAATAAAAGAATTTTTATTTGTGTAAAATAAAGTGGCATATTTATGAATGGAAATTGAAAAATTGAATGGTGACAATTACGGATAGACTAACTAATCCAAATGAAGAGCTACCTTATCATGCTGGAACATTGGAACGTGTTTGGGACAACATGTAGTGATTCGGCAACGGTTGAAAAAAATGCAAATGGATAAGTACCGACCAAAAGGGATTGGCTACTATAATACTGGTTGAAGTTATTTAAACAATTGGTATGCTTTAAATTTCAATGAACAGAAAAATATTCCGTTCAAGTGAATAATTTCTGCACAATTGTGGAAAATTTAAAAGAAATAAATGAGTCTGTTCCTGAAAATATTTTAAGCGAAATGAAAAATTATGTTGTTGCTATAAAATGTCGTGATAGCTTACCGCCATTGGATCAAATGAAAACAAAAATTTTGGAAGAAGAACAATGTCGTGGAGACTAATGAAGCAAGCGGCGAACACATGTTTTCATTGAAATCAAAAGGAAAATTTACAAATCGGTCTGAAGTGTTCTTACAAGAACAAAAGAAATATTAAATGATATGCTTTCGGCATGATGGGTCATATTCGGCCACAAGGCAAAAACCGTACGCAACCAGCTGTAATTGAGTGGATATCACCAAAAATGGGTGTTAGATAACGGAGCCTCATCTCAAATGTGTTACAACAAAGCATTAGTTTCACGATTACGAGAGGATACGCAAAAAATTATACTTGCATCAACTGACAATGTTTTTGCACAGCACAGGCTGACGTAATTTTACGCAAAGTTTTATATGTGGTAGTCTGGTGGTGTTTTCGCAAGGTAACGTGTCTAACTGCCTCAACTCGGTGGGGCTAGCGCAATCCTTGTTGAACTCATCGCAAGTCAACTCACTGGCTGTCATGTAGTTTGATCTGAGCGCTATGTGATGATACCTGTATTTGTTAATGAGGCGTAGTCATATAGCTTGCTCTGCTTACTATGTGATGGCGCCTTCATTATTATTAATGGGGGCCCTACACGTGGCGACTTCCGGGCAACGTCCTCCTGGCACCCGCTGGGAGGCATCTGAAGTGACTGGCGAAAATCTCCTCGATTAGAGGTTGTGCGTTGGGTTTGGGACCCGACACATAAAAAATCCCCCCAGTGAAGAAAAAAACAAAGCCTCGGATAAGAACTACCACTATTTTTGATGACCCCCGCAAACGAAAAAAGGACCATGATTTACGGATATGCACTTGGAATGTCCGGTCCCTTTATAGGGAGGGTGCCTCTATCCAGCTGGTTGATGTCCTCGAAAAATACAGAGCTGACATCACCGCTCTCCAGGAAATGCGATGGACTGGACAGGGCTGCTCCAAAAGAGCGTCCTGTGATATATACTACAGTTGTCATGCTGAAAGACACGATGTGGATGGATGTGGATTTTTGGTCAGCAAGAGACTACGACATCTTGTCTCACATTTCACGCCTGTGAACGAACGGCTGGCCACAATCCGCATAAAGGCAAAATTCTTTAACATCAGCCTTTTGTGTGCCCACGCTCCGACGGATGAGGACAATGTGACCAAGGAGAGCTTCTTTCAGCGCCTCGAAGAAGCTTACGACCGCTGCCCCCGCCACGATATCAAAATCGTGCTTGGCGACTTTAATGCCAGGGTGGGCAAGGAAGGTACCTTTGGTCCAACTGTCGGAAAATTCGGCCTCCATCAGAACACCTCTGATAACGGAATGAGGCTGATTGACTTCACCGCAGCACATAACATGGTAATTGGTGGTAGCAGATTACAGCATCTTGACATCCCCAATGCGACATGGCTGTCTCCAGATCAACGTACAAGAAACCAAATTGATCATGTGGTGATTGACGGAAGGCATGCTTCCAGTGTGATGGACGTGAAATCGATCCGTAGTGCCAACATCGACTCGGAACACTACCTTGTTCTAGCTAAGGTGCGCACACGCTTATGTGTGGCAAATAACAAGTCCCACACATAGAAAGCTCGACGTCAGTAAGCTGCGATCACCAGAGACAGCAGATGCATTTGCTACTGGACTATCGGATCTGCCAATGCAGAACACTCCCCCACTTGATGATACATGCGCACGGTGGACACATATATCCCACTCCCTGACTACTGCTGCCAGGGAGGTAATCGGTTACTACCGGCCTCTGAGGAATGCGTGGTACGATCACGAGTGTCGCGACGCTACCGCAGAGAAAGACGCCGCCTACAGAAAAACCCTGCATGCAGGCGCAACGCGAGCTGCTAAGGAGCGGTACAGAGAGAAAAGGAGTGCAGAGAGACGTCTTTTCAGGCGCAAGAAAAGAGAACAAGAAAGACGCGAGTGTGAGGAGATAGAGATGTGTACCGACAAGAATGAGACTCGAAAATTCTTCGAAAAAATCAACCGCCTAAGTGGCGGTTTAAATCCCGGAGCCTCTTCTTGTCGTGATGGATATGGGAATCTGGTTACAGATGTCCAGAGTGTACTGAGCCTATGGAGGGATCGGAGGCGATGAACTGCTCGCCTACATGCACCAGCTCATAAGCAGAATATGGTCGGATGAAAGCATGCCTGATGATTGGAAAGGAGACCCCACAATTTGCGCCAACTACCGTGGAATAAGTCTCCTGAGCATCGCATACAAGGTCCTATTAAGCGTGTTGTGTGAAAGATTGAAGCCCATGCTCCACAACCTGATTGAACCTTATCAGTGTGGCTTCAGACCTGGTAAATCTACCATCGACCAAATTTTCACACTGCACCAAATTCTGGAGAAGACCCAAGAAAAACAGATCGACACACACCGTCTATTTGTTGATTATAAAGCCGCCTTCGACAGTCCGGTAAGGGATTACCTCTACGCAACAATGTCAGAGTTCGGTATTCCTGCAAAGCTCATTCGACTTTGTAGAATGACATTGCATAACTCCCGTTGTACAGTGAAAATTTGGAAGGACCTCTCCGCATCGTTTAATACCGAACGGGGTTTCAGACAAGGTGATTCGTTATCGTGCGACTTCTTCAATCTTATTATGGAGAAAATAATACGAGCTGCTGATCTACGACATAATGGCACTATCTTCAACAAAAGTGCCATGCTGTTGCCGTATGCCGACGATATTGACATAATCGGCATGAACACACGAGTAGTCAGTGCAGCATTCTCAGAGCTGGGAAGAGAGTCGCGTCGGATGGGTCTTACGGTGAACGAGGGCAAGACGAAGTATCTACTGCCAACAAGCAAAGAGTCCCGGCGTCTTGGACAGCACGTCACTGTTGCCAACTACGCTTTTGAAGTAGTAAGGGACTTTGTCTATCTTGGAACCAGCATTAACAGCAGTAATTACGTCAGCCTGGAGATATTGCGAAGGATCACTCTTGCAAACAGGTGCTACTTTGGGCTAAGTAAGCAATTGAGAAGTCGAGCCCTCTCTCGAAGAACGAAAATTACACTCTACAAGTCTCCCATCATGCCTGTCTTAACATATGGCGCTGAAGCCTGGACAATTTCCACCTCGGATGAGCGAATGCTTGGAGTTTTCGAGAGAAAAGTCCTACGCAAGATCTTTGGACCTATTTTCGTTGGTGGCGAGTACCGAATAAGGTACAACCATTATCTTTACGAGCTGTATGCCGATATTGACACAGTAAAGCGCATCAAAATCATGTCGAGCGAAAGGAAGAACACGTCCCAGCTAAGAAGGTGTTATATTCGGAACCCACTGGAGGACGACGCAGAAGAGGAAGACCTAACCTCCGGTGGAAAGACCAGATGTTTTGTTTATTTTTCTTCTTCATTAAAGAGAACTCTATCATATTGTTTTCTATATAAGGTTGAACACATTTTGTCTACACACAAATCATCCACCTGCTCTTCTTTCCAAAATTATGTTGGGTAAATTTCATCAACAAAATGTTTATATGCAGTCAAGTACTGAGAACAATTTTATGTCATCATAATAATAAAATAATCGTTTACAAATAATAAATCTTTAATCTTAAAGAAATAAAGAAGAACAGGAAATTCTTATTGGTTCTCTTCGCATATATTTTATATATATTGGATATACCACCTTGATCAAAAAGTTATCGGAATAACCACCATGTGGTGTTTCCAATTTGAGATCTCTTTTTTTTGCTAAGTTGGTGCATCTGTTGTTGATATTCCCTTTAAATCTTAGCGTCATAGCTTTTGCAAAGTTACGTAGCAAAAAGTACATCTATCTATGTGTGTGTTAACGATTTTTTACAATTTTCAATCAATTTCATGCAAAAAAGAGACCGTGTTGACGTCACAAAAGACATAATTTGCGAGGCTGAATCCGATCCCACATTCATCAAAAGGATCATTACTGGAGACGAGACGTGGGTTTATAAGTACGACGGAAAGATACCAGAATTGTGGGCAGAAAAGTCGTGGATTTTGCACCATGATAACGCACCGTCGCACAATGCCATCATTACTCGTAATTTTTTGACGAAAAATGCAACAAATACCATCCAACTGCCAGATCCAACAGAAAGATCTGGACTACGATAAAGGATATATATATATATATATATATATAGATATATAGATATATATATATATATATATATATATATATATATATATATATATATATATATATATATGTGGCACTCAAAGCCCCAAAGGGCTCATTGGCCGAGCTTCTCTCTGTTGTATATAGATGTACAAAATAAGTGTTTCAATTATTATTAACAGAATCCAGTGATCGAACAAGGTTAATTCTAATAGATTTAAACGCTCACAAAATAAAACGTAACAATATTGTAACGAGTATTATGTAGATATACACGATACATGCAGTTGTGCACGCAGAGGATGAGAGCAAGATAGAATTGAGGGATCAACTGATGGAATTCATGAAATCTATCATCCAACAACAGCAGCAGCAACTGCAAGGAATTAATGCGAAGATACAAGAACATTCGGCTGAATTGCGTACGTAAATACAAGAAAATGCGTCTCGCATTAACTCTAAGTTTCAGGAACATTCGGCTCGCCAATAATATGTTATCGAGAACTTAAAAAAAGGAACTGATCTCAGATTTCAAAAAATTTTCGGAGCTATTAATGACAAAGTTACAAAGGTGAAAAAATATCCGGATGATTTTGATGATAAACTGAAGGAATATGTAGATGGACATGAAATGACTGGAGGAACCATATCAGTGATTAGTGAATCAACTATAATTAAACTAAAGCCACCATTTGATGGAAGCACGCTATTCAACATTTTCAAGCTTCAGTTCGTTACAACAGCTTTGAAGAATCAATGGGACGATAGTGACAAGACTGCTAGGTCCAGACTAGTCCTAGTTGGGATCTCAGAAGTGATGTCAGGAACTTGTGCGACTCTAGGTTGGATTATCTCGGGTCTACAGGTTGGATTTTTAACCTGTCGATACGCTCTTCCATCATTCCGGACATATGGAAGGTAGGACGCAACATCCCCATCCCCTAGACTGTAGACCAGGGGAGGTCCTTCCGGCCAATCTCGCTGCTGTCGCCAGTAGCGAAAGTCCTCCTGTTTCCTACACTCACCGAGGACCTGAAGCTAGCCCCGCACCAGCATGGTTTCCGAAAAATGCACAGCACCACCACTGCTCTCTCGCTGATCCAGTCGCACATTGCATGCGGCATGAACCAGCGGGAGCCTCGCGACAGAACTGTGCTCGTGGCGCTCGACTTGGCAAAGGCGTTTGAGACAGTAAGTCACGCCACTCTGCTGCAAAATATGTATGAGTCACGGCTGCCGAACAGCATAAAGAGATGGCTGGAAAACTACATGAGCGTCAGATACGCATACGTGGAGTTCAGGGACCGAAAATCCAAATATAGGCGTGCAAAACAAGATATCCCGCAGGGAGATGTACTATCAAGCCTGTTGTTCAACCATTACATTTCGAAAGTACTGCCTCTGCCAGGCAATATTACGCTCGTCTCGTACGCAGATGATGGCATAATCCTCGCGACGGGTAAAAACACCGATGAGCTATCTACCAACATTAACGTCTATCTTTGTGAAGTAGCGCAATTTCTCCTTTTCAGAAACTTACACCTCTCTCCCGAGAAATCAACTGCAATGCTCTTCACTCCATGGACCAAGGAAGTGGGAATTAGACATCGCCGTTGACAATCGAAGGATCGCAATGGTAAAAAATCCAAGGATACTAAAAGTAACCTTCCTCACTTTCTCCACCCATGCTGCTCGCGATAGCGTTTGCAAGAGAAACAATGTATTCAAGGCCCTTGCTGGAAGTTCATGGGGTAACAACAGCGAAACGCTACTCACAACATTCAAGCGATAAGCAGATCAGTGGCGTATTATGCAGCCCCGTCTGTACACCATCCTAAGTGACACACAGTGGCGTAGATTATAATACAACACTCCGTACCATCACTGGCTGCCACTTTATGTCACACGAGGACCACATGCACGACGAGACGACGCTGCTGAAGGTCCGAGAACACAGCGACTTGCTGGCCAGACAATTTTGGCTTTCCTGCCACATGGAAGAGCACCCCAATAACGCTCTTACGTTACGACCAGCCCAACAAAATTCTTAATGGAAGACCTCCACCTGTTGCCAGCGTGGAAAAACAATTGCCCAGGAAAACGAGGTGCAGCCGGGTGCAGCTCAGGTCGGGATACAGTAAGTTCCACAATAATTATCTATCGAGAATTAATCCTAATATACCGGACGATTGCCCCAATTGCGGCCAATCACCGCACGACACTGTCCTCCTATTTAATTGTCTCTTGCACCCCACAAATTTGACACCCGTACAGATCTGGACACACCCACTTGAGGTGGCTACATTTCTAGGACTTAACCTCTACGACGACACGAGTGAATAATAGCTTGTGGTGGCACCCGTTGTAATGTTATTGTTTTAATCTGTGCTGTTAACACCGTTCGTTGATGTAAACAAACTTCAAATTATTCTTTGTAAACATATCAGTTGTAATAAAAGGAAATCCAATAGATTGGTTTAGTAATCTGTATCTCACGTTGTATAAGTGCGATTGGGTTACGCTAGATGGCGTTAGAAAGATAGCATTTCGTACTAAATAAACTTTGGAGGCACTTCTGTGATTGCTTGACTCAGTATTGTTTGAGCAAGCGTCAAAGATAGACACCGTTAAAAAGAAAATAAGCAATATGAATGATGATAATGGATGAAAATGTGAATAGTGTCGAATTGGGGTCAAGCCAGGATTGACGGCCAGGAAGGTTTTGTTATGTGTTCGGTGGGATTGGCAGGGAATCATCTACTATGAGCTGCTCCCCCACAGCCAAACTCTTAATTCGCACCTGTACTGTCAACAATTGGACCGTCTGAAGGAAGCAATCGCCCAGAAGCGGTCAAGTTTAGCCAATAGGAGAGGAATTGTGTTCCATCAGGACAACGACAGGACACATACATCGATAGATGTACACATATATCAACATGTGTATATTAACAGTTATTACATTTTCTGCTAGAATTATTTTCGATTAATAAATTAGTTGAGCAATTGCATTCAACGAAGAAAGTTCTTTAACATAAGATTAGAAATGGTCCTTCTAGGTGGAATATCGGGATCCGTTATTTTTTGGAAATATATATTTATAATTGTTATAAACAGTTTTAGTTGCTTGACGCACATTTTGGTTTGTTACGATTCTTCGGCCGATAAGTGTGGAATGATGAATACTCATAGTAAGAAACGTGCCTGGGCAAAAAGGTGTATAACGCGTGCATACAAAGTTACACGTGCTCTTGATCAGACTATTTCGGTTGAGCTTTTATCGAATCGATTGCAGAAGTTAGAAGAAAATTATCGTGATTTTGTTGACTTGTCTCAAAAATTATAAGATTATTCAGAAAATAAATTTGTTGATTCTGTTGAGGTAATTAAGGAATATAAAGAAAAATATTGTATGGCTCATGAGGTGTGCGCTAAAGTTGTTGATGAAAAATGAAAGTTGCTAGGATCGATATGGCTAAAGATTCAATCGGCAAATTAACGACGCAACAAGCATGTTTCTTGGAGAAACTAAATGAAATTAGCAACTCCCATACACATCTTGCTACAATCAAAATTCCCTTGTTCTTGGGAAATTATCAAAATCTGCCTTCAATTCGGGATCTATTAAAAGGCACAATCGATTCGAACCTAGGGCTAACGGGCACACAGAAGTTCGATTATTTAGCATCATATTTGGAAGGAAGCAAATCTAATGAAGCATATATCTCTTCCAGATAGCAATTACAATGGGACCGTTTAGAAAAACGGTACGATAAAAAACCGTTGATCATTCGATCAACAGTCCTTCATGTCGCTACCTACATGTAATTATTTAAACGTGACTGTACTTCGTAAAATTAGTGATGGTGCTGATGAGATTATTCGTGGACCGAAGGCAATTGACGCTAATGATTGAGACCCATGGTTTCTACTTTTGATATTGATGAATAAAGTAGACGAAACAAACAAGGCTTGGTCTGAGATAATAGATAGCAAAACTGGCTATCAATTTCATGACTTACTAAAATTTCTGTGCCAACGATATGATGCTCTTGAATAATCTCAAACTATCTCGCGTATGGTAAATAATCGCTGTACAGTGGTATCTAATTTTGCGAAGCTTGACTCAGTCGAGTAATGCCAACTGTGTGAATTGTCAAAAATTACATTCCATCGTACATTGTCAAAGGTTCAAACAACTTAATATAAGTGAACGAAGGAAATTCGTAAAAGCAAATAGCTTATGCTTTAACTGTTTATGGCACGCTCATAATTTTAGTAAATGCCCATAATAATTTCATTGCCGAATTAGTAACTCAAAACACCACAGTTTAGTTCACATTGATAAGTCGTCTACACCATCACAAGATACAAGAACTCCGTTAGAACAGTTGACGTCCGTTCTCCTCATGTACCAGAAAAGGCGTCTTCTGTAAAAACAACTGTTATCAACAATCATTCTTGTGGCGAACGTGCCAAACGTAAATGCAACCCTGCACTTGCAGTCGAGCAGCTGACAGCTTATGACATATGGATGGTTGGCATTACTTCGGGAATGACGAACGAGGATTGTTCGTGAAAAAAGGATGAGCTTTCGTTTGAAGTAATAAGTTGTAATATATATATATATATATATATATATATATATATATATATATATATATATATATATATATATATATATATATATATATATATATATATATATATATATATATAAAATAATAAAGATCATTCTAAATATCAAAGTATAACTGCCGGTTGTTACATTGGCGACGATCGCGTGCATACAAAGGCGTGTAGTCAAATTATTCATTGACTCGGTAAATTTTAAACACGCCTGCCGGCAGATTATATATATATTGCAACGGCATAGTTCAGCTTGAGGGAAAAAAAAAGCAAAAGGAAGGCACAGAGAGGGAAAGAGACACTCGATTGAAATTGTTCGAAACACATTAAATTGTGACATTGGAAAGTAGCACATTTAATTGTGCAGGTAAGGATACCAGAGCGTTAAATGCTCCTGCAATAATAAATAAAATGGAAAAATTGCATATTTTAGACAAATTTGAAGAACGTGAAGTGCTTTAAATAGCAGAAAAGGAAGGAGCGCATTTGATTGTGCCACATAGAAAACAAGAATCGCAACTGCGAGGCAAGAAGAAGAAGAAGCACATTAGATTGTGCTGAGGAAGAAAGAGGGATAACGACTACATTGGACTTAGTTGAGAGTGTCAATGCGAAAGCACATTCAATTGTGCAGGTAAGGTTATGAGCGCATTTAATTGTGCATAGAGTAATAGATGTTATTGCCTTATAGGTTGGAAAAAAAACCGTGCCAGCGACGAGCGTTAAAGTAGTGGTGAATAAATTGGTTAGCGAAAATAAAAAGGCTTAGTATGTCTGAAGGTAAACCATTTTTGTATCGATTGTTTGTATTGACAGTATCGATAAATCGATGCTGCGACTTGAGTGGGAGAGGTGGTTTCGTTTATTTAAGCTTTATCTGGAAGCAGAAGAGATAGTGTCTGTGGTGAAGAAAAAGAACAAACTACTCCATCTTGGTGGACCACAACTGCAGGAAGTAATATTTAATATTCCGGGGGCGCTCATCGATCATGTCCAAAACGTACAACCAGATGCAGTTTCGGTCCTAGTCGAAAAACTTAATGAATATTTCTTACCTAAACGTAATACGACGTTCGAAAGGCATCTGTTTAGGAACATTAAGTACACGGAAGGTGAATCGTTTGAAAAATTTATATTGCGCTTACGTTTGCAAATGGCCAGGTGTTCTATGGGACGACGAAAACCGAAATAGAAGAAATTTGTCTTAAGGATAAAATAATTGACTCATGGGCACCAGTCGAGCTCAAAAAGAGGCTTTTAGAAAGGGAACAAAATTTAGAAGAGGTCATTGAAACCTGCAAGGTATTGGAGCAAGTTAATAAAAACTCAACAAGCTTATTAGCTGGAGGTGAATCGGAAACAGTTGGGAAAATAAGAGCGCAGCGGAAAACAGTGCCCGACGGCAATGAAGAATGTAATAGATGCGGTCTTAGGGGGCATGCAAGCAACAGCTCAAACTGTCCAGCTCGAAACGCCAGGTGCAACAAATGTCTGTTGATAGGCCACTACGCACGGAAGTGCAAAACCAAAAATTTTAAACGGAAAGCCGGTTATGATGAGAGTACAAATACGAAGCGACGTCGGAGTGAGGCATCGAAGGTGAGGGCTGTAGAAGGGGCGGAAGATTCTGGCAGTGACCAGCTGCATTGGTGGTTGTGAAATCGAAATGTTCATCGACTCAGGATCGAAGTTTAATTTACTTAGCGAGAAAGATTGGCTGGTACTTCACGATCACAAAGCTGTTCTGTGGAATTTTTGTTCTCATTCACCAAAACAATTTAAAGCGTACGCAACAAACCAACCGCTTGAAGTCCTATGCGTGTTTGATGCACCCATTAAAGTTCGCAACAGGTCAGAAATGATTACAACTTTTTATGTCATTAGAAACGGGAATCAATCATTACTAGGCCGTGAGACGGCGATAAAACTCAAAGTATTAAAACTAGGATTTAATATCTGCCGCGTTGAAACAACTAAACGTTAAACGTTAAAGTTAAAGTAAAATTATCCATCGATCCTACAATTAAGCCTATTCAACAACCAATGAGGCGGGTGCAGTCGCCTTAGAGCAGAAAGTCGCGGACCGTTTAAACGAAGCCCTCAAGGAAGACATCATTGAACCGGTTGTGGGGCCGAGCTCGTGGATATCCCCCGTAGTAATTGCGTTTAAAGAAAATGGCGATATTAGGCTCTGTATAGATATGCGTCAAGCAAATAAAGCGATTAGAAGAGAAAATTACCCACTGCCTACCTTTGATTCTTTCATGACAAAATTACGTGGCGCCGAATTCTTTTCGAGGCTAGATCTTAAGAACGCATACCACCAAATAGAGCTCGATGAATCCAGCCGAGAAATCACAACATTCATTACGCATAAAGGCCTTTTTCGGTATAAGAGATGTTTGGGGTGAACTCGGCACCGGAAATTTTTCAAAGGACACTTGAAAAAATTTTGGCTCTATGCAATAAGGCCTTGTATTATTTGGACGATGTCATAATATTTGCGCGAACTGAGGCGGATCATGATATAACAGTCAGAGAAATTCTTAAAATATTTACAGCGAATAATATTGTTCTGAATGAGGGGAAATTCGTTTGGAAGGTCAGGGAGCTTAAGTTTTTGGGTCACGTTCTTTCGAATAAAGGTATCGCAGCAGATCCAGACAAAGTAAAGTAAATTTTGAGTTTTAGAGCTCCGAATAGTAAAGAGGAGGTAAGGAGTTTCCTTGGGCTAGTTACATACATTGGCAAGTTCATCCCAGACTTATCAGAACTAACTGAGCCATTGCGGTGTTTAGTAAAACAAAATATGAAATTCACTTGGACGGAAACCCAGGAAATGGCCTTCCAATCTCTTAAAAAGCGTCTCTCTGAAATTCCCAAACTATCATATTTTGATCCAAAGAATAGAACACGTGTCATAGCAGATACGAGCCCAGTGGCATTGGGTGCTGTGCTGATACAATTCAATATGAATAATGATCCGGGAATCATCGCCTTTGCTCGTAAAAGTCTTTCAGATGTCGAGAAACGATGTTCGCAGACTGAAAAAGAAAGCCTTGCGCTCGTTTGGTCGGTTGGGAAATTTTATTTCTACTTGGCCGGTTTAGAGTTTGAATTAGTCACCGACCACAAGCCGCTGGAAGCCATTTTTAAGCCAACATCAAAGCCTCCGGCTCGAATCGAGCTGACTCCTCAGACTGCATGCTTTCAAATTCAAGGTGATTTACAGGGCCGGAAAGGAAAACATAGCAGATCCAATCTCTAGATTGTGCCAAAACGGCAATAATCATTCCTTTGATAACGGAAGCGAATATCACATACTGCAAACTGTCACAAGCTCAACTCCTTCAGCACTGACGATAACGCAGATAGCTCGAGAAAGCGAAAAAGATGAAGAAATAGCCACCGCAGTGAAACAAGTAGAGAATGGGTCATGGGATCCCGGGTTAACAAAGAGTCTTTACGCTTTTCGCCATGAGTTTACGGCAATTGGAACAATTTTGTTGCGAGGCAGCCGCATCGTCGTCCCCACATCGCTGCGACAACTTGTTCTCCAATTGGCTCATGAAGGTCATCTGGGAGAAACAGCCATGAAGAGAAGAATACGGGCAAAAGTGTGGTGGCCGCTTATTGATCGGGATGTCGAGAAGCACGTTAAAACATGTCGCGATTGTTTGCTGGTTTCACAACCACAAAAACCACCACCAATGCACAGGCATGCCTTCCCAAATGGCCCATGGCAGTGTTTAGCAACAGACCTATTAGGACCATTACCAAATGGTGAGCACATACTTGTAATCATTGATTATTTTTCCAGGAAGCAAAATTTCTGCGAAACATTTCATCCACTACTATTATTAGGGCCATGCAAGAAGTTTTCTGTAGATTGGGCTTACCGAAATCGCTACGTACCGACAATGGGAGACAGTTCGTCAGCAGTGAATTTCAAGATTTCTGTAAAACAAATAACATTTCCCTAATAACGACTCCACCATATTGGCCACAAGCCAATGGGGAGGTGGAGAATATGAACAGATCACTTTTAAAACGTCTTAAAATCGCAAGCATCAATAGGAAAGACTTAAAACAAAAAAAAAAATAAATATGTGGCACTTAAAGCCCCAAAGGGCTCATTGGCCGAGCTTCTCTTCTATTACTGTTGTGCGTCTTAACAGTATTAGAATGGACCTACTTATTTTAGCCGGTTCCGAACGGCAGAACACTTGTGACATTACTTTTTCTGAGCTTTGTCACAGAGTTCTTTTTAGAAGCTTTTTCATGGCAAGTTGTTACTGTCGGAAGAATTGCCAATTGCTTGCCGACAGGTGGGTACCATTCGAAAGAAAAATCTTTTCGATATAAAATTTGTTATGCATCAGCCGGGTATTGAACCACGACCTACAGATCAGAAGGCGAACACACTAACCACTGAGCTACGGCACCCACCAAGACTTAAAACAAGAGATCGAAAATTTCATGCTCGCTTATAACGTAACCCCGCACGGAACCACAGGATCAGCACCCACAGAGCTTATGTTCAACCGTGTTATCCGCGATAAGTTACCTGATATAGAGGATTTAATAGAAGACATAGCCGAATCATCAGCCAGGGACATGGATACCATCAACAAATGGAAAGGGAAGAGGGCGGCCGATAAGAAGCGTCAAGCGAAATTAGCCGATATAAATGTTGGCGATAAAGTTTTTATTAGAAATATGACTTTATTGCATAAGCTCACACCAACGTTTGATAAAGCAAAATACGAAGTTATTGGGAGAAGCGGGGATGAGGTTCAAGTGAAGGGAGCAGGGAAAACATTCCGGCGACACGTAAGCCACTGTAAGAAAATACCAGCTCCACAACCTACCAACTCTGAGGAATTTCAAATGACTGCTTCATCGTCATCCGTATCTACTCCGGGGCCGTCTAAACCAGCGCCACTGTCTTCTACCATGTTCTTTTCTCCACCGACACCACCTCCAATCCAGGACACACAACCGCAGAGACACTCTCCTCCTCAAGCAACAACATCACCAAGCCTACCGCCAGATCCTTCAAGTGAGCATTTGGGCGCGGAATGTACTTCCTCTGATGGCCCACTGAAAATCAAGCTGAAATATAAAGGAGGGGTGTGGCGAACGTGCCAAACGTAAATGCAACCCTGCACTTGCAGTCGAGCAGCTGACAGCTTATGACATATGGATGGTTGGCATTACTTCGGGAATGACGAACGAGGATTGTTCGTGCAAAAAGATTGAGCTTTCGTTTGAAGTAATAAGTTATATTACAACTATATAACTATATATATATATATATATATATATATATATATATATATATATATATATATATATATATATATATATATATATATATATATATATATATATATATATATATATATATATATATATATATATATATATATATATATATATATATATATATATATATATATATATATATATATATATATATATATATATATATATATATATATATATATATATATATATATATATATAAAATAATAAAGATCATTCTAAATATCAAAGTATAACTACCGGTTGTTACAATTCTACCATCAGTTCATCTCATGTCACACAGATATTGGTGCTGGCAGTTTTGGTTCATGTGGTGGACAACTATGGAAATGTCATTGAGAGTGGAATACTGTTGGATACAGGGTCCATAGTCCACGGATTCCAGTTTTGGGTCTTTCCTCTTGCAAAGCATGTATTTTACGAGGTCTTGCTCGCCTAATATTGATGTCTCGTAATTCCAACAAACAGGTTAATTGCTCCAGTTCTACATGGACACAACTTCTCAATTCGCCATTAGTTGATCCCTCTTTCGGTAATCCAGGTAAAATTAATGTCATCATTAGTTTAGATCGCATTTGGAATATTCTTACCGGTGAACGTATTCAATTAAATATTTTTGTACTTCTTGTGGTTAACAGTCTTTTTGGATCATAATGAGTTCATACCTTTCATAAGAGCAAACCACATAACATGGCGGTGCACATCACGCTCTTGACATTGACGCACTTGTTCGTAATTGCATGGAAATGGAAAGTATATAACTAAGTGACCGCACTGCTCATGATCTCACTTCGCAACAATCCACGTAAGAGATAAGCACTGAAATAGGACACTCCGAATATATAAACTCGAAGTCATTTGCAAACTATTATCGTTTTATGTCATATTTCACTAAAATTTCCTAATTATAAAAAAGTTCTAGTATTAAGAGTCTGTTTTGCCACCATTAATAATTTCTTTCATTTTTAATCATTTCATTCATTATAAAATTCGGCAATGTTGAGATTTATTTGAGAAAGATATACATGAGTTCACTTAGCAATTTTTGCATGAGACCTTAAAAATTAATATATATATATATATATATATATATATATATATATATATATGTGTATATATATATATATGTATATATATATATATATATATATATATATATATATATATATGTGTATATATATATATATGTATATATATATATATATATATATATATATATATATATATATATATATATATATATATATATATATATGTACGGATATGAACCTGGAATGTCCGATCCCTTTATAGGGAGGGTGCCTCTATCCAGCTGGTTGATGTCCTCGAAAAATACAGAGCTGACATCACCGCTCTCCAGGAAATGCGATGGACAGGACAGGGCTGCTCCAAAAGAGCGTCCTGTGACATCTACTACAGTTGCCATGCTGAAAGGCACGAATTAGGATGTGGATTTTTGGTCAGCAAGAGACTACGACATCTTGTCTCACAGTTCACGCCTGTGAACGAACGGCTGGCCACAATCCGCATCAAGGCAAAATTTTTCAACATCAGCCTTATATGTGCCCCCGCTCCGACGGATGAGAAGGACAATGTGACCAAGGAGAGCTTCTTTCAGCGCCTCGAAGAAGCTTATGACCGCTGCCCCCGCCACGATATCAAAATCGTGCTTGGCGACTTTAATGCCAGGGTGGGCAAGGAAGGTACCTTTGGTCCAACTGTCGGAAAATTCAGCCTCCACCAGAACACCTCCGATAAAGGAATGAGGCTGATCGACTTCGCCGCAGCACGAAACATGGTAATTGGTGGTACCAGATTCCAGCATCTCGACATCCACAAAGCGACATGGCTGTCTCCAGATCAACGTACAAGAAACCAAATTGATCATGTGGTGATTGACGGAAGGCATGCTTCCAGTGTGATGGACGTGAAATCGATCCGTGGTGCCAACATCGACTCGGATCACTACCTTGTTGCAGCTAAGGTGCGCACACGCCTATGTGTCGCAAATAACAAGAGAAGTCCCACACAGAGAAAGCTCGACGTCAGTAAGCTGCGATCACCAGAGACAGCAGATGCATTTTCCACTCGACTATCGGATCTGCTTATGCAGAACACTCCCCCACTTGATGATACATGCGCACGGTGGACACATATATCCCACTCCATGACTACTGCTGCCGAGGAGGTAATCGGTTACTACCGGCCTCTGAGGAATGAGTGGTATGATCAGGAGTGTCGCGACGCTACCGCAGAGAAAGACGCCGCCTACAGAAAAACCCTGCGTGCAGGCGTAACGCGAGCTGTTAAGGAGCGGTATAGAGAGAAAAGGAGTGCAGAGAGACGTCTTTTCAGGCGCAAGAAGAGGGAGTTGGAAAGACGCGAGTGTGAGGAGATAGAGATGTGTACCGACAAGAATGAGACTCGAAAATTCTTTGAAAAGATCAAGCGCCTGAGTGGAGGTTTAAATCCCGGAGCCTCTTCTTGTCGTGATGGAAATGGGAATCTGGTTACGGATGTCCAGAGTGTACTGAGCCTATGGAGGTAACACTTCTCCACGTTACTGAATGGCGATGCTACGAACAATTCCGCCAGTGGAGGAGAATGCCCGATAACCCCAATTACAGATGATGGTGTTGATGTTCCACCACCCGACTATGACGAGGTTGAAACGACCATTTTAATATGATATAGAATATGGTCGGATGAAAGCATGCCTGATGATTGGAGGCTCAGTGTTCTCTGTCCTGTACATAAAAAAGGAGACCCCACAATTTGCGCCAACTACCGTGGAATAAGTCTCCTGAGCATCGCATACAAGGTTCTATCGAGCGTACTGTGTGAAAGGTTGAAGCCTATGCTCAGCAACCTGATTGGACCTTATCAGTGTAGCTTCAGACCTGGTAAATCCACCATCGACCAGATTTTCACACTGCGCCAAATCCTGGAGAAGACCCAAGAAAAACAGATCGACACACACCACCTATTTGTTGATTATAAAGCCGCTTCTGAGTTCGGTATTCCTGCAAAGCTCATTCGTGACACTGCATAACTCCCGTTGTGCAGTGAAAATTGGGAAGGACCTCTCCGCATCGTTTAATACCGAACGGGGTTTCAGACAAGGTGATTCGTTATCGAGCGACTTCTTCAATCTTATTATGGAGAAAATAATACGAGCTGCTGATCTACGACATAATGGCACTATCTTCAACAAAAGTGTCATGCAGTTAGCGTATGCCGACGATATTGACATAATCGGCATGAACACGCGAGCAGACAGTGCAGCATTCTCAGAGTTGGAAAGAGAGTCGCGTCGGATGGGTCTCACGGTGAACGAGGGCAAGACGAAGTATCTAGTGTCAACAAACAAAGAGACCCGGCGTCTTGGACAGCACGTCACTGTTGACAACTACGCTTTTGAAGTAGTAAGGGACTTTGTCTATCTTGGAACCAGCATTAACAGCAGTAATGACGTCAGCTTGGAGATCATGCGTAGGATAACTCTTGCTAACAGGTGTTACTTTGGGCTGAGTAAGCAATTGAGAAGTCGAGCCCTCTCTCGAAGAACGAAAACTACACTCTACAAGTCTCTCATCATGCCTGTCCTAACATATGGCGCTGAAGCCTGGACAATTTCCACCTCGGATGAGCGAATGCTTGGAGTTTTCGAGAGAAAAGTCCTACGCAAGATCTTTGGACCTATTTGCGTTGGTGGCGAGTACCGAATAAGGTACAACCATGAGCTGTACGAGCTGTATGCCGATATTGACATAGTAAAGCGCATCAAAATCCAGCGGCTGCGCTGGCTAGGTCATGTCGAGCGAATGGAAGAACACGCTCCAGCTAAGAAGGTGTTATATTCGGAACCCGCTGGAGGACGACGCAAAAGAGGAAGACCAAACCTCCGGTGGAAAGACCAAGTACTGGAGAACCTGACGGCGCATGGAATTTCTAACTGGCGCCAGCTAGCGAAGAACAGAGATGGCTGGCGAAGCATGTTATTTTCGGCCTAAATCGATATTCGGTTGTTATGGCCACATAAGTAAGTAAGTAAGTAAGTATATATATATATATATATATATATATATATATATATATGTATATGTTTATATATATATATATATATATATATATATATATATATATATATATATATATATATATATATATATATATATATATATATATATATATATATGTCGGTTAGTCGGTTCCGAACGGCAGAACCCTTGTGACATCACTTTTTCTGAGCTTTGTCACAGAGTTGTTTTGGAAGCTTTTTCATGGTAAGTTGTTGTTGTCGGAAGAATTGCCAATTGCTTGCCGACAGGTGGGTACCGTTCGAAAGAAAAATCTTCTTGATATTAAATTTGTTATGCATCGGCCGGGGATTGAAACACGACCTACAGATCAGAAGGCCAACACACTAACCACTGACTTAAAAATTAATAAAAGATACTATTTCAATTTCAATTAACAAAACGTTCATATTTAAAAAGTATAAAGAGTTTGTGTTGCAAACAAACGCTTTTCTACCATTTTCGTAAGATGATATAGTTATACGGAGTTTTGGGTATTGGCAAAATTTAAAATGTCAATCATATAACAAAAAATAAACAAATAAATATGTAGCATTTATAAGCCTCGAAGGGCTCTTTGCATAAGTCTTTCTTTCAGTAATGTAGTGCTATTATATTCTTGGACAGCGCTAGAAGGGACCTACTTTTTTTAGCTGGTTCGGAAAGGCAGTACCCTTATGGCATAACTTTTTTTGAGCTTTGTCACATAGTTCTTTTAAATTGTTATGTCAGAAGAATTGCCAATTGGTTGCCAAGAGGTGACTTCGTTCTACTAACTACTAAGCTACGGCAACTACTGAGCTACGGCATACACTCACATTTTTCTGTAACTTCTCGCAGCTATAGTGAAACTAATCAATAAATTCGAACGTCTTGGACAAGTCTGTGGCGTAGCGACTCCAAATCGTGCTCGTATGCCTAGGTAAACTGAAAATATAGCAGCTGTAGCTGAAAGTGTCGCTGAAACTCAAGTTTGTCCATTTCGATACGATCACAGGAATTTGAGGCAGCCGAAATCGTGCGACTTAACACCATTAGACCTTTTTTTTGGGATGATTTCAAAAATGTCCATAAAAATTAATCTAAAGGTGTTATATCACAACTTCTTGAGAGCCTGATAACCAGTGGCGTAGCTAGCATGAATTGCACCAGGGGTGGTAATTGTGAAGTCACCCCAAGAATGGAACTCAACGGCATTTGTTGGTAGTTCAGATATGATTGCCTTGAGGTTGAACTACGAGCAGAATACTTGATAAGTTCTATGGAATTAAAGATAACGGAGTCGAACCTCAAAACAGAAAATTGCTAGCCGAGAATAATAAATTGTTTTACTTGTTGTAGAAATAACACGATATGTTTATACGGCTTTCCGAAGGCACTGTGAATTACTTCGTTCGTTCTCCCAATTATTATCGTGAATTACTCCGGCCACACGGTATATATTATACTTAATTCGATACGACAGTTCTGTCTCTGTTATTGTTTTTTATTTCAAAGAAAATTTACGCAAAATGTTATTGTTAAAAATGGTAAACTAAGTGCTTAAGGTGCTTTTATAGTTCGATTTCTAATTTTCAAAAGAAAAAACCAAGTAAATTACAAAAAGAGTTGTTATTGGTATTTGTGTAGATAAGTCGATAGTCGACAAGATAAAAGCACCTACAAAAAGTATGCTTTCTAGACTAAGTTTGGACCCATGAGGAAGAAAATGGCTTATCATCTCTTACAGAGATGATCGATCGGTGATTGTGATGGCCATTTCAAAACAAGTACGATGTTGTTTTCAAACCATTTTTTTTCCGGAAGTATGTTTATAATCGTTATTTTGTTGTAACTATTGTATTGGCATTTGTTCTTCAGCGTAAAACAACATTGCTTCTAGTAGGATTCTTACAACATAATAATTAGCGTCCATTATACCAACGATATCAACTGAAGGTTCTATGCATTGCCATTAAAATACAATCACACAACATGAGTTTCAAATCTACATGATTGACGGATTTACTGTGTATCTACTTTGAAGTTGTCGATTAAGAGGACGCTCACCGTATTTATTTTCATTGCCGTGTTCAAATTAAGAGATTTTTCTCTCATCCGTCCATAAAATATTTCTTCGTACACTCTCTGGCTCATTGACCAACTTTGTGGCAAACGGAAAATTTTTTTTATGAATTGGTTTCAATAATGGCTCCGTTCTTAAATTATATGCCTTAAGGTTGGCCTTTATAAAGTGTTTTCTAATAGCTGATGCAAAAATTAGAAGGTGATATGCGTTGACGGCAGGTTATTGTTTTCGGTTATTTTCTACGGTCTACCACGATTTTCTGGCCTTTTTGCTATTTTTTGCTTTGGTTATCTTTCCATTTTCCACTACCCGACTATGACGAGGTTAAAACGGCTATTTTAAGGCTGAAGAAAAACAAAGCTGCAGGTGCTGATGGCCTGCCCGTCCAGTTGTTTAAGACCGGAGGCGATGAGCTGCTCGCCTGCATGCACCAGCTCATAAGCAGAATATGGTCGGATGAAAGCATGCCTGATGATTGGAGGCTCAGTGTTCTCTGTCCTGTACATAAAAAGGAGACCCCACAATTTGCGCCAACTACCATGGAACAAGTCTCCTGAGTATCGCATACAAGGTCCTATCGAGCGTATTGTGGGAAAGATTGAAGCCCATGCTCCACAACCTGATTGGACCTTATCACTGTGACTTCAGACCTGGGGGTCAATTCTAGTTCTGTGAAACGGTGAAATGAAATGTTTTTTCACGTTTTCATGGAACTTTCGATTCTCGTTCAGCGAAAAAATGAAAAGAAACGTCAAAATGTTTTCCTATGAAAAAAAAGTGGAACGAAACGAAACTTTTCACTTTTTCACAACTCTGACGATTCTCGTTCTGTGAAACAGTGCAACCACTGTCAAAAATGTTCATATGTAAACTAATTATTCACAGCCAATTTATACGTGAAAGAAACATGAAGAAAGTAGTTGGAGGAAAGCGCGCTAGCGAGAATCAGAAGGAGTATTTAGTAAATTATTTGGAAGAGAATCTTGAGCACGATAAGTAAAAAGTTTTATTAACTTAAACAAAAAAATTAATATGTGGCACTTAAAGCCCCAAAGGGCTCATTGGCCGAGCTTCTCTTCCATTACTGTTGTGCGTCTTAAATTTTGGACAATATTAGAAGGGACCTACTTATTTTAGCCGGTTCCGAACGGCAGAACACTTGTGACATCACTTTTTCTGAGCTTTGTCACAGAGTTCTTTTAGAAGCTTTTTCATGGCAAGTTGTTACTGTCGGAAGAATTGCCAATTGCTTGCCGACAGGTGGATACCGTTCGAAAGAAAAATCTTATCGATATTAAATTTGTTATGCAGCAGCCGGGGATTGAACCACGACCTACAGATCAGAAGGCGAACACACTAACCACTGAGCCACAGCACCCACTTAACTTAAACAAACTTATACTAATTACACATTTACAGATTTTTGACTGCAAACGGAGCCAAATTTCGTGAAGAAAAATGGAAAGAGATAGCGGCGAACCTTATGCTCCTGGGGGGATCTAAAAATATGGTGCGAGCGAGATGGAGGAAGTATTAGAGTGACATAAGGTACTACTATTAATTTTTTGCCGATTAAGATTTTTAATGAAATATTTCGTTTCCATATGCAAAATTTGGTATAAATGTCATTAATTCGTCCAAGCACAACGCTTTAGGGAACCTATATAATTCCTTGAAATGTTCGTTGGTTGTCACCTCAAGGGGATTTTGGTCATCGCGAAGTCTGCGTCTTAACACTCTTAAATAATCCCTAGAATATATTAAATTGTATTTACTGTAATTAAAAATTTACACAACATTTTATAACCTTTGCTCACCTTGAATTCTTTGCGATAATTCTAATAAAATAATTATTCCTGACATGTTTTCTTTACTTATTTCTCTACTTCAACTCATTTGTATCTGAAATTAAATAGCACAGTTGCAATAGTTTCACGAATACATTGGTAATGGAACAAGCTTTTCACACCACGAACCAGAATCACAAAATAAGTGTTTGTGAAAAGACAGAGTGAAAAGAAGTTGTGAAAACGAAAATGAAAACTTTTTTTCACTTCACTTTATCACAGAACGAGAATTGACCCCCTGGTAAATCTACCATCGACCAAATTTTCACACTGCGCCAAATCCTGGAGAAGACCCAAGAAAAACAGATCGACACACACCACCTATTTGTTGATTATAAAGCCGCTTTCGACAGTCCGGTAAGGGATTACCTCTATGCAACAATGTCTGAGTTCGGTATTCCTGCAAAGCTCATTCGACTTTGTAGAATGACACTGCATAACTCCCGTTGTGCACTGAAAATTGGGAAGGACCTCTCCGCATCGTTTAATACCGAACGGGTTTTCAGACAAGGTGATTCGTTATCGTGCGACTTCTTCAATCTTATTATGGAGAAAATAATATGAGCTGCTGATCTACGACATAAAGGCACTATCTTCAAAAAAAGTGCCATGCTGTTGCCGTATGCCGACGATATTGACATAATCGGCATGAACACGCGAGCAGTCAGTACAGCATTCTCAGAGTTGGAGAGAGTCGCGTCGGATGGGTCTTTCGGTGAACGAAGGCAAGACGAAGTATCTAGTGTCAACAAACAAAGAGTCCCGGCGTCTTGGACAGCACGTCACTGTTGCCAACTACGCTTTTGAAGTAGTAAGGGACTTTGTCTATCTTGGAACCAGCATTATCAGCAGTAATGACGTCAGCTTGGAGATATTGCGAAGGATCACTCTTGCAAACAGGTGCTACTTTGGGCTAAGTAAGCAATTGAGAAGTCGAGCCCTCTCTCGAAGAACGAAAACTACACTCTACAAGTCTCTCATCATGCCTATCCCAACATATGGCGCTGAAGCCTGGACAATTTCCACCTTGGATGAGCGAATTCCTGGAGTTTTTAAACCATACAAAGATTCCTATTGACATCAAACAATTGACTGTTAAAATGCATAATGATGGTAAAACTTTGCAAGAAATTGCTGATTGTATATCTAGAACACGATCATCAATCCAGTATGTAATTCAAAATTACAAAAAAACTCTACCGCTAGAAATTTTTTCAGGCAGAGGCCGCCCAAAAATCATTGACGCACGATTGGGAAGAAAAATTGAGCGGCTGGTGAAACTGGATCCAAAATTTAGTGCGGTTCAAATACCAAAAAATATTGAGGAATGCGATAGTGTTCGAGTGAGCTCACAAACTATCCGAAACTTTATTCATCTCAATCAATGTAAGGCATGTGTTCCTCGTAAGAAACCCTTTATTTCTAAGAAGAATGTGAAACGATTGAAATATGCTACAAAATATATAAATAAGCCAGATGACTTTTGGAAAATTGTTATATTCACGGATGAAAGCAAGTTTAATATTTTTGGGTCGGATGGTAGACGATTTGTGTGGCGGAAAACAAATACTGCACTGGATCTGAAAAATCTTAAAGCAACCGTAAAACATAGTGGAGGTGGTGTGCAATGGCAGCTGGAGGTGTTGGAAATCTGACATTTGTTGAAACCACAATGGATAAGCATCAGTATTTGAATATTTTAAGAGAAAATTTAAAAGATAGTGCCACGAAATTGGGGTTAGAAGACGATTTCCGGTTCCTTCACGATAATGACCCAAAGCACAAGTCCACTGTTGTGAAGGAGTGGTTGCTTTACAATGTAAAAGAAGTGATTCCTCATCCCCCCAGAGCCCAGACCTTAACCCCATAGAGCATTTATGGGGAGTTTTAGAAAAAAAAGTTCGGCAACACACAATTACCAACAAACAAATGTTAAAAGAAGTTATTAAAGAGGAATGGCGCAATATTGATACTGAAACCACCTCTATGTTGGCATTATCTATGAAAAATCGTTTAAGAGATGTTATTGCGGCAAAGGGATATCATACCCGCTATTAAAATCACATTTTATATTTAAGTAAGATTTGTTTAAACCCTTTTGTATTTTTATAAAAAAATTAATTCATTAGATCCTGAAATATATTTTTCAAATATATTTTCAAGTGCCTAGTGTACGGACAATTGTTTGAGTCAGTGTGTATATATATATATACAGTATTGTGCAAAACTTCAGCAACTGGCATAGTGCTCTCATTGATTTCAAATTTACTAAAAAATAAAAGCGCTTAGATTGAATGTTTTAATATTTAATTGTTCCTTCATTAAATACATAAAAAACAACAACAACAAAAGTTCGGTATTCTTACGAAATTAACTGTAAACAACAAAAAACAAATTATACTCATATTTCATCTGTGCAAAACTTAAGCAACTCGGAGTGCAAAGGTGTTCGATATTTCTTTGTTCAGAAAATTTCGGAGTTTTTTCTGCTTTGTGCATTAACATTGATCTAACTCAGTACAAAAAAGTCTTTCTTAGCGCACAGTTCTTTCAAACATATTGAAATCCAATATGCAACGTGTCCGTTATAGTCATCAATTTAAGATGAAGGTTATATCGTTATTTAAGGAATGAAAACCACAGAATGACATTGCAAAATCATTAAATATCAACAAATCTATGATATCAAGATGGATACGATTATTTGAAAAAACTGGTAGCGTTACAGATCGAAATTCAGGAGGAAGACCCCAAAAAATTTCTTATAGGGAAGCTATTCAAATTAAAAAATTGATTAAAAAAAATCCGTTCATGTCTTCAAAAGATATAGTAAATACTCTTAATTTAAATGTCGATTCAAGCACAGTAAGAAGGCATTTGATTAAAGTTGGTTTAAAAAGCTACACAGCGGTAAAGAAACCAATGCTTACACCAAAACATGTAAAAAAAAGGTATGTTTGGTTTAATGCCTTCAAAACAAAAACAACAACATATATTTTTTTTTCCAGACTTGACTTTGCTAAGAAGTACGTGGGCTGGTCCATAAAAAAGTGGTTTGGCGTACTGTTCAGTGATGAAGTTAAAATAAATTTATTTAATTCAGACGGAATAATAAGAGTTCGACATGCGAAAGGTGAAGGCCTCAATCCGCGATACTGTAAAAAGACTGTAAAGCATGGAGGAGGGAACGTCATGGTGTGGGCGTGTTTTTCGGGGAGTGGACTTGGTCCGTTGCATAGGATTGACCACAAAATGGACAGATTTATGTATAAGGACATCTTAGAAACTGCAATGTTGCCTTTTGCGGAATGGAATATGCCACTTCGATGGGTGTTTCAGCACGACAATGATCCGAAACACACATCGAAGTTTGTGGAGGATTGGCTACAGTCAAATAAGATTCAAGTGCTTGATTGGCCGGCACAATCGCCCGACTTGAATCCTATTGAAAATTTGTTTTCAATTTTAAAACGAGGCTTGGGCTCAAAGCGCTTTAAAAATAAAGACGAACTATTTTTAGGCCGCAAAACTGAATGGGAAAATATAAATAAATCATATTTAACGAAATTAGTAGCTTCTATGCCCAAAAGGTGTGCTGCAGTAATTAAAAATAAGGTTTACTACACAAAATATTAAAAGTTGCTTAAGTTTTGCACAGATGAAATATGAGTATAATTTGTTTTTTGTTGTTTACAGTTAATTTCGAAAGAATACCGAACTTTTGTTGTTGTTGTTTTTTATGTATTTAATGAAGGAACAATTAAATATTAAAACATTCAATCTAAGCGCTTTTATTTTTTAGTAAATTTGAAATCAATGAGAGCACTATGCCAGTTGCTTAAGTTTTGCACAATACTGTATATATATATATCACTACTTATAAATTATATATTATATATATAATATATATATATATATATATATATATATATATATATATATATATATATATATATATATATCACTACTTATAAATTATATATTATATATATAATATAATATATATATATATATATATATATATATATATATATATATATATATATATATATATATATATATATATATATCACTACTTATAAATTTCGTAACAACAACAATAGAGATTCAATAAAATGTTGTAACTATTGATAATTTTATATGACTGTTGTCGTTGAGTATGTGTACAATAAGTTCGCTTCTATATGTTCATACCCGAACGACTTCTAACCAGTAATTTTGTTATATTTTTTCCTCTAAAACGTTTTTAGACATTTGGCAATTTTTCTTCTGTTCGGTAATATTTTCGCTGCCTTAAGGCCAATACACATATTTTTATTCCTCGGAATCTGAAGAAATTTATCTGTAAGGACAGAAGGTTTAACTACAATTTTAATTTATTATAACTAGCAAAGCGTCGCCGAAATTCATTCGAATTGTTTTTTTATTATATTATAAAAATATATTATATTATTAAATTGACTGATTAGACTTTCACTTAAATTAATTTCAGTTTGAAAAAGTATAGTTGTACATTCAGCAGACCTATTCCAATTGACTCTTTCGTTTAAGCTCTTTCAATAAACTCCACATAAATATCAAAACCGTTTAATATTTCATACTATAAAAAAGCGCTGCAGTGGAGGATAAAACAACTAAAAATTATACGGAAATTTTTTGAATCAGAGTCGCGTTTTCTCATAAACTCCAACATATAACGAATCATTTATTTTAGAGCTCAAGCGAAGAAGATGGACCATAAGTGAAAGAGTCAACTGGAATAGGGTTGCAGGAATAAATTGATTTAAAAATAAATAGAAGTCCGGAATGTTGTTTTTTAGCCACAGTTGACTCGTTTTGCCTTGTAAGCTGGATCAGAGGCCTCTTTGGATCTTCGGGATGAGTTGGGATGCTTCTCTGGATGACCGAGATACACACGATCCTTCTGTTATTATTACGGTGAAGATTTTCTCGTCAGTAAACATAATTTTACTGTGAGCGTACCGGCTGCGTAACGCTTTCGATTTTCGCTTGCGTTTTCCCCCCAATGCGGCCGTGAGCAGGTGTCCAGTGTGTTTCTTGTACGCACTGAGTCCTAAATCTTCATGAACATGGATTTTTGCGAAATTGGCATTTCCCGCGACAAGATTTTCTGTTTTTACAGCGGTTTTCATTCGATTCGTTTCTTCACGGCTTTAATCGCTTTCGGAGTTCTCACAATGCACGGACGGCCGGATTTTTGACGGTCTCGTACTTCACCAGTATCCTCAAACAACTTCACACCACGATACACAAAATTGGGAGTTATTGCAAGCGGTTGCAACGTCCGAACAATATCGACTTTTTCCGTGTTGTTAATCGGTAACGAAAAAATATTCGGTGATGCTGTCTTATTACTATCTGCGAATTTCGGACATACATTACCAGTTATTCTACGCTCAACTATTTTCTACACAATTGCTGGATATTGGCAACGGTATATTATTGCCAAACAAATTCTGCACCAAAGCCTGAATTAATTGGGAATGTCTTCCAGGCCATACTGAATAATTACTTGAACCATAATTTGCTCAGTGAACGTGTTATTTTGTCAGCAAAAAATTTTGATGTTGACTAAATTAACTTTCAGATTCAAATCAATCGACAATGTCGTTGATGAAACCAAGCAGTAAATTATCTAAGTGAATTTTTAAATTCAGTAGATATGCCAGGAATGCCACAATATAAACTTCGTTTGAAGATTGGTTTGCCGATAATTCTGATCCGCAATTTAAACCCACCTAGATTATGCAACAGCACACGTTTCGTAATCAAACGGATCATCGGAAATATTATTGAAATAACCATTTTGAAAGTTAAAAGGAGAAAGAGCTTGGGTTTAGCTGTGAATCCTGTGTATTACATGCCTGAGTCTAGCCGTTAGGTATTTAGTATATGTTGTGGAAAAATAGTACACAACGCTGTCGTCTCTCGATTTGATGAAGTTTGTGCAAAGTTTGGATGTGTGTTCAGGGTCATTATCTTGCTGAAACACGAACACCTCACCTATTACACCGACGACAGATAGAATATCGTTGTTCTGAAGTATTCGGTGATACTGTTACTTGCGCATTATTCCATCGATTTATATAAAATCGCCTATACCGTCATAGCAAAAACAAGCCCAGATCACCATACTGTCACCTCCAAACCACTACGGCAGAACATTCGGCAATTGTTCCCGAAAATTCGAATTTAGATTCATTGGTCCATAACACCTGTTTCTATTAATCCCGGCTCGTAAATCTGGCACAGTCTCTTAATCGGGAACGTGTGCTGGTCATTTGTAACAGACGATCATCCTGTTTGGTTGTTTTTCTGGATTTACCAAAGCGTGCTCTGTCATCTAAAGAGTTCATTTCAGCGTATCTTGTCAATGCTGTGCAAACAAGATATAAACGAAAAAACAAGTTTACTGGTAAGTGCTTAATATGCGACAAAAGAAGGCGCGTGATTACCACCTACGACGGAAGCAACCGAAATCGAGTTTTCCAGGGAAACAAAAGGAAGGTCGTGAAGTAGGCCATCGTAGTAAAGCTGATACTTAATCCCGTCGTACTTGCACCGTGCATAGTAAACATTATTCTCGGGTAAGAAGCCAGAATCATATTGTCAGCCTACGTCTTACGAATGCCTTGCGGGAAGAGTCATGATACACCGAACGAGTTCAAGAAGATTTATGGAACAACACAGATTTTGCATAGATTATAAAAAAAAAATAAAAACAGCAAGGCGTATTGACAAGAAATGGCTAATGAAAGTCCAAGGCATACTGGGCACAATGGCAAAGTATGCACGTAAGAGATGGAATGTGAAGATTTAAAAATCACCAATAATTTTATAGTGTTACCCAAGGCAGATAGGAAGGTATGTTGAGACGGCTGTAGGGTTAAGAATCGATATTTGTCGAACAATCTTTCTAAAGTTTTTAAAAGAATAGATGACAAGGTCATACGTCTACGGAAGGTATTGAAAACGTGGAAAATGTGTTTCCAAGCGAATTTACAGTGTTTCGTCGCTACTAGATGTCCATATTCCGTCTGATTTCACCAGATAGCTTTCACAATGACGGTTTTTCGATAAAATTTTCCGCTTTGGGCTTGTGGCGAGTATCGAATAAGGTACAACCATAAGATGTATGCCGACAGTGACATAGTATGGCGCATTGAATTTCAGCGGATGCGCTGGTCAGTTAAGTCGGACGAATGGCACAACACGCTCCGGCTAAGAAAGTGTTATATTCGGAACCCGCTGGTGGACGACGCAAAAGAGAAAGACCTAACCTCCGGTGGTAAATCATGTCTTGGAGAACTTGTCAGTGCCTGAAATTTTTAACTGGCACCAACTAATGAAGGAAAGAGCTGTCTGGCGAAACATATTAGAGTATATATATACATATATATATATATATATATATATATATATATATATACATATATATATATATATATATATATATATATATATTTATATATATACATATATATATATATATATATATATATATATATACATATATATATATAAATATATATATATATATATATATATATATATATATATATATATATATATATATATATATATATATATATATATATATATATATATATTGTGACGTTTTTATTTTGTGAGCGTTGTGAATCAACCTTGTTCGATCACTGGATTCTGTTAATAATAATTGCAACAGTTATTTTGTACAACAATATACACCAACAATTTATTTAATCAACCATCTATATACAATCCCACTTTAATCTACTTGCAACTTTTGCTTCTAATACTGTACCAATGTTTGCTCAATCACTTTCGGGATTTGATTGATTTGCATTTGTCTACACTGGCTGTATTTATACTCTGTGGTAAGACTCCAGAATCTTCCTTTATCGTAGTCGAGGTTAATCTCTTTCTTTCTCGTTGGCGTGTTCTGATTATCGCCTATTTCTTTTTGTTGACATTCGTTTCGATGCTGCCAACATTTGTGTCACAAGACAATAATGTCAGTCACAATAGTGATGAATAATCAACCATCGATACTTGTTACACTGCCCTCCTCTTAATCTTGTTCGTCCCGAACAAGTTTTTATACTTTTTACACTCCTTGAAATTTTGCTCTTTTATTTCAGGCTCGTTGAATACGATACACTATGTCATTTATCTTTGCCATAATCTCATATGGTCCTTCCCAATGAGTCTGTAGTTTAGGAGACAGGCCTTTCGTTGTGGATTATGAAGCATTACAAGCTCTCATTCATAGAACCCTTTTGAATTTGCTTTCAAGTCATACCTGGCCTTCATCTTATCGCTTATCATCTGCGACCGCTCTCTAATGAACTGATGTACTTCATCCAACTGTTCCCGCTTTTCGCTTTTGTAGTTACCTTCGGCTGATCTCGTTGGTGTTGCGACTCCGAATTTTAAATCAGCTGGCAGTCTTAACTCGTTTCCAAAAATTGCCATTGCCGGTGTAGTAGCCGTCGTATCATGTTGTGCGCATCGATATGCCATGAGGAACATTGTTATATGTACATCCCAGTCTCTTTGGTATTTATCTACGACTTTTCTCAAATATTCCTCCAAGGTACGGTTAAATCGTTCTACCATGCAATCAGATTGTGGATGGAAAGGTGTTGAACGAGTTTTGTCTATACCTAACATACGGCACATCTTTTGGAATACAACTGATTCGAAATTTCGATCATGGTCTGAGTGTAACTCCATCGGTACACTAAAACGAGTAATCTATTGGTTAACTAATACATCCGCAACTGTACTACCTTCTTGATTTGGAATGGGGTATACTTCAGCGCATTTACTGAAGTAATCTATAACCACCAGAACATACTTGTTTCCTGCGTTGCTTATTGGAAATGGTCCAGCTATGTCCATAGCAATTCGCTCAAATGGAGCACCCACGGTGTATTTGTGCATCTTACCTCGACTTTTCTTATTGGGACCTTTGGCCATTGCACATTGCTTACCTTCTGAATCCAATCAACGACATGGTCATGACATCCAGCCCAATAAAATCGTTTCTTTATTTTTTCGACGGTCTTGGTGATTGCCAAATGCCCTCCACTGGAGGCATTGTGATATTCAGTTATCACTTCATTTATTCTTTCCTTGGGTACCACTTGAAGATCATTCGTGAGTTTTTCATCTTCACTTTCCCATGATCGGTAGAAACACCCTCTCGTAAGTACAGGCTTTGCCACTGCGCCCAGTATGCCTTTGCTATTGGACTCTCATTAGCCATTTCTTGCCAAAATATATCTTGGACGTACGCCCTGCTTCTTGTATTCCATAATCTTTACGAGATCTGGGTCGTTCCGCTGATCTTCTTGCACTCGTTCGGTGGTCCATGACTCCCCCGGCAATGTATTCGTAAGTCGTATGTCGACAATGTGCTCCTTACTTTCCACTCGAGAACAATGTTTACATTCCATTTTGCATTTACATCTCATTTCAGCGTATGTTGTCAATGCTGTGCGAACTTCTTTCAATCAAACACCCACAATTTGTGAATTTTTTCATTGAATGACATAATTTTTGCAAAATATCAATTTTTTTTCCATATATTTATTGATTAATTGTATCTTTCTTATTTGGAAATTTACAATTTATATTCAAATCTTAAAAACTATTATAATAGCAATGTGCTTAAGGAATAAAGTCTAATGACCTACTACAAAAATCAAAAAGCAGAGATTTACAATTTACAACTGGATTTTTTTTGTGTATTGACATAAGAAGCTTTCTCTGTAATGTATTGATTTTAGAATCCACAAGCTGTTTCGCCTTTTCATTTGGTTGAAATTCTAGCTTTGCTTTATACTTTTCAATGTTTCGCCGCACTACATCAGAGACGATGGGAATTTATGGGTCCTTGTGAATGTGTATACTTTTGATATACCATGGAGCACCAGTAATTTGTCTGAGCAATTTATTTTGCACTCTCTGAATTTTTTCTACATTTGTAGAACAGGCTGAACTCTAAACCAGGTCTAAACCGTAGCACCAAATAGGTGTTACTATGGCGTTATATATCAGGACATTGTTAGGTAAACTGAGCTTAGAGTTTTTATTAATTAGCCAAAAAAGTTGCTGAGACTTTAATTTTATTTGTAGTTTTTTGCTCTCTATGTGTTTAGTCCATGTTAGTATTCTATTGGTACGATAATGTTGTTCAACTTCACAAAGGGACACGTCTCTTTTCGCAGCGTGAAATTGACGTGGACGCTCTTTGCGTCATTTACTTTGGTGATCCAAATTGCAAGTCACTTTTTAAGGAGATCTAGATATGCGGACAGACTTTTAGATGCGCTTATGTGATCATTATGTGCAGTATAATGTGCGAAAGTAGAAACTACATGATTCGAATGCAGTGGAAGATCAGCAATATATATCAAATATAGGAATGGTTCTACAACACTCCCTTAGGAACGCCAGCCATTATATCAACTTCTCTTGATCTAAAAGAATTGTAATTTAATTTATATTTCCGGCAAAATAAATAAAAACTCTAGAGCTTGTGAGTACTTTCTGGGAGATATTGAGTTATCTTATATATTAAGCCTTCGTGCCACACTTTATCAAAAGCTTGGGATTTTCTAAATGGCGGTTGGTTATCTATAGGAGACTTAAATTTTTTCGTAGCTCTCCATAAAGAAAATTATTTTCTTTTATTACATCGGTTGTAGCTTGCGATCTCTGTTTAATATGTTATACACACTTTAGTTTTAAAATTGTGTTCCTTTAGCGCTTCTTCAATTTCTTTGCGGTCTATACCTGTTATTTTTTGTTTTGATTATTGTTTATAATTTTTTTTTATTGGTTTATTTTTAGTTTATGATCTTGAAACAATACACTATTGTGATGATTATAAAGTGGAGATTTATTTTTTGCCTCTCTATCGCTATGTTCGGGAACATATATACTTATTATCATTGTGAAATTAGCTACAAACAGCGGAGCGAAATAAACACGTTCGCACACTTTACATTCGCACCTATTCATACAATTTGAGCTGTTTTTTCTTTTGATATTTGCCATTTTGGTGGATTAGATTCAGTCTCCAACTGAAGATTATACACATAAGTGATAAATTGTCAGAATATACCGTTATGTTTTTGACTTGTGGTGGCAAACGACCTAAGATAATATTGAAGTATTTTAAAATTGATCAAAAAACGTATCAGGTCTAAATATACTAAAAGAATACTACAAATTAAGCAATTTGAAACTAGTTAAATTTTTTATATCTAAAAAATCACCATATTTTGATCAAATAAAACAACAACAATAAATTATACATGCCAAAAATCATAAGAATAATGTTATTTCATAGAAACAGGTACAATAAAACGGTCCTCATCGAAAAATATATCGAAAAATATAAAATACCAGTCGTTTTTGAAATGTACCCAAACTTTTGTAGGGTAGTGTATTTATATTTATAAATATATAAATACCACATGTAGATTGATTGAACTGCGAAATTAAATTGTAACACTGAGTTCTGTTACTGTGATAATAAATCCAGCTGTCAAACTGTGAATGTTAATTTAAAAGTTTCTGATAGTTTTTAGTTCACGTACTTCTTGTAGATTTTCTCATATCAGAAGTGGGATTCTTTTAATATGGTGAAAATTGACCAACTAAAAGTGGACTAGATTAAAAATCTTCTGGTAGAGATGAATCTATCGTAAACATGTGCAAAGGCGGTACTGTTGGTGAGGCTGGTGAAGACCCATGGTGGTTAAGGGAATTAATTTAGAAGAACACGAGTTCTTTGGGGAAGCTGAGATACACGAAGTTGTGCACGCTGAGGAAGAGATCAAGATGAATTCGATTGGTCAACTCATGGAATTCATGAAATTAAGAAATTAAATCGAAGCTACAAGAAAATGTGTCTCGCATTGACAAGAAGCTTCAAGAAACATCATTTAGCTCGCCAAGAAATCGTAATAAGAGAATTTCAGAAAACAATTGACTACAGACATCAAGAAATTTCTGAAACTATTAATGAGAAAGAACACGAGTACGCCAACTAGAAGCATAAACAACAAAACTGTATGAAGCAGTGTGTCAGGCATTCAAGACAGTAGTTCCGCCTGAAACAAGAACAAGGGCTTAACGTGAAAACAAATTTACTGGTAAATGCTTCATATGCGATAAACAAGGACATATAGCGCGCGATTGCAATCAATCGATTGCGAAGCCTAAAGGAAAAACAAGGAATCAACGCAAAAATAAATTTACTGGTAAATGCTTCCTATGAGATAAATAAGGACATATGACGCGTGATTGCCATCAATCGATTGCGAGGCCTACAGGAAGAACAAGGAATCAACGCAAAAATAAATTTGCTTGTAAGTGCTTCATATGCGACCAAAGAGGGAATTGCTGTGTACGACGCAAGCAACAAATATCAAATTCTCCAGGAATATCGTGATGTTAGTTATCGAGGTAAAGCTGATACTCTATCTCGTCGTCTTGCAAAATGGAATGTAAACATTGTTCTCGAGTGGAAAGCAAGGAGCACATTGTCGATATACGACTTACAAATATATTGCCGGAGGAGTCATGGACCACCGAACGAGAACGTCGAGATTGGTAAGAAATGACTAATGAGAGTCCAATAGCAAAGGTATACTGGGCTCAGTGGGAAAGCCTGCACTTACGAGAATGATTCCGAGCATGGGAAAGTGAAGATGGAAAAATCACTAATGATCTAAATGAAGTGATAGCTGAGTATCACAATGCCTCCAGTGGAGGGCATTTGGGAATCACCAAAACCGTCGAGAAAATAAAGAAACGATTTTATTGTGTTGGATGCCACGACCATGTCGCTGATTGGATTCAGAAGTGTGAACAATATGCAATGGCCAAAAGTTCCACTAGAAAAAGTTAAAGAAAAATGCACCAATGCACCGTAGATGCTCCATTTGAGTGAATCGCTATATATAGCTAGACCATTTTCTACAAACAACGCAGGGAATAAATATGTTTTGGTGGTTCAGTTCAGTTCTTCTGGTTTAGTAATTGGTCTGAAGTAAAGGCCATTTCAAAGCAAGAAGCTAGTATAATTGCGGATGTATTCGTCAACCAGTGGATTACCCGTTTTGGTGTAGCGATGGAGGTACACTCAGAGCAGGGTCGAAATTTCGGATCAGTTGTATTCCAGTTGTATTGTAAGGCCTGTGCATCATCGTTTCGCTCGTACCACCGAACATATCGCTGCTGTAAGTGAAAGTGTTGCCGAAGACCCGAATGTGTCGATTCCTCGTCGTTCTCAGGAATTAGGACTGTCTTACGGCACATTATGGCGTATTTTGCATTTGGATCTACACCTACATCCATATAAAATCCAGCTCACACAACAACTGAAGCCAGCTGACCATTCACAACGTCGTAGATACGTCGAATGGGTGCTTGAACAGGCGGTGGACGGCGATTTTTCGAACAAAATTTTCTTCAGCGACGAAGCACATTTCTCACTCGGTGGGTATGTTAACAAACAAAATTGTCGTATTTGGGGTTCTGAGAATCCTCAAGTAATTGAAGAGAGGCCACTACATCCACAAAAAGTCACTGCTTGGTGCGCTCTTTGGTCCGGAGGTGTGATTGGACCTTACTTCTTCGAAAACGACGATGGAACGACTGTCACCGTCAATTCGGAGCGTTATGGTCATATGATAACCGACTTTTTTTTGCCTGCTATTGAAGAATACGACTTAGAGAATATGTGGTTTCAACAAGACGGTGCCACATGCCACACAACTCGAGCGAATATGGCTTTATTGCAAGAGAAATTTTCTGGCCGCGTAATTTCTCGTCGTGGCGATATCAAGTGGCCACCAAGATCATGCGATTTGACACCGCTTGACTTTTTTTGTGGGTCTACGCGAAAGACCGTGTTTACGCAGATAAACCTTTAACTCTTGAGCACCTAAAAACCAACATTCGTCACGTTATGGCTGAGATACCGTCCAATATGTGTCAAAAAGTGGTCGAAAATTACCTCAAAAGAATCGATGCTTGCAACAATTCGCGTGGTGGTAATTTAAATGATGTAGTACTTCACACATAATGTTAACGTTCAAACTTTATAATAAAAAAGAAATATCATGATAAAAAATATTTTATATGTGTTTTATTTACATTTACTTTTGAAACCGCAAAATGGATAACCCTTTATATATATATATATATATATATATACATATATATATATATATATATATATACATATATATATATATATATATATATATATATATATATACATATATATATATATATCTATATATATATATATATATATATATATATATATATACCAGGTGTATAAGCTTCAATCCGCTGTCTGCTCGTAGATGGCGTTAGTGAGCATATTGATCGACTGTGCATCCTTTTTTGTATGATTTCGACATCTGTTTACATCAATTAGGAAACATCATCAGCGATTTCATACAACATACATTTTCCTCGTATAATCATGTCTAGTTTCGTGCCAGAAAAAGAGCATATGCAGGAAGCTCTACTTTTTTGCTTCAATTTGAAGAAATCTGCTGCTGAGTCGCACTGAATGCTTGTGCAGGCCTATGGCGACAGTGCGCTATCGGAAACCACTTGCAGAGACTGGTTTCAAAAAAGGCCATTTTGGCTTGACCCAATCGCAAAAAATGCTTGCGGAACAGTTAGGTGTTACTCAACAAGCCATTTCCATACGTTTACGAGCCATGGGAAGGTTCAAAAATTTGGAAATGGGTACCCCATGAATTGAACAATAGGCAGATGGAGCGACGCCAAAACACATGCGAAATCTTGCTTGTTAGACAAAAAAGAAAGTCGTTCCTGCATCTTGTGGTGACTTGCGATGAAAAGTGGATATACTTTACTTTAGATATATATACTTTAGAATCCTAAACGAAAAAAATCGTGGGTCTATACCGCCCAACCAGCAACTTCTTCTCCAAGACCAATTCGCTTTGGACGCAAGACGATGCTGTGTGTTTATTGGGATTAGCAGGATGTTATCTACTACGAGCTGTTGAAACCTGGTGAAACTGTCAATGCTCACGGCTACCCCCAACAACTAGTGAAATTGCGCCGTGCTTTGGGTGAAAAAAGGCCTGGTTATAAACAAAGACATGAGAAGCTGGTTTTTCTCCACGACAACGCCCCATCGCACACGTCAAAAGTGGCCCAAAACTACTTGGACACACTCAATTGGGAGGTGCTACCTCATCCCGCTTATTCACTAGACCTGGCCCCTTCTGACTATCACCTATTTTCGTCGATGGGTCACGCGCTCCCCGAACAGCACTTCGATTCGTATGAAGACGTCGGCAAATGGCTTGACGAGTGGTTTGCCTCGAAAAATGAGGAGTTCTTTTGGTATGGTATACACAAATTGCCTGAGAGATGGGAAAAATGTATAGCTAGTGAAGGCAAATACTTTGAATAAATTAATTTTTGGCTTTTTATGAAAAAAAATGTTTTTTTTTTACCGAAAAACAGCAGATTTAAGCTTGTACAACTGATATATATATATATATATATATATATATATATATATATATATATACAGTATGTCTAGAATGAGTTTACACATTGAAAAAAAATCCAAATGTTCAAATTTCTTACCCAAAAACATTAACTTTTATTTCCATATATACACTTTTTTTTATTAGTTACAGATATTTACAGTATTTATAAAAGATTCATGAAAAAAAATTGCAAGTCCACCGCAAAAGAAATGAAAAATACAACAAAAAGAAATTTTACTCAATTTTACAAGTGTCAAAAAACTCTTTTCACAACTATTTTTTTAATTGCTTTATGCAACACTTCAACGACTAACGGTACATTTACAGTTATCTATTTGCGTAAACGCGTTGCAGTGACCCGTTCCTATGATTTTGTTTGTTAGTTTGTGATTAATTTTTGCTTTGTCCACATCATCTGTTTAAATATTGTGTTTTTAAATGCCAGGCAAAAGGTTATCGGCTGAAGTGGTTCAGCTTATATACTACAATCTCCAATTGGGAGAAAATGTGGCGAAGTTATCAGAAATGTTCTCTGTAACACGTAAAACAATTTATAATGTTTAAAATCGAGCTTAAAATGAGGTAGATTGGAGCCAAAGTGTGGAGGTGGCCTTAAGCTTAAAATTACTGATCGGGCAGAGCGCTTAATGATGAGGGAACTGCACAAAAATCCACAAATTTCGACCAGAACGCTTGCGGAGAAACTCAAGGAAGAGTTTCGACACATAATTCCTACTGTTAAATTTGGAAAAATGTTCATTATGATTTGGGGATGTATCTCAAGCAGAGGAGTAGGAGAATTGGCTTTTATAGAGTCAACCATGGACGCACAACATTATTTAGGCATTTTGAAGTCATTTAATCAGTAGTGCGAAAAAATGTGGGTTCATCAGAGAGGGCAAACCGAATTTCAAATTTTATCAAGATAATGACACAAAGCATAAGGCGAGTAGGCTGCGACTGTGGCTTCTTTATAACTGCGGTAAAGTTATGGATACACCAGCCCAAAGTCCAGACCTTAACCCTATTGAAAATCTGTGGGTCTACTTAAAGAAAAAAGTGGCTAAAAGGCAACCTAAAAACCGTACAGCAGTTAAAACTGCTATATTGGAAGAGTGGTAAATTATACCGAGCAATTATGGATTAAAAAAATTGGTTTATTTTATGAATAAACGGCTACAATCCGTGATAGATGCTAAAGGTGGCCATACTAAATACTAAATATTTTACTTGATTAAATTTTAACTAATAAATATTATAAAAAAAAACTTTGTATCGTTTGTGAAAAGAGTTTCTTGACACTTATAAAATTGAGTAAAATTTATTTTTGTTGTATTTTTCTTTTCTTTTGCGTAGAACTTCCAATTTTTTTTCATGAATCTTTCATAAATACTGTAAATATCTGTAACTAATAAAAAAAATTTGTATATGGAAATAAAAGTTAATATTTTTGGCTAAGAAAGTTGAAAATTTGAATTTTTTTCAATGTGTAAACTCATTCTTGACATACTATATATATATATATATATATATATATATATATATATATATATATATATGTATATATATATATATATGTATATATATATATATATGTATGTATATATATATATATGTATATATATATATATATGTATATATATATATATGTATGTATATATATATATATATATATGTATATATACATATATATACACATATATATATATATATATATGTATATATATATATATATATATATATATATATATATATATATATATATATAGTGGGTGCCGTAGCTCAGTGGTTAGTGTGTTCGCCTTCTGATCTGTAGGTCGTAGTTTAATACCCGGCTGATGCATAACAAATTTAATATCGAAAAGATTTTTCTTTCGAACGGTACCCACCTGTCGGCAAGCAATTGGCAATTCTTCCGAAAGTAACAACTTGCCATGAAAAAGCTTCTAAAAAGAACTCTGTGACAAAGCTTAGAAAAAGTGATGTCACAAGTGTTCTTCCGTTCGGAACCGGCTAAAATAAGTAGGTCCATTCTAATACTGTCCAAAATTTAAGACGCACAACAGTAATCGAAGAGAAGCTCGGCCAATGAGCCCTTTGGGGCTTTAAGTGCCACATATTTATTTTTTTTTATTTTATATATATACATATATGTATATATATATTGAAATTTATATGATATTCTTTAAAACCCCAAGTTTCGTCTAAAAATAAACAATGTCCGAAATTTCAAATTTTTTGTTATTTCCGTTTGTTTATAAAAATAAATATAAAATAAATATAAATATAAATAAATATAAATATAAATATAAAAATTTTAAACAATTGCATATTATCTATGAAAAAAAAAATTTACTTAATTTCAGTTTTTCGGAATTCATAAGTTGTAAGTGTGTCACTTACAAATACGTGTCGGTTTATTTTGCATCCAGAGCGCGAAAAAAATATATCAGTAAAAATGCATTTTTCAGTAGGTTATAGACTAAAAAAATTGAAGAAAGATTCAAAAACAATTATAAAAAAGCAAAAAAGAAATTAAATTAACATATACTCAGTGAACTCAGAAAATGCAAGTTCGAGAGCGAAAGCTACCATGCAAAACTCGACTGTCACTAATAGTACATGCGAGCATTCCCTATAAAAAAATCTTAGAATGAAATATTATGCAATTTTTTTATTTCGTTTAATATTCTTACTTCCTCGCACACATTGCATGCATGTAGACGGTGAAATTTAGATGACAGCAAAATGAGCAAATGAAAGGTATATTAATAGAAAGTAGAGCAATTGCAAAAGATTCCTCTGGATTTCTGGAACAAAAGAAACAAAACAGTGTTGCCCAATAGATTTTTTCGTTCTCACATTTAGTTAACTACAAAGTTTCTGTATGAAGAAAGAGTGTATATTCTATACTCTCAAAAAAAATATATGTGGCACTTATAGTCCCGAAGAGCTCCTTGGCCGAGCTTCTCTTCCATTACTATTGTGCGTGTTAAATGTTGGACAGTATTAGAAGGGACCTGCTTATTTGCTTGTTTGAAGTGAGTTACGACGCATATTGTACATTATAGTTTTTGTTGCTTTACATGACTGACACTGATGTTTTACATTACTGAGTCTTCCAACGCAGCCATTTTGTACGTTTATTTTCTAGCGATTTATAGTATTTTTTGCTTATATGACAATGTATGTAATGTAACATAGAAAGGAAAAATGAATATTTGCAGTATTCTCACTTATAGTGCATTTAAATTTAATTAATTCCCCTACTGCGAAATTCTACGTACAATAATTTAAAACTGACATGTGGCACCACAGCAATCGTTAGTTACAGTTATTTGTGAATTGTGCGACTTAAAGTTTCGAAATTTTATAAATAAAGTAAATTATATTAAAAATAAAAGTATTGTGTGTTATTTCGGCATAAGTGCAGAATACGGACTAACTCAGAAAGTAAAAATAATAAATTGCCTCGGATAGAGCTTCGTTTTGTGGATATAAAAAATAAAAAATTTGTCTCCGCAAATGCCCATACAAGGCGTGGTCATGGTCAAAGTTCAAAATTGAGGTCGAGATTACTCGAGAGACAAGCAAATTTTTTCTACAATATGGGTATCAAAACACAGGTAATTTTAATTTCTTTTTACAGGTATATAATATTTTATATGAATTTTTAACTTTTTAAATGTTATGAAGAAATTTATAAATTTTTTATAAAAAACTTGTAAAAACCGATTTTTTTTTCGAAAAAGTCTCCCATTAACCTATCAAAAATTATATATTATTTTAAAGATCATAGGATTACCTTTCCAATGGTATATAAAACATATTTTTTCAAGAATTTTTATATATTTTAAATATATTTTTTTATGATCATATTTTCGCTATAGCAAATATGTGCACAGAGGAATAGTGAGACAGTTATAATCATAGCGGTAGACATAGACAAAAGAATTAAGGAAAAATAGGATGAAATAGAATAATTAACTAATTCTTTTATTAAAATACTATTGGTCGCAAAGCCGGCGTCGGGCCTGTAAAGGTTATTTTTTTTGCGCCCGGCCGAAGGCCGGCTATCAAAAAAGCTTTTATCCTAAAACACTGTAGGTTGCGAAGCCGGCGTCGGGCCAATAAGGGTTATTTTTTTGCGCCCGGCCGAAGGCCGGCTATCAAAAAAGCTTTTATCATAAAATACTGTTGGTTGTGATACTGATTTTGAAGACATGCAGGTAATTGTATCGAAAGCCGTCCATATTGGAAACACTTGATGAAGTATCAGCTTGAAAACAATTTTTTAAATGCATACAAATTCTTGAGAAATAAAGGTAAAGGTAATTGCATAGGCTTTAGTATGGTGCTAAATTCGATAGGTAAATAAGGCTTATTTTCGAAAAAAAAAATTGGTTTTTGAAAAAAAAAATTTTTAATTTATAGTTTTGATAATAACTTTAAAAATGTGAAAAATAGGTATTAAATTATATATATCAGTAGAAAGGTATTTAAAAACCTTTCCTATGATACCCATATTGTGAAAAAAAATTGCGTGTTTATCAAATAATCTCTGCCTCAATTTTGAACTTTGACCTTGAACCACGCCTTGTATGGACATTTGCGGAGACAAATTTTTTATTTTTTATATTCACAAAACGAAGCTATCCGAGGCAATTTTTTATTTTTTTTTACCTTATGAGTCCGTATTCTGCACTTGTTTCGTTATTTCTATAGTAAATACTGCATTATCTAATTTAAAATAAAAAAGGTACTTAATAAAATCAGCTAAGTGCAGAAAAAAAGAGTGCGGAAGAAGCGCGGTTAAATATAACAAGCTGTCACAGCTTGCCGAATCCGGAGGAAATCCAATGCCACCAAAAATACACTAGATCCTAGCGTAGAAAGATCCATTTCCATTTTCATTTTCCGACTCTGAATGCGGAAAATGAATTAACCAAAATATCAAGTGAAGAATAGTGCAAACAAGTAAAGCTGTTGGCACTTCAAAATAATGTCTCGCAGGCTGCATTGAGTGCCTTGCTTTGTGTTCGCAGAAAAATTGGTGTTAATGATTTGCCATTGTCAGCGAAAATTTTTTTTCATACAAATAAATAGAAAGCATAATTTCAGAAAAATTCTGGAGAGTTTATGTACATTGACATTCACAAATCTTATTGTTTTCCGTTTTTAAAAGAAAATAGTGAAATTTTAATAGATGTTGGAATTGATGGATTAAAGTTATTTAAAAGTTCGAGCAAAGTTTTATGACAGATTCTTGGTTCAATTGTTGAATTTCCAAACGAAAATCCGTTTACTATTGCCTGCTTCTCAGGAAAAGAAAAGCCAATTAACGTAGATTTTATGAAAGATTTTTGTCATGAAGTGGTTTTTTTGAGACGAAATGGCTTGAAAGTTGGTCTGCAAAGCCCCACTTTAAAAAGATTTAATGTTCACTTGTTTATTTGCGATTCTTTTGTGACCGGCGTTCAAGATCACAACGGGAAAAATAGCTGACCAAAATGTTGTCAAATAGACAGCTATTTAAACAAACGAGCATGCTTTTCAAAGGAGATAAGTGATTTAAGAACAGATATATCGTTTAAAAATAAAGTTGGCCAAGTTAATTTTAATAAACAATTTTTAATCCTGGTTAATCCGTTTTTCATCAATACATGCACTAGTTTTATTAACACTCCTAGTTAATAAAACTAGTGCATGTATTGATGAAAAACGGAAATGAGAGTCAAATGAATACTAAGTTTAACCACTTTTACGTTTAGGTGCCAGCTGAATTCGGAAGTGTGCCAAATACCGGCAATTTTTGTTATATGAGAATATTCATTTTAAAAAATTGCATTAATGATGATCTATTTTATCATTTAATTTTATTGCATGCCAGTATATGTATTCTCTGTTTTGAAAGCTCCAACAAAACGGAAAAGAACGTAGTTCAACAGTTGTTGGAAGAATTTATTAGTCTATTTGGAAATATATATGGAGATCATTTTATAAGTTTTAACATTCATGGTTTACTTAATTTGTTTGAAAATTGGCAATTGTTCGGGCAGTAACATTTTGCGAAAAATTCTTGTTAATAGAGTTCTGTGGCAAAACTAAGTTAAAGTGATGTCACAAAGGTTTTACTGTTCGGAATAGGCTAATATAAGTAGGTTCCTTATAATGTTGTCTAAATTTAACACGCATAGCAGTATTGGAAGAGAAGTTTGCTGGTATCACAATGGGTCTTTCTGGCCTAAGTGTGTCCTCTCAGAGAGAGGCCAGCCATATAACCTAACCTAACCTGATTGTGCTAAAGAAATTGAACCTCTAGATTCTTTTTCCGCCTATAAATTTTAGTTTTCAAACTTCAGCACTTTAAAAAAGTTATAAGAAGTCCCACTAATATTTTAGAACAACTGTTTTTAAGACTTGAAGAACGTAAACATTTAAATGTAGAAATAAATTAAAATCGGGTTATTTATAATTAACTCAAAAAAAAAACTCGCTTTGTTTTAGCCGAACTACAGGACCTTTTAAAGTTACAAAATCTCTTGTAGGATCTGGAGAAGAATTACTTAGTGGGCATAAGTTTAAGCAAATATAAATTACTTTGATGAAGTTCTTGAATCTTTTTCTGCACTTGGTATTTGGTTGCAAGCGAACCTAATAATGAAAAAATGAAAATTTCCAAAGCTCAAATTGCGTACAAATATTTTTGTGTACCTGTTGACATTAACTTCATTTTAATCCCAATTTTGCATCACCTCTTTCACAAGTTTGCAAACTAGTTACATTACATAAACAATTCATAGTAATATTGAGTCGTTCAAAAAGTATCCGCGTCCTTCACAAAAAATGTAGCCTGAAATTTCACCTTTCAAACACGTGTTCGTACTTCTTAAATATCAAATTGTATCGTATTCTACTAAAATTATATTTTATCTTTCCAATGTCTCGCATACATAGGATTCTTTTTGAGAAAATGGACGACATGGACATTGACATTTTTAGAAACTCCCCTCCGGCCACATCCACAACTAAGCGAGCAATTAAGAAAAGATTCCCCTTATCAACCAACTTGAACTCACGAGGTAAATTTGGATTTTTAAAAAGTACAAATGCATATGTCGCTTTTTAATACAATCTCTAATTTTAGTATTAAGCTCAATCTCTGCCCAGAGAGAGTTAGCTCCAAACAGATATTGAAAATCTAGATAGTGAAGACAATGTTCGCGCTGATTTGGAAGAGCTCTACGTCACGACAAAATTGGCTATACAATCGCACCTAGGTTCAGTGGCAAATATTCTGAATACCGAAATTTTATAACTTCGTTCAAACAAATTATTGACCGTGAGTTGAGCCTATCTAATATAGGAAGTTGGACCACCTACGATACTGTCTACAAGGTCAAGCTCTAGAAACGGTAAATGCTTTCCAAGTAAGTAATGAAAATTACCCCAAAACTTTAGAGAGGATCAACATGCATGTTAACAACGCTACTGATGGTCGCGAAACTAAATTTGAAGACATACAGGTAATTCTGTCGAGTCATCAATATTGAAAAAATTTCAAGAAATATCAATTTTAAAAAAATATTAAAAATACATAAGCATTTTCTAAAAAGATGTTTTATATACCATTGAAAAGGCCTTGTATGGCCTTGAATATGGTTCCAAATTTTTTATAGGTCAATAGTGATTATTTTCGAAAAAAACATTAGTTTTTGAAAAAAAAAATTAAAAATTTTTTATTTTGATCATAACTTTTAAAATTTTCAAAATAGGCTATAAATGTTATATATCACAACAGAGACCCTTTTTTTATACCCATATTGTAAAAAACATGCAAATTTATTGAGTAATTTTGATTGCAAGTTTGAAATTTGAGCTTTAGCCACGCTCATTTGGGCGTTAGCGAGAAACAATTTTTGGGTTTTTATATTCACAAAAATAGGCTCTATACGAAGAACCAAATTTTTTTTGTTTTCCTTTAAATGGGCTCTTCTGTACTTATGCCCAATATTGCCATCTTTGTAAAATTTGCGATCAACTTCAAAGGATGCTGCTGTGCATACGCAAGTGAATAACTTTCAGTGGACAATATAATCCTTCGTACGGCTAAGGTTTTAGTTCGTGATGCTTCGGTTGGCTACAGGCTTGGGAGAGTTTTGTTGGATTCTTGGTCCCAAGTCAACTTTATAACAGATACCTTTTCTCAAAAGCTGCAAGTACCCAGAAGTAAATATAATATTGCTATTTACAGCATTGGAAGCACACCAACCAACATTAAGTACAAAACTTCAACCACCATAAAATCGCGATCAACTGGATTTGAGTTGTCTTTGACATTCTGCGTGACATCTCACATAGCTTATTTGCTTGTTTGAAGTGAGTTACGACGCATATTGTACATTATAGTTTTTGTTGCTTTACATGACTGACACTGATGTTTTACATTACTGAGTCTTCCAACGCAGCCATTTTGTACGTTTATTTTCTAGCGATTTATAGTATTTTTTGCTTATATGACAATGTATGTAATGTAACATAGAAAGGAAAAATGAATATTTGCAGTATTCTCACTTATAGTGCATTTAAATTTAATTAATTCCCCTACTGCGAAATTCTACGTACAATAATTTAAAACTGACATGTGGCACCACAGCAATCGTTAGTTACAGTTATTTGTGAATTGTGCGACTTAAAGTTTCGAAATTTTATAAATAAAGTAAATTATATTAAAAATAAAATTATTGTGTGTTATTTCGGCATAAGTGCAGAATACGGACTAACTCAGAAAGTAAAAATAATAAATTGCCTCGGATAGAGCTTCGTTTTGTGGATATAAAAAATAAAAAATTTGTCTCCGCAAATGCCCATACAAGGCGTGGTCATGGTCAAAGTTCAAAATTGAGGTCGAGATTACTCGAGAGACAAGCAAATTTTTTCTACAATATGGGTATCAAAACACAGGTAATTTTAATTTCTTTTTACAGGTATATAATATTTTATATGAATTTTTAACTTTTTAAATGTTATGAAGAAATTTATAAATTTTTTATAAAAAACTTGTAAAAACCGATTTTTTTTTCGAAAAAGTCTCCCATTAACCTATCAAAAATTATATATTATTTTAAAGATCATAGGATTACCTTTCCAATGGTATATAAAACATATTTTTTCAAGAATTTTTATATATTTTAAATATATTTTTTTATGATCATATTTTCGCTATAGCAAATATGTGCACAGAGGAATAGTGAGACAGTTATAATCATAGCGGTAGACATAGACAAAAGAATTAAGGAAAAATAGGATGAAATAGAATAATTAACTAATTCTTTTATTAAAATACTATTGGTCGCAAAGCCGGCGTCGGGCCTGTAAAGGTTATTTTTTTTGCGACCGGCCGAAGGCCGGCTATCAAAAAAGCTTTTATCCTAAAACACTGTAGGTTGCGAAGCCGGCGTCGGGCCAATAAGGGTTATTTTTTTGCGCCCGGCCGAAGGCCGGCTATCAAAAAAGCTTTTATCATAAAATACTGTTGGTTGTGATACTGATTTTGAAGACATGCAGGTAATTGTATCGAAAGCCGTCCATATTGGAAACACTTGATGAAGTATCAGCTTGAAAACAATTTTTTAAATGCATACAAATTCTTGAGAAATAAAGGTAAAGGTAATTGCATAGGCTTTAGTATGGTGCTAAATTCGATAGGTAAATAAGGCTTATTTTCGAAAAAAAAAATTGGTTTTTGAAAAAAAAAATTTTTAATTTATAGTTTTGATAATAACTTTAAAAATGTGAAAAATAGGTATTAAATTATATATATCAGTAGAAAGGTATTTAAAAACCTTTCCTATGATACCCATATTGTGAAAAAAAATTGCGTGTTTATCAAATAATCTCTGCCTCAATTTTGAACTTTGACCTTGAACCACGCCTTGTATGGACATTTGCGGAGACAAATTTTTTATTTTTTATATTCACAAAACGAAGCTATCCGAGGCAATTTTTTATTTTTTTTTACCTTATGAGTCCGTATTCTGCACTTGTTTCGTTATTTCTATAGTAAATACTGCATTATCTAATTTAAAATAAAAAAGGTACTTAATAAAATCAGCTAAGTGCAGAAAAAAAGAGTGCGGAAGAAGCGCGGTTAAATATAACAAGCTGTCACAGCTTGCCGAATCCGGAGGAAATCCAATGCCACCAAAAATACACTAGATCCTAGCGTAGAAAGATCCATTTCCATTTTCATTTTCCGACTCTGAATGCGGAAAATGAATTAACCAAAATATCAAGTGAAGAATAGTGCAAACAAGTAAAGCTGTTGGCACTTCAAAATAATGTCTCGCAGGCTGCATTGAGTGCCTTGCTTTGTGTTCGCAGAAAAATTGGTGTTAATGATTTGCCATTGTCAGCGAAAATTTTTTTTCATACAAATAAATAGAAAGCATAATTTCAGAAAAATTCTGGAGAGTTTATGTACATTGACATTCACAAATCTTATTGTTTTCCGTTTTTAAAAGAAAATAGTGAAATTTTAATAGATGTTGGAATTGATGGATTAAAGTTATTTAAAAGTTCGAGCAAAGTTTTATGACAGATTCTTGGTTCAATTGTTGAATTTCCAAACGAAAATCCGTTTACTATTGCCTGCTTCTCAGGAAAAGAAAAGCCAATTAACGTAGATTTTATGAAAGATTTTTGTCATGAAGTGGTTTTTTTGAGACGAAATGGCTTGAAAGTTGGTCTGCAAAGCCCCACTTTAAAAAGATTTAATGTTCACTTGTTTATTTGCGATTCTTTTGTGACCGGCGTTCAAGATCACAACGGGAAAAATAGCTGACCAAAATGTTGTCAAATAGACAGCTATTTAAACAAACGAGCATGCTTTTCAAAGGAGATAAGTGATTTAAGAACAGATATATCGTTTAAAAATAAAGTTGGCCAAGTTAATTTTAATAAACAATTTTTAATCCTGGTTAATCCGTTTTTCATCAATACATGCACTAGTTTTATTAACACTCCTAGTTAATAAAACTAGTGCATGTATTGATGAAAAACGGAAATGAGAGTCAAATGAATACTAAGTTTAACCACTTTTACGTTTAGGTGCCAGCTGAATTCGGAAGTGTGCCAAATACCGGCAATTTTTGTTATATGAGAATATTCATTTTAAAAAATTGCATTAATGATGATCTATTTTATCATTTAATTTTATTGCATGCCAGTATATGTATTCTCTGTTTTGAAAGCTCCAACAAAACGGAAAAGAACGTAGTTCAACAGTTGTTGGAAGAATTTATTAGTCTATTTGGAAATATATATGGAGATCATTTTATAAGTTTTAACATTCATGGTTTACTTAATTTGTTTGAAAATTGGCAATTGTTCGGGCAGTAACATTTTGCGAAAAATTCTTGTTAATAGAGTTCTGTGGCAAAACTAAGTTAAAGTGATGTCACAAAGGTTTTACTGTTCGGAATAGGCTAATATAAGTAGGTTCCTTATAATGTTGTCTAAATTTAACACGCATAGCAGTATTGGAAGAGAAGTTTGCTGGTATCACAATGGGTCTTTCTGGCCTAAGTGTGTCCTCTCAGAGAGAGGCCAGCCATATAACCTAACCTAACCTGATTGTGCTAAAGAAATTGAACCTCTAGATTCTTTTTCCGCCTATAAATTTTAGTTTTCAAACTTCAGCACTTTAAAAAAGTTATAAGAAGTCCCACTAATATTTTAGAACAACTGTTTTTAAGACTTGAAGAACGTAAACATTTAAATGTAGAAATAAATTAAAATCGGGTTATTTATAATTAACTCAAAAAAAAAACTCGCTTTGTTTTAGCCGAACTACAGGACCTTTTAAAGTTACAAAATCTCTTGTAGGATCTGGAGAAGAATTACTTAGTGGGCATAAGTTTAAGCAAATATAAATTACTTTGATGAAGTTCTTGAATCTTTTTCTGCACTTGGTATTTGGTTGCAAGCGAACCTAATAATGAAAAAATGAAAATTTCCAAAGCTCAAATTGCGTACAAATATTTTTGTGTACCTGTTGACATTAACTTCATTTTAATCCCAATTTTGCATCACCTCTTTCACAAGTTTGCAAACTAGTTACATTACATAAACAATTCATAGTAATATTGAGTCGTTCAAAAAGTATCCGCGTCCTTCACAAAAAATGTAGCCTGAAATTTCACCTTTCAAACACGTGTTCGTACTTCTTAAATATCAAATTGTATCGTATTCTACTAAAATTATATTTTATCTTTCCAATGTCTCGCATACATAGGATTCTTTTTGAGAAAATGGACGACATGGACATTGACATTTTTAGAAACTCCCCTCCGGCCACATCCACAACTAAGCGAGCAATTAAGAAAAGATTCCCCTTATCAACCAACTTGAACTCACGAGGTAAATTTGGATTTTTAAAAAGTACAAATGCATATGTCGCTTTTTAATACAATCTCTAATTTTAGTATTAAGCTCAATCTCTGCCCAGAGAGAGTTAGCTCCAAACAGATATTGAAAATCTAGATAGTGAAGACAATGTTCGCGCTGATTTGGAAGAGCTCTACGTCACGACAAAATTGGCTATACAATCGCACCTAGGTTCAGTGGCAAATATTCTGAATACCGAAATTTTATAACTTCGTTCAAACAAATTATTGACCGTGAGTTGAGCCTATCTAATATAGGAAGTTGGACCACCTACGATACTGTCTACAAGGTCAAGCTCTAGAAACGGTAAATGCTTTCCAAGTAAGTAATGAAAATTACCCCAAAACTTTAGAGAGGATCAACATGCATGTTAACAACGCTACTGATGGTCGCGAAACTAAATTTGAAGACATACAGGTAATTCTGTCGAGTCATCAATATTGAAAAAATTTCAAGAAATATCAATTTTAAAAAAATATTAAAAATACATAAGCATTTTCTAAAAAGATGTTTTATATACCATTGAAAAGGCCTTGTATGGCCTTGAATATGGTTCCAAATTTTTTATAGGTCAATAGTGATTATTTTCGAAAAAAACATTAGTTTTTGAAAAAAAAAATTAAAAATTTTTTATTTTGATCATAACTTTTAAAATTTTCAAAATAGGCTATAAATGTTATATATCACAACAGAGACCCTTTTTTTATACCCATATTGTAAAAAACATGCAAATTTATTGAGTAATTTTGATTGCAAGTTTGAAATTTGAGCTTTAGCCACGCTCATTTGGGCGTTAGCGAGAAACAATTTTTGGGTTTTTATATTCACAAAAATAGGCTCTATACGAAGAACCAAATTTTTTTTGTTTTCCTTTAAATGGGCTCTTCTGTACTTATGCCCAATATTGCCATCTTTGTAAAATTTGCGATCAACTTCAAAGGATGCTGCTGTGCATACGCAAGTGAATAACTTTCAGTGGACAATATAATCCTTCGTACGGCTAAGGTTTTAGTTCGTGATGCTTCGGTTGGCTACAGGCTTGGGAGAGTTTTGTTGGATTCTTGGTCCCAAGTCAACTTTATAACAGATACCTTTTCTCAAAAGCTGCAAGTACCCAGAAGTAAATATAATATTGCTATTTACAGCATTGGAAGCACACCAACCAACATTAAGTACAAAACTTCAACCACCATAAAATCGCGATCAACTGGATTTGAGTTGTCTTTGATTTGTGTCAGGTCGATATCAAGGGCCTCCCAGCGCGTAAATATCGACATGTTTGTTGGCATATGATGAAACATTGGATAAAAAAATAGAGCATTTGTAGAAGATAAAAGAATTTTCTAATACTGTGGATATGTGGACTCGTGAGCAACACAGTTGTGAACGTTTGTACACTCACACGGTATACAAAAATCGCGATGGCAGGACAGTGGTTAGCTTACCATTAAAAGATGATCCTATATAATTAGGAAATTTAGACAACATGACATTGAGAAGATTTATAGCTCAAGAACATCGTTTATCACACTGGCCAGATCTCCAGGCACAATATGTGGCATTTATGGCTGAATATGAGAATTCGGGCCATATGAGTATTGTAAGTGATCCGAATATAAATGAAGCTCGCTATTACATACCACATCACTGTGTTTAAAGACCATCTAGCACAACAACAAAATTAAGGGTTGCTTCCGACGCTTCTTGTCGTACTACTCCGCAAAAATCGCTCAATGAAATTCAAATGGTCGGACTGACTCTTCAGAATGATTTAATAATGCTTCTTCTCCTCGTATACATCGCTACACTCTTACTGCTGACATTGTAAAAATGTACAAACAAGTACTAATTGTTCCAAAAGATCGCAAGTGTCAATATATGTATATATTTGGAGAAATTCGCCTGACACAGGAATTCGCACCTATCAGCTTAAAACAGAGACTTATGGAACGGCTGCGGCGCCATATTTAGCTGTGCGAAATTTAATATATATAGCTGATCAACAAGCCTCTCAATATGTGTTTTATGTGTTGCTGACACCCTCAATGAGTTATCTCGTATTAAGCATGAAGTAACACAGCTGCTAAAACTGGCCATTTCGAACTAGCAAAGAGGCATTCCAATCATGAGGGCTATAGAGATGAAAAGGCTGCCAAGGAATTAAAATCTGATACCTCGTGGAGTGGACAAGCCCGGTAATGTTTCTGTTCGTATTCTCTCTACAAGATCAAGAGTTGCACCAATTTAAAAAAAAAAAATCGCTGCCAAAACTAGAGAGTTATAGTGATCTACTTCTTGTTCGACTAATTGCGAAGGTAAAATCAATTTTTTGTAATTGTAGTTTTGATATTTATCTCTGGAAAAACTTACAAATCGTGCTGCACTGCCTCAAATGACCTTACAGTCGATTATAAATGCAGATACGTTCTAAGTCACTGTAATCCACACACTTGACCTAATTGATAAATGCAGCTCATATGTTCGCACTGTGCGACTAATTGCTTGGATGTTTGATTTTTATTTTTCTATACGTAAATCGTTGCAAATCAAACATGAAATAAGACCCCTTTCCCCTCAGGAGCTACAAAATGTCGCACTATATGGAATATACAATAAGAATATTTTGCTGAAGATATTCGTCTACTAAATAGAGAATTAGCAGTAACTGGTGAACTGCGATATTTAAATCTATTCATCGATGATAGTGGATATTTTCCGTTGCTGACGGTTGGCGAGCGACTTGAATTAGCCGACTTACCAGAAACTCGCAAACACCCTATTTTACTACCTCGCAGGTGCGAATTTGTTGCACGCTACGTGTGGTATTTACACCTCAAAATCCATCACGCAGAGTCTAAAGCATTGGTACGAGGGCGGAGTGATAATGAAGCTAAGTAGGAAAAAAACATTTTTTTTTCAAAAACCATTTATTCCTCAACATAGTCTCCTTTTACTTCGACAAACTTAGTAAGACGATATTCCAACTTTTTTATACCATCTGAATAATACGATTTCGGGAACCCCTCAAAATACGCGCTTTTTTCTTCTTTAAATGTATCGTGCAATGATGCACGATAATACTTTCCTGTGATTGTGGATCCCTTTTCAAGATAATCTATAAGCAATATTCCGAGTGCATCCCAAAATACAGTGGCCATAACCTTGCCAGCCGATTTCACTGTCTTCGCCTTCTTCGAAGCACTTCCACCAGTTTCCACCCATTGTTTCGATTGATTTTTGGTTTCAGGTGTGTAGTGGTGAACCCACTTTTCATCAACAGTTATTAATCGGCGCCAAAAATTAACAAGATTACGCTTTATCATGTCCAAACACCGCTGTGAAGTGGTCTCTTGGACTCGTTTTTGTTCGACACTGAGCAAACGCGGTTCCCATCTTGCCGATAGCTTTTTCATATGCAAATGTTCATGCAAAATGTTGAACACACGTTCATATGAGATGTTTACCATTTCAACAATCTCACGCAACTTGACTCGGCGATCATTCATAACGATATCGAGGATTTTCTTGATATTTTCTTCAGTAACCACCTCTTTTGGCCTTCCTGTTGATGATATTGTTGCAATGCTTGTTCGGCCGCGTTTAAATTCAGCAATCCAATATTTTACCATGTAATCTGACGGAGCAGACTCACCGTAATGTTTATCGAGCCTTTCTTTTGTCTCTTTCGCCGTTTACCCTTTCAAATAATAGTGTTTAATCACTGCACGAAATTGGCTTTTTTCCATTTTTCAAGAAACACAAAAGTTGGTTACTTTAAACGACCACAACAAATAAACTAATCGATGAATTTGGGTGAAATTTTAACAGCTGATGTTTGACAGATCGCAATTAAAAAAAAAAAGGTTTTTGTGTTTGTGCTGCCTTTTTCGTACTTAGGTAGCTTCTTTATCAATCCGCCCTTGTAGCTCTTATTCGCCTTGAGGTTTGGATAATAAATACACAAGATATTGCCAGTCAAGTGATAAGAAGTTGCATTTACTGTATGCGGTACAAACCAAAACTATTGCAGCAACACCTTCACGTCCTTTTGCTCGGTGTGGTGTTGACTTTTGCGGCTCAGTCGATGTATATCTGTGTATTAGGGCAAGGCCGTATAAAGCCTACATCTCCATTTTTATTTGCTTGGCTAGTAAAGCAGTACACATTGAGCTTGTGACGGACTTATCAACCAATGCCTCTCTAGCATCACTTAGACGACTGATCGCTCGTAGAACGGTTCCGAACGGCAAAACCCTTGTGACATCACTTTTTCTGAGCTTTGTCACAGAGTTCTTTTACAACCTTTTTCATGGCAAGTTGTTACTGTCGGAAGAATTGCAAATTGCTTGCCGACAGGTGGGTACCATTCGAAAGAAAAATCTGTTCGATATTAAATTTGTTAAGCATCAGCCGGGGCCACCCACCCACCGGTAGATGCTGTAGCTCAGTGGTTAGTGTGTTGGCCCTTTGATCGTGGTCGTGGTTCAATCCCCGGCTGATGCATAACAAATTTAATATCGAACAGATTTTTCATTCGAACGCTATCCACCTATCGGTAAGCAATTGGCAATTCTTCCGACAGTAACAACTTGCCATGAAAAAGCTTCTAAAAGGGCATTAGGATACTATAGTTAATTATTGCACTAATGAATTCAAAAATTTTCATTTTATTCCTCCCAGAGCACCCCACTTTGGCGACATTCGAAGCGACACTTAACTCTGGTGCTATATCACCACTTTCATCTGACCTAAGCGATTTTGAAGCACTAACTGCAGGCCATTTTATTGTTGGTACTGCCTTGAAGGCACTTTCAGAACGCAACGTATTATCTGACAGTAACTATCATTACAAATGGTTTCGAATAACAGCTATAAAACAATAATTTTGGAAACGATGGTCCTATGACTACATCAATGACATACAAATGCGTACAAAATGGTCAGCGGATCACTCAATTATTGCAAATGGCGCAATTGTCGTTATCCATGAAGATAATGTGCCACCGTCATAAAAGTGCTGTTCTACCTATTTGAAAATCCTTTCAACAGGCAGGGATGTTGGGTTATGCATTGAGGACCCCTGTCTCTTAAATTAAAACCTACTAATTGACCGTATATTATTACTAATTTTTTATGTTTGAATCCCTTTCTCTTATACCCCTAGAATGTAATAAGTTGAACCGTTAGATCAATAATGTTATGTTCTATGTTATGTTATGTTATGTTATGGTATGTTATGTTAATGTTCTATTTCTCTTTATGCTTTGTACTTATGAAATTGCAAATTGAATTTAATATAATAAATCTCAATTCAAATTCGCTTAATTAAATTACAGAACAGTTGGCTATTTTACTATTTGTATTATTTCGCGGTTGAGAAAAACGCTTCTTGATGCTACAGAATTCCTAATAGGCCCAAAAAGAATATACCATTTACTTAATTTGGTACCCTGAAGTCAATTCGATAGGGAAGGGAAAGAAAATGAGCATCACGTTGCGGTTTAATCGAAGATTCCGATCCCGAGACTTTGAATGAAGCTATTTTTACTGCAAAATCCACTAAACGGAAAATTAGTAGTGCTTAAAGAATTCAATGCATTGGTAAGGAATGGAACATGAAACGACATTGATCGCCCAGTTGGAAAAAATGCAGTCAAATTGAAATGGGTTCTCAAAACAAAATTCAGTGCCAATGGAAGAAGGTATAGACTTTTACGAAACCTTTTCTCCCATAGTTACAATAGAATTGATTCCATTCGCATGCTAAGAAACTTGCTACTGAGCTTGGTCTTCAACTTCATCAGCTTGAATAAGTGAGCGCATATCTAAACGGTGACATAGAAGGTGAAATACTAATTGAAGTACCAGGTGTATTATGTGCAATCTATAGTAAAAAACCAAAAAGGCATTATATGGATTAAAAAAATGTGGTAGACAATGGTATAAGAAGCTTGCCAAAAACTTTGACAATTGAATATAAAACCATTGCAAGCTGCAAACTCTTCTATTTATATTCACAAAAATGGAAGCAATATATTGATCATTGCCATTTACGTAGATGCCTTAGTTTTTGCATCAAATGATTTGGGTGAGTCAAATAAAATAAAATCCGACCGTACAAAATCGTTTGAAATGAAAGATTTGGGAATGTTTAATTTTTGCTTGGGGATACCATTTAAACAAGATATCAATAATAATAGTCTATCTATAACACAGTCGAAGTATTTGAAGATCAAATACTGTCTGATGAACTACAGTATTGCACATGCTGTAAGGGCACTAAGCCATTTCAAGTCAAACTACAGTAAGCCTTATCAGGTGGCAGCCATAAGAGTCCTGCGATATCTTAAGGGAATTCCGTTCCGTTTGCCCATTGTATTTTTTTCCAAGCTGCAGTCACCAAATCTCCGATACGATGTCTGAAAGCCCAAAGTCCCAATTCTTTTTTAATAAGTGGACTCATGGACTTTCGCTAGACATTGATCTTCCGGGACATGATTGTCTGTTTTCGGAGCTTATTTCACTGAATTATTGATTTGACACCTATGATGACTTGCGGCGTTCGAACTGTGCGTGGACGGTTAACATCTCATGTCTCATCTGGCAGTTTTATGTGCCGGTAGACGAACGTGCGACTAATGTGGAGAGTTTTGAAAATATCACCTTTTTTCATTTCAAAGTTAATTAGCACTACAACAGCGGTATAGTTTTTGTTATCTAACCACACCATGGTGATAGCTAAAATAAAGTAAATACTAATTATTTACAAATTACATTTCATAAGCCATGCGGTAATAATGGGGTATGCTCAACTATTTTATTGGAATTGGTGTGTTCATTATCGCAAAACTGTCAACACTGAGTATAGTAGTTACATCACCACTTCAATTATTTATAAAAAAAAATGGATATACAAGTAACCTGACCTGACCCGAATAATATCTTCATATATTCGTGTTCAGAGAACACAAAACATTACACCTGCCATTATTAACGAGATCTTTATAAAGTTTAAAATTGTATAATTAATTTAACTTACATTGGTGACCGCATTTGGGTTGGCCTTATGACGTAGCAACAGATTTATAATTATTGTATGACCTTGTTGGGCTGCGTGATGCAGCGGCGTATACCCAATATTGGTAGTCATTTCGATGTTTGCGTCATTCTCCAAGAGGAATTTTACCATACGAACTTGTCCATAGTGAGCGGCGACATGTAGTGGTGTGTATCCCGCCTTGGTACGCTCCGATATGTAAGCATTTGTGTCGAGCAATATACGTGCCACCTCGGTGCGATCTTCCTGTGCAGCCAAATGCAAAGGGGTTAAACCATTCTTTGCGGTAATATTTGCATTGACACCGTGCTCCAGAAGCAATTGTACCATATCCAGATGACCCTCCTGTGCAGCCACATGTAATGCTGTGAAGCCTGTTTTGCTATGCACATTCGGATTAGCACCACACTGCAGTAAATGCTGAGCAATCTCCATTTGGTTTTTCTTAGCGGCGATATGCAATGCACTGTGACCATTCTTCGCGCACATATGCGGCGAAGCGCCACGATCGAGCAGAAGAAATACTACATTATGATTATCGTAGTGTGCTGCCACGTGCAGCGGTGTCACTTCATTTTTGCCCTGACAATTAATGTTGGCACCTTTCTGTAGAAGCATCGCGACCACACGTTCTTTTCCGTACTTGGCGGCCAAATGTAGAGGAGTGAAGCTCTTTTTCGTGACAGCGTTTAGCTGAGCGTTGTTTTCGATTAGCAACTGTGCTATCTCTTCCTGGCCTTCCTTTGCAGCAATGTGCAGCGGTGTGTATGAATCTTTTGTGACCGCATCAACATTTGCGCCATGCTGCAGCATTAGCATAATTATGTCAATATTGCCAAGACGTGCCGATACGTGCAACGGTGTTTGTCCTTCGCGAGCACATGCATCGACTTGCGCCCCATTACGCAGCAATATGCGTATAATATCCGTTTGATTGGCACGTGCAGCCAAATGCAATGGTGTCTCACCACGCACGGTAGGTGCATCCGGACTTGCATCATACTGCAGCAGATATATCACTATATTAAGACAGCCTATAAAACTAGCCACATGCAACGGCGTGAGACCCGATTCTGTTGTAGCTCCAATGTTTGCGCCATGTTTCAGCAGTAGCTCTACCACCTTGAGGCGGTTCTTCTTGCAGGCAATATGCAGAGGCGTAAACCCATTTAGAGCGCGCGCATTTGGATCGGCTCCGAAATCGAGCAGACGCTTCGCAACTCGCACATGACCACAATGTGCCGCAACGTGCAGGGCCGTTAGATAATCAACAGTCACCTCATCAACTGGCGCTTTATGTGCCAACAGCAGTCGTGCCGCTTCATCGTGCTCTCCCTGTGCGGCCATGTGCAGAGCCAATAAGCCATTCTTTGTTTTCGACAGTATGCGAGCATCGTGTCCGAGTAATATTTCAATAACGACCGTGTGACCGGAGCGTGCGGCACAGTGCAGCGGTGTTAGACCATCACTTGTTGTAGCATTGATGCGTGCACCATTTTGCAGCAGGAGCTGCAGGATGTTTATCTTTCCCCACTTGCATGCCACATGCAGCGGTGTTATGTTATGCTTTGCAGAGAAGTTCACATCTGCCCCTCGTTCGACAAGCAACTTAGCAATTTCCACGTTGCCGTAATGGGCAGCAATGTGCAGCGGTGTGAAACCAGACTTTGACACGATATCAGGATTGCGTGGCTCCGTCTGCAGTAATAACGTAGCTGTGCTTATATCATTCTTTTTGGCAGCTATATGTAGTGCTGGTAGCCTTACTTTGCCTCGTACATCACTCTCGAGCAGCACAGTTACTACCTTATCGTGACCCTGCTGCATGGCTACGGCGAGCGGTGTGAAGCCATCCTGTATCAGAAAATAGAAAATTAGACATATATTATTGTATGCGAAAGACACATTAGTAGCAACTTGCTTCACCTCTGTTGCCAGCGACGGATTTGCTCCTTTTGATAACAAGAAACGTACGCATGCGTCATGATTCTCTTGCGCTGCCATATATAGTGGCGTAAAACCATTTAAAGATTGCACATTTACATTTGCATCGTATTGCATGAGCAGCTTGATAACATCTTTTTGTCCAGCCAGCGATGCGATATGCAAAGCAGTATTTCCTTTTTTAGTCGCATTATCCACCTTAATGCCGCGTTGAAGCAGTTCACTGACAATATCAACGTAACCATCTTTAGCAGCCAAATGTAGAGCATTTAAACCATTCTGGGTAGCCAAGATGACAACACGATTAAATGGTAAACTCTAATTTAGAAGATTCGGGTAGTTCTTACCGCATTGCATATATTGACGTCGGTTATTTGACCAGATTCCAAATATTCGACAATCTTACTTAAATCGCCAGAGCGCACGGCGCGTAAAAATGATATGGTAGCATCATTCTAATAAGTATGAGAATACAAGAAAATAAATTAAATAACTTTTTGTGATTCAGCAGATTTTATATTCAAAAGAGTATGAAATAATGAGCTCAGGAAAAAAACAATGGAACTGTGTGAAGTATTCATAATAACGTACACTGATTAGTTTCAAGTGTTTTTTAAAGTACTTCGAATTTATATGTACGACTACATATTAGGTGTTACTGAAACACCAACTTATAGATCACAACTAAACCGTTGTAGCCCAAATGCAGTAGCAAACGTACAGACGGACTTACCACTCTGGTGGGTGATCACTAGATACTGCCTCACTGGCACTCATGCACTGGTATTGGCGTGGCGTGGCGGCATTTCTTCAGGTGGTGCATTCGACATAATCGCTGAGTCATCGTTAGTTGTTTCATTGGTTGTAGGTGGAAACTGTTCCACTGTTGCAAATGTAGGCTCAAAGCTACATGCAGTTTGCGGTGTATTCGCTTTTCTGGATCGCGATTTGATTTGATTAGCGTGTCGCTTGATGTTACCCTGGTTTGTATTTACTATGAAAACCGTTTTTCCAAGTTGGCGAGTAATAACTCCTTTAATCCACTTTTCCCCTCTTGCATAGTTTCGGACAAAAACCGGTTGTTTTAAGTAAAACTTCCGAATTCTATGTGTTTTTTTCCGAACTAGTTTTGGCTCGAAGATTTGGCTAAGTAACGTTCGTATCGACCTACCATGAAGTAATTCAGCTGGTGATTTACCGTCGAAATTGGGCATGAAACGGTACGTAGAAAGAAATTTGGATACTGCTGAGTTAACGCTTAGCCCGTCGTTAACGTGCTTTCTTACTGTTGTTTTGAATGTGCGAACAAAACGTTCTGCTAAGCCATTTGAAGCGGGATGAAACGGCGCAGTTTTTATATGTTTTATCCCTAGTTGACTACAATATAACTTGAACGAATCTGCTGTAAGTTGTGGACCGTTGTCACTGAGGATCACTTCAGGAATACCTTCGATTGCAAATATTCGATTTAAGGCAGATATTGTATCGGCTGTGGTAGTTGCTGACAGCTGTGCAACAAACGGAAACCGGGAATAAGCGTCTACGCATATAAGCCACATAAAATTGAAAAAAGGTCCAGCGAAATCAATGTGTATACGTTCCCAAGGGCGAGTTACTTCTGGCCAGTTGACATAGTTTCTTGCAGGGGCAGCATTAGCAATTTTACATATGTCACAGTTCTCAGCTAATTGTGCAATGTCGTTGTCTATTCCAACCCACCAGACGTACTGCCTAGCAAGCTGCTTCATTTTAGAAACTCCCCAATGACCATCATGAAGAAGTTTTAAAATTCTTTGTTTCAACGTAGCAGGAATAACGACTCGGTTGTAGTCTGTATGAAGGTATAAAAGATTGTTCTGAACGGTCAAAGCATAGCGACGGTTAAAAAAGGCACGAAGATCATCGTTTTGTTTATCCAGCTTATCTGGCCATCCATTGCTTACGTAAAAACGGACTCGTTGTAAAATGTTGTCCTCATTGGCGTTCTTGCGAATTATTGTGGAATTAATTGGTGTTTTTAATTCACCGATATTGTAGCATGCTTCGTCATTATCGAATTTTTCATCGGTCCCGATAGGTAAACGTGATAGTGCATCTGCATTGCCGTGTTCAGTAGTTTTGCGGTATTTGATATCAAAGCGATAAGCCATGAGCGTAATAGCCCAACGTTGCAGCCGATGCGACGTCATCAGTGGTAGCTGAGCATCGGGGTTAAATATGTTTACTAGCGGTTTGTGGTCAGTTATTAGAGTAAACTTTCTCCCGTAGAGGTATTGATGAAAACGTTTAACTCCAAAAATTATGGATAACCCTTCTTTTTCAATTTGGCTATAACGAACCTGATGCTTGTCAAGTGTTTTCGATGCAAAAGCAATAGGGCGCTCACTACCGTCGAAATATGTATGAGAAAGTACTACCCCAATACCATATGATGAAGCGTCTGTGGCTAGCGTCAGCGGAAGTTGTTCATCATAGTGTGCTAGCTGAGTGGCATTCAGGATATGCGTTTTTAATGAAGTAAATGCCTTGTTTTGTTCAGCACCCCATATAAATTTAACATTTTTGCGACGCAACATATTGATTGGGGCTGCCAATTGTGAATAGTGGGGTATAAAATTATGGTAATAATTAACCTTACCCATGAACGCTTCTACTTGCTTGAGATCCTTCGGCGGCTGAAGATCTTGAACTGCTTTCAAACCTGATTTATCCGGTAAAATGCCTTCTGCGCTAATCCGACGTCCTAGATACTCAATCGTATCTTCGAGGAAAAAACATTTTTCTCGTTTACACTTTATACCGTTTGTTCGTAAAATTTGTAACACTTGTTCAAGGCGCTTTAGATGTTCTGTAGTTGTTGGTGCAGTGATGATGATATCATCTAGATAGTTTGCACAACCATCAATTCCCTGTAGTAACTGCTCAAGGTATTTTTGAAATATGGCAGGCGCGCTCGCTATACCGTAAGGCAGACGTTGATACTGAAATAACCCTAGCGGCGTGTTGACTACCATTAAAGTTTTGGAGTCGTCACTAAGTTCCATTTGCAAATATGCGTCTTTAAGGTCTATTTTTGAAAATTGTCGACCGCAGCGAATTTTATGAAGCAAGGTTTCACGAGTTGGTAAAGGATATTGTTCGATATCGATTTGCGTGTTTACGGATAGTTTAAAGTCACCACATAATCTAATCGAACCTTTTGGCTTAGGCGCTAAAACAATAGGTGAAGCCCACTGAGAAAACTTTATTGGCTTCCAAATACCGGCACACGTAAGACGTTCAACTTCTTTTTTAAATTGTGGCATTTGCGAAAAGGGAATTTGCCTACTTTTAAAAAATTTAGGAACTGCGCCATGCTTCAAATAAATACTGGCTTTGAAGACTTTTATTGTTCCCAAAGCTGGCTCAAATACATCGCGATATTTTTCGCATAAATCAACTATTTTCTTTGTTTCGCTTGTGGAAATATTCGAAATTTGCTGTATTTGATACCCGAATGCGTTAAATAAATCAAAACCGAATAAATTATTTCCTTTTACTACGTTTACAACGACTAGTCACTTTCTTTTCTTTAGTACCGCACTTGGCATTAACGCACAATTCACCAAGCACAGGAATTTGTTTCTCACCAAATCCGAGTAATGTTCTTGTACTCTTTTGTAGTTTTGGGTCGTTAAGCTGATGATATGTGGTTAAATTAATAACTGAAACCGATGCACCCGAGTCTATTTGAAACGGTATCACCATGTTTAAAATTTCTAAATTCATAAAACTTTTATTGTTTTCTGTTTTCACAACACCGGTTACACTGTAAATTGTCTCCACTGTATCAATATTTTGCTTTTTGTTTTGATTATCGTTCTTCTTATTCGCACTTCTATTTTCACCACTGAAGTAATTTCTCACGTTTTGTTTTGCCATGCATACTGATGAAATATGCCCTTTTTTACCACAATTATGGCACACTGCATTTCTAAATTTGCACTTTTCACGCTTGTGTGTTTGTTCACACCCGGAGCACGATTTGAATTTTTTGGTTTTGTTGTTGTACAACCGCGATTTCTTTGCATTTGAATTGAGCGAATTAACTGTAACTTCTTTTTCTATTTCCTCTTTTATCGTTGCTACTGTCTTTGTGGTGGCTTCGTACGACTCTGCTATGAGCACGACGTCGGCTAACGTTGGCTGGAGCTTTTGTAGCGCGGCAGAACGCACTGCATCGTGCGGAGTGTGCGTAATTATTTGGTCGCGAATCATGTCGTCTACGAAATTGTGAGCACAATTTTCGGCTGAGCACACAAATCCACACTCTCTTGCTAATCCTCGGAGATCAGCCATCCACTCACGATATGTTTGACGCGGCTTCATCTCTCTCTTTCGAAATTCATAACGGGCAGCAACCACATGTCGTTTTGCTTGGAAATGTTCCGTTAACTTTTCCGTTAGCGCTTGGAATGACTGTTCATATACTTTGGAGTTTCCAAATACATTTTTTAACAACTCGAACATGTCCACACCTATCCAAGATAGAAAAAATGATTTTTGTTTCGTTGCTGAGCCAACTCCATACGCAATAAAATGTTGGTTGAGTTGCTCCAAGTACGATTCCCATGTTTGCACTTCCTTGTCGAAACTGTGGAACGATGGCACATTGGCCTCGGCGACTTGTGGAGCAGCTCCGCTGTGTAGGAACGACTGCATCCACTCTTGCTGCTGTTGCAGAACATTTCGCGTAAACTCTTGCTGTTCTTTTAAGATTTTTGTTAGCACATCACTCTCGTCCGGCATGATTTGACTTTCTGTTAACGCGGCCCGTTAATAATCGCACAGAATAATTACTAAATTATAACGCGTTTCCAACTATTCTCGTCGCCAATTGTTGTAACTTGAGATCAAAAAGGAGAACCGCACCGTTTGAGCGTTAAACAGAAGTGATTTTATTCATTACTTAGATGTACAGAGTTGCCTATGTTAATCATTAGTACTAAATGTTACGGTGGGTTACAATAGTACTTCAACTTAAGGATAGGTTGCAATTAACACTTTGCAATTTGTATTCAATATATAACACAGCCCATCACTCACTTGCTGTGTATATGCCCGCATTATGTATGAAACTTAAACGGTATGTAGACAACATATCATAATATCACAATAGCATTTCAAAGTTCAATTTCCTGATAATATTTCAAAGGTTGAAGAAAATAATCGTATAATAAACGGCGAAGCAGAAGGAATAAGGAATATATAACGCGTTCTTTACAATAAATTGCAGTTGTAATCCATTTTATTAATTAAATTAAATTTATTTTCTTAATAATAACAAACAAAAAAATATTTTTTTTTTGAGAATGTTGAGAGATGAATTCATTTGCTTAAGTATATATATATATATATATATATATATATATATATATATATATATATATATATATATATATATATATATATATATATATATATATATATAGTTACATAATGTATATATTCATATATATGTACATATACATATATATATATATATATATATATATATATACATACAGTATGTCAAGAATGACTTTACACATTGAAAAAAAAATTCAAATTTTCAACTTTCTTAGCCAAAAATATTAACTTTTATTTCCATATACAAATTTTTTTTTTATTAGTTACAGATATTTACAGTATTTATAAAAGATTCATGAAAAAAAATTGCAAGTTCTACGCAAAAGAAAAGAAAAATACAACAAAAAGAAATTTTATTCAATTTTATAAGTGTCAAGAAACAACCGATACAAAGTAGGGGACTACTATTCTTTTATTTTAAACTCCACGTAGCATTTTTGCCACTTTAACTGTGGAATACTGTCTCTGAAAAACTTGAAATAGTTTCCCGCACTAAAATTAACGGAACTGCATATCTCAATTCCGTTATATTGTATTTGACATTATAAGTTGTAGTATACTATTTCTTGAAATGGTTTCTCACACTAAATTCGCAGAATTGTATATCACCAATTTTGACTGTGGAATTTTTTCCAACGAAAACATTGAAAATATTTTCTACATCAAAGTTACTGAATTGCATTTTTGTGATTATATTCAGGTGAATAGATATTCTAACTGCATTTCTAGATGTTTATGCTTTTTTCGTTATTCCTCTTTACCTTTGTTTTCTACTCTTGAATTGGGGAACGATATACATTAAGAATATTAGCATAATTTAGTATTAAGATTCGCAATGACTAAAACGGTTCCAATAAAATTACATTATTAAAAAAAAATTCAAATTTTTTATTTCCTTGACTTAAGCCCAAGTAAAACCGTAAGCGGCGCAGTCGTGGAAATAAATTCCGAAGAAATTAATTTACGAACCAATAAATAACGGAAACTAAAACTATTACAACATTTGTGAAATATAAACAAAAACAAATAAAAATAATATATAAAATGAAATATTTATATATAACAAATGAAAGTTATTTTAGAAAAATTGTGCTAAATAAATGAATAGGAAAAACCTATTCGATAAAAACCGTCAGTTTATTAAGGACGAAATGACAGCTCAACAAAAAATCGCAGAGCTAGAGGGATGCTTCGCCAACAAGAGCAAAAAATAGAACAGCAAAATCAGCATTTAGTGGTAGCAGAACAACAAGTGCAACAGCAACAGCAGCAAATACAAGCGCAACAAGCACAACAACAACTTCGACTCCTACAACAACGAACACAAGAGGAACAATCACAATAAATGCAGCCTCTCTATCTCAGTGACGACAAAATTTTAAATTATTTCCGTCAACTCAGGCCGTTTGGAGGAAGGAAAGATGACAACCTCCTAACCTTTATATCTGGAGCAGAAAAGGCATTTTCCTTATGTGCAAACAACCAGTACATAAAGGAATTTGGAACCCACATTATCGTAAATGAAAAACTAAACGGCGAGGCAGCAAGATGCGTCCAACAATTAGGAAATAACAGCAATTGGGAGACCATAAAGCGCCGACTTAAGCATAAGTACCAGCCACAGGAATCCTATGCTCAGGTCTACAACGGATGCAGAGAAATTAAGGTTAGCAACTTAAGGAAACTTTTTGAACATATTTTACGCTACTTATAAGATAAATGAAATATACGAAATGTACAAGAGGACGTAAATTTGTTCCAAACGTCTCCTCCTGCAAATTGCCCATAATAACGCTAACAATTGGCAACAGGGAACTTCAATGCCTAATAGATACAGGATCTGACACAAGCACGATAAAATCAGATGTCCTCGAAAAACACTTCATTAAAGAAGAACTCCCAAATCCTCTTTATTATAAAACAATAAATGACGTAAATCAAGTAACACACATTGTAATCACTCTATACCTAGAGAATTTATTGTCTCATGTACCTTCTCATGGAAGATAGTTGATTTTAATAGTAAAAATTATTCCGCAATAATAGGCCAAAATTTTCTCATCAAAGCTAAGATTGATCTAGAAAATAAGATTTTGAACTTTTTAAGAAATAACATACAATTCGGAACTTCTAGCCCATTCAATAGCCAAAAAATTTGTTCACTTGAATATAGCGACATGTAAAAATTAAATTTACATCATTTAAATTCAGAGCAGAGCCAATTAATAAACAAATTGTTAGTAGATTTTAAAGATTTATTTTTCAAAGAAGGAGATATTCTATCGGCAACGAACGAAATTAAACACGAAATAATAACTACAACAGACTGCCCTGTATATTGTAAAATTTACATATACCCACAAATACACGAAACAGAAATTCAAAAACAAATAAAGGAAATGCTGGAACAAAATATAATTAAAGAAGGCAATTCCCCTTATAATAGCCCTTTGTGGGTAGTGCCTATGAAAATTGACATTCCGGCGTTCCGGTGGCGAGTTGTTGTCGACTACAGAAAACTCAATTAAATCATTACCAATGATAAATACCCAATTCCCAATATGGATGCAATTTTGGACAAGCTAGGCAAAGCTCAATATTTTTCTACCATTTCCACCTTGCTAAAGGTGTTCATCAAATTCTGATGAAGGAAAGTGACATGAAAAAAAAACAGTTTTTTCCACCCTTAACAATCATTACGAATTTATAAGAATACCATTTGGACTTAAAAATGCCCCTTCGACTTTTCAACGACTTATGAATTCTGTGCTCCGTAATTACATAAATAAAATTTGTGTAGTCTATTTGGATGACATCTTGATATTTGAACTATCTGAACATATGGAAAATATGAGAAAAATATTTCAAAGGTTAAGAGAAACAGGACTGAAAATTCAAGTCGACAAATGCAATTTTTGAAGAAAGAAACCGAATTTTTGGGTTATGTACTTACATCTAAAGGTATAAAGCCCAACCCAAGCAAAGTTGAGGTGATTCAAAAATTGAAGCTCGCGACTATAAAAAAGCAAATTAAATCCTTTTTGGGAGTCACTGGTTGCTATAGGAAACGTATTTTTTTATTATACATTTTCTTTATTTATTGAATCTATTCCTAAAGAATCTAACAATAAGATTTAAAATCTTAATATAATTCAACAACAGTAGCTCCTTATTATCTAGAGCAATGTTTTTTGTACGATGCTCTTCTTTTTATTGGAAGGCTGGCAGGTCCTTTCTTCGAAGGCGCGAGGTATAGCAGGTATTGAGCAACGTTCTTGCTGGTGTGTTTGGATGTCTTTGTAATCTTCTAGTATATTTTTGTCTAGTGTTTTTAACTTCAATTTCTACCATTTGGTATTTAAGTCATTGTGTATACATTCATTTCTAATATACCATGGTGCACCAGTTATCATCCTTAACATTTTAGACTGAGATCTCTGTATGGTTTCAATATTGCTATTACTAGTGTTCCCCCATAATTGAATTCCGTAACTCCAAATTGGCTTTATTATGCTGTTGTACAGTAGGACCTTGTATTTTAAGTTTAATGGTGATCTGAAATTGATGAGCCAGTGCAGACAAGAAGCTTTTAATTTCATCTGAGTTCGTTTTGCTACGATGTGCTTGCGCCATGTAAGCCGTCTATCTAAGTGTATCCCTAGGTAGGTGACTTCATTTGTATGAGTTATGGCGATATTATTTAGTGTAACTGTCGGGCATGTTTTTGTTAAGTGTGAACGTTACATGTTTACATTTGGACTCATTAACTTTTATGCGCCAATTAGATAACCATTTAATGTATAAAGGATTATTTCAAAATAGCATACCCCATGGTAACATATTTGAAGCAAAATACAAAGGTCAACATAAGAAACCCAAACTACATTGTTGCTTTCGAAAAATTAAAGGATATTACAAGAAATCCTCCGATTTATGGAAGAGAGTTCGACTTGCAAAAGGATCACTCAAGTGGTTACAGGCAAAAAATTCGGGCAAAGACATAAACCTAAGATTGCAACGATGGCTAGTTCTGTTACGTGGTTACGATGCTAGGTTAGATTAGGTTATGTAGCTGCCTTCTCTGAAAGAACACACTTAGAATACGATGCTAAAATCGATTATATTGCAGGGAAAGAAATCAAAATAGCTGATTTCCTCAACCGAATCAATTGTGAAAATTGTGACATAAACATATTAGATTCCGACAATTTGGGAATCACCTTAAACGATATGCTAAACATTTAAACGTTGGATAACAAGAAGATCCACCAGTAGCTTCTCTGACAGTGCAAACAGACCATACTCAAGAAGTCGATAATACCTCAATCGAAGTTCAAACTGTCCAATCCCAAGAAGAGGATTTGCACGATCACATTCCAAATTTGGATACAATTGTGAACGGATTTAAGACCCAGTTATTTTTAGTAAAGAGGAAGGAAAAAGAATTTGAAAAACTATTGGGTAATAATAGAATATATATTTAAAAAACTGATATACCCGAAAAAATTACCGATATTGTCTGAACACATTTATGTAGTAGCAAAGTTGCTATTTGCTCTGCTTCAAATGACACAACCCACAATCACCTCCAGCTAAATCTTATTGATTTATTCCCAAGAGGCTCAAACATAAAATTTTTGAAATGCAGCCATTTTGCAAGGGACATGAAAGAAGAAGAGGAGGCGTTAAGAGAGAATCCGGCCACTCAGGAATTGTAGCAAATTACGGAGCTCTGAAGCATAAGATATATTACCCTAACTTGAAAATTGTAATCAATAAAGTAATAAATAACTGCGATTTATGCACTGCCGCAAAATACGATAGAAATCCTATCCAACCCAAATTTAAGATTACAGAAACGCCTTCTGATACCAATGAAATTGTTCATATTTATACATATGTGAATTCTAAGCATTCATTTATAAATTTCATCGATAAATTTTCCAAGCACGTTGTGAGCTTCTATCTGGAAGATAGAAATACCCAAACAATAATTGAAAAAATCAAGCTTTATATTTCAATACAAGGAAAAATGAAAAAAATTATCTGCGACAACGAATTTAACAGAATTAGTATTAAGCAATTCTGTCAAGACGAAGGCATTGAGATACATTTAGCTAAACCCAATATCCATAATGGCAATTCTGACATAGAGAGGCTAAATAACACTCACAGAGAAAATTCGTGTCTTAAATTGGAGAATAAAATTCCGATAAAGCTGCAAGTAATCAAAGCCCTAGAATCGTATAACAATACCTTCCACTCAACTATAAAAGCAACACCGTTTGATCTTGTACTCAATAAAATTAATAAGGAAATTAGAAGAAGTAGAATTGAGAAGTCAAAAAATTTAGCTATTTCTAAATAGAACAAAAATAGAGAAAGTTATGAGGAGAGGCGACAAGACGGATTTATTAAAAACTATATTAAAGTGAGGTATAAAGAAAAGCCTAAATTTAGAAAATATCCATTAAAGAATGTTCATCCAATAAATATAAAGAGACCTCTGAAATTTTCAGGTGATCAGCTTGCTAATATTGCTTCTAGGAATATCGCTTCTAGGAATATCGCTTCCTTCAGTTCCTTCATTACAAATTACTCCAATTGGCGAAGAGTTGGGATATATACAAATTAAATTACAAGGAGTAGAATTGGTAAATCAAACATCCACAATTCTTCATGTAATTGATACAAATGAACTAAGACATATTTTAAACCAAATCGAAAACAATGTAATATCTCTCGATTTGCATAATAAGGAAATAGTAGCAAGGGAAATTAAAATAATTAAATCTAAATTATACCAATCAAACCTAGAAAAAATGGGACTGATGAACTTTGTAGGAAATTGTTATAAATGGCTATTTGGAGTAATGGACGATGACGACCGCCAAGAAATTCTCGAACATCATCACAACATCATAGACACTGTTAGCAAACAAATTATTATCAATACGCATTTCAACCAGACAATCAATATTTTAAAATCAGCAATAGAAGAAGACAGGGAAATTAAGAAAGATTCTTTAAAGGAAATAAAAACAGACGCAACGAAAGTATACGACGCCTTTTATATACTAACCAGATGTTTAAATTGAGCTATTTCAAGGACAAAATTAATCATATACAAGAAAGCATAGCATCAGATAAACACCACCTTGTAAACCCAAATATACTTACATCCGAGGAACTTGGTCATTTTGATTTTGATTTTTTCAAATAAAAATTGATGAAAGTTGATCTACTTAATTATAAAGATGGTTTGCTTTTGATATAGCATTAAAAATTCCAATTGTTTATATCTCAGCTGATTTGAAAGCAATTGTACCCCTCCCTAATAAAAATTAAATGGAAATTGTTGAACCAAATAGTTATGTAATTGAAATTAAAGGCAATGTATTAGATTATAAGGAAAATGTATATTTAAAAAATTTAAAAAGTAAACATTGCACGGTTCTAAACAATTGTAATTATAAATAAGTAGGCTAAAATAAGTAGGTCCATTCTAATACTGTCCAAAATTTAAGACGTACAACAGTAATGGAAGAGAAGCTCGGCCAATGAGCCCTTTGGGGCTTTAAGTGCCACATATTTATTTTATTTATAATACGGATTTGACAACTACACTTCAACTAATAACTATGTTGAATCGCTGAAATCGCTAAAATACCCAATGACAATGGAAACAATGTGAGAGTTTGTCCCGACCTCCGAATCCGTAGGCAATATTACATCTACCGCTCCAAAGGCGCTTGAGCCACAAGTTACAAGTTACCCGGTAAATGGAGTGAAACGAAAGTTTACTCATTCCATGTCATGATTGTACAATAAACTATACACTTAAAATCATTCACTGCGAAATTGCACGATGTTTGTTTTAATGACAATTGAAAACCAAGTTAAAGCCGATTAGAAATTCGGCATGTGTTGTGTGTTGTGTTTAGCCATATCTTATATGTGCCATTTGGTCAATTCTGCCAGCCTCTAGAAGTCATTTATATAGTATAGCCCAGGATTTTAAAGAAGGGTGTCGAGAGTGATCTGATTTGTTTACTTTTGGCATATAAGACCAAATACAGATAAATTTTATCAGGTTGAATTGTTGAACCCTCTACTTCTTCGAGTTTCAACTATGGTTGTTATACAGCTTCGTCTTTTAACCAGCTGAATCTGGAGAATTTGTTCGAGGAATTTTGGCAATCGCAAGAAATTTCACAGGCCCTTCGGATTCTTCAGAAAACTATGTATATGATCAAAATTATAGCGCAGCAACTTGTAGTCACACACCTTTCAAGAATCCGTCGTCACATAGGAATATGATCAAGTAGTGAACGAGTTCTTGAAATTGAGACATATGATGAAAGTTTCGACTGGTTTTAATGAAAAAGCGACTGGTAATTATTGTTTTCCCGCCTTTAGTGTTATACAATTAGAAATAAAACCACAATTTCATTTTTCCTATGTATACCTTGTTGCATTCTCTCCCCTCTTTGCCTTTACATAATATATCGTAATACATTGCTATTGCTTTCCTATTTAGTCTCTCGTTTTCGTAAGATATTTCCTGAGCTAGTGTGTACTTCTTGTTAGTCTTAGTTTTTTACGATTTTTGCTAATATTTGCTTGCCTCGGTAATAAAGAGCTCTGCAAAACCTTCTAAGAGCCACACTTCACTACTATACACTACTTCCAAGCACTATATTTCACTGCAATATTTGATGTCAAAACGAAACGATTTAACGCTGCAGCGGTGATAGTGCTTGTGTTCTGTTGTGAAGTAAAATTTAACAGTAAAACAAAATAGTGAAGTAAAGTAACGCTTAATCATATATATATTTATATATATGCATATACATATATGTATATACATACATAAATCTGAGAACGAACTTTATATAATTACATTGTTTTTCTTACTTCGTCCTATATCTATTTTTATTTTTATGTTATACTTATTCCGTAAGATACATTCCAAAGGAACTTTAGTTCCTTAATGTTAGAAAAATCTTGTATTTCAATTTTCCCGAAGATTTCTAAATATCATTTTGTAAAGGGTTGCTATTTTGATAGATTTCGTTTTTAATTTTTATCTTACAGTTATAAAAGGTAAAAAGATAGTTTTTGTTAATAGTTATATTACGATTGTCGCAATTTTGCATTATTTGCAAATTAATAGCGTTTATAATCAAAATCATATCATCTTCGAGTTCTTCAATTTGAGTTTTGTTATTATATTTATAATTACAATTGTTTAGAACCGTTAAATGTTTACTTCTTTTTAAATTTTTTAAATATACATTTTCCTTATAATCTAATACATTGCCTTTAATTTCAATTACATAACTATTTGGTTCAACAATTTCCATTTAATTTTTATTAGGGAGGGGTACAATTGCTTTCAAATCAGCTGAGATATAAACAATTGGAATTTTTAATGCTATATCAAAAGCAAACCATCTTTATAATTAAGTAGATCAACTTTCATCAATTTTTATTTGAAAAAATCAAAATCAAAATGACCAAGTTCCTCGGATGTAAGTATATTTGGGTTTACAAGGTGGTGTTTATCTGATGCTATGCTTTCTTGTATATGATTAATTTTGTCCTTGAAATAGCTCAATTTAAACATCTGGTTAGTATATAAAAGGCGTCGTATACTTTCGTTGCGTCTGTTTTTATTTCCTTTAAAGAATCTTTCTTAATTTCCCTGTCTTCTTCTATTGCTGATTTTAAAATATTGATTGTCTGGTTGAAATGCGTATTGATAATAATTTGTTTGCTAACAGTGTCTATGATGTTGTGATGATGTTCGAGAATTTCTTGGCGGTCGTCATCGTCCATTACTCCAAATAGCCATTTATAACAATTTCCTACAAAGTTCATCAGTCCCATTTTTTCTAGGTTTGATTGGTATAATTTAGATTTAATTATTTTAATTTCCCTTGCTACTATTTCCTTATTATGCAAATCGAGAGATATTACATTGTTTTCGATTTGGTTTAAAATATGTCTTAGTTCATTTGTATCAATTACATGAAGAATTGTGGATGTTTGATTTACCAATTCTACTCCTCGTAATTTAATTTGTATATATCCCAACTCTTCGCCAATTGGAGTAATTTGTAATGAAGGAACTGAAGGAAGCGATATTCCTAGAAGCAATATTAGCAAGCTGATCACCTGAAAATTTCAGAGGTCTCTTTATATTTATTGGATGAACATTCTTTAATGGATATTTTCTAAATTTAGGCTTTTCTTTATACCTCACTTTAATATAGTTTTTAATAAATCCGTCTTGTCGCCTCTCCTCATAACTTTCTCTATTTTTGTTCTATTTAGAAATAGCTAAATTTTTTGACTTCTCAATTCTACTTCTTCTAATTTCCTTATTAATTTTATTGAGTACAAGATCAAACGGTGTTGCTTTTATAGTTGAGTGGAAGGTATTGTTATACGATTCTAGGGCTTTGATTACTTGCAGCTTTATCGGAATTTTATTCTCCAATTTAAGACACGAATTTTCTCTGTGAGTGTTATTTAGCCTCTCTATGTCAGAATTGCCATTATGGCTATTGGGTTTAGCTAAATGTATCTCAATGCCTTCGTCTTGACAGAATTGCTTAATACTAATTCTGTTAAATTCGTTGTCGCAGATAATTTTTTTCATTTTTCCTTGTATTGAAATATAAAGCTTGATTTTTTCAATTATTGTTTGGGTATTTCTATCTTCCAGATAGAAGCTCACAACGTGCTTGGAAAATTTATCGATGAAATTTATAAATGAATGCTTAGAATTCACATATGTATAAATATGAACAATTTCATTGGTATCAGAAGGCGTTTCTGTAATCTTAAATTTGGGTTGGATAGGATTTCTATCGTATTTTGCGGCAGTGCATAAATCGCAGTTATTTATTACTTTATTGATTACAATTTTCAAGTTAGGGTAATATATCTTATGCTTCAGAGCTCCGTAATTTGCTACAATTCCTGAGTGGCCGGATTCTCTCTTAACGCCTCCTCTTCTTCTTTCATGTCCCTTGCAAAATGGCTGCATTTCAAAAATTTTATGTTTGAGCCTCTTGGGAATAAATCAATAAGATTTAGCTAGAGGTGATTGTGGGTTGTGTCATTTAAAGCAGAGCAAATAGCAACTTTGCTACTACATAAATGTGTTCAGACAATATCGGTAATTTTTTCGGGTATATCAGTTTTTTAAATATATATTCTATTATTACCCAATAGTTTTTCAAATTCTTTTTCCTTCCTCTTTACTAAAAATAACTGGGTCTTAAATCCGTTCACAATTGTATCCAAATTTGGAATGTGATCGTGCAAATCCTCTTCTTGGGAATGGACAGTTTGAACTTCGATTGAGGTATTATCGACTTCTTGAGTATGGTCTGTTTGCACTGTCAGAGAAGCTACTGGTGGATCTTCTTGTTATCCAACGTTTAAATGTTTAGCATATCGTTTAAGGTGATTCCCAAATTGTCGGAATCTAATATGTTTATGTCACAATTTTCACAATTGATTCGGTTGAGGAAATCAGCTATTTTGATTTCTTTCCCTGCAATATAATCGATTTTAGCATCGTATTCTAAGTGTGTTCTTTCAGAGAAGGCAGCTACATAACCTAATCTAACCTAGCATCGTAACCACGTAACAGAACTAGCCATCGTTGCAATCTTAGGTTTATGTCTTTGCCCGAATTTTTTGCCTGTAACCACTTGAGTGATCCTTTTGCAAGTCGAACTCTCTTCCATAAATCGGAGGATTTCTTGTAATATCCTTTAATTTTTCGAAAGCAACAATGTAGTTTGGGTTTCTTATGTTGACCTTTGTATTTTGCTTCAAATATGTTACCATGGGGTATGCTATTTTGAAATAGTCCTTTATACATTAAATGGTTATCTAATTGGCGCATAAAAGTTAATGAGTCCAAATGTAAACATGTAACGTTCACACTTAACAAAAGCACATGCCCGACAGTTACACTAAATAATATCGTCATAACTCATACAAATGAAGTCACCTACCTAGGGATACACTTAGATAGACGGCTTACATGGCGCAAGCACATCGTAGCAAAACGAACTCAGATGAAATTAAAAGCTTCTTGTCTGCAGTGGCTCATCAATTTCAGATCACCATTAAACTTAAAATACAAGGTCCTACTGTACAACAGCATAATAAAGCCAATTTGGAGTTACGGAATTCAATTATGGGGGAACACTAGTAATAGCAATATTGAAACCATACAGAGATCTCAGTCTAAAATGTTAAGGATGATAACTGGTGCACCATGGTATATTAGAAATGAATGTATACACAATGACTTAAATACCAAATGGTAGAAATTGAAGTTAAAAACACTAGACAAAAATATACTAGAAGATTACAAAGACATCCAAACACACCAGCAAGAACCTTGCTCAATACCTGCCATACCTCGCGCCTTCGAAGAAAGGACCTGCCAGCCTTCCAATAAAAAGAAGAGCATCGTACAAAAAACATTGCTCTAGATAATAAGGAGCTACTGTTGTTGAATTAGATTAAGATTTTAAATCTTATTGTTAGATTCTTTAGGAATAGATTCAATAAATAAAGAAAATGTATAATAAAAAAATACGTTTCCTATAGCAACCAGTGACTCCCAAAAAGGATTTAATTTGCTTTTTTATAGTCGCGAGCTTCAATTTTTGAATCACCTCAACTTTGCTTGGGTTGGGCTTTATACCTTTAGATGTAAGTACATAACCCAAAAATTCGGTTTCTTTCTTCAAAAATTGCATTTGTCGACTTGAATTTTCAGTCCTGTTTCTCTTAACCTTTGAAATATTTTTCTCATATTTTCCATATGTTCAGATAGTTCAAATATCAAGATGTCATCCAAATAGACTACACAAATTTTATTTATGTAATTACGGAGCACAGAATTCATAAGTCGTTGAAAAGTCGAAGGGGCATTTTTAAGTCCAAATGGTATTCTTATAAATTCGTAATGATTGTTAAGGGTGGAAAAAACTGTTTTTTTTTCATGTCACTTTCCTTCATCAGAATTTGATGAACACCTTTAGCAAGGTGGAAATAGTAGAAAAATATTGAGCTTTGCCTAGCTTGTCCAAAATTGCATCCATATTGGGAATTGGGTATTTATCATTGGTAATGATTTAATTGAGTTTTCTGTAGTCGACAACAACTCGCCACCGGAACGCCGGAATGTCAATTTTCATAGGCACTACCCACAAAGGGCTATTATAAGGGGAATTGCCTTCTTTAATTATATTTTGTTCCAGCATTTCCTTTATTTGTTTTTGAATTTCTGTTTCGTGTATTTGTGGGTATATGTAAATTTTACAATATACAGGGCAGTCTGTTGTAGTTATTATTTCGTGTTTAATTTCGTTCGTTGCCGATAGAATATCTCCTTCTTTGAAAAATAAATCTTTAAAATCTACTAACAATTTGTTTATTAATTGGCTCTGCTCTGAATTTAAATGATGTAAATTTAATTTTTACATGTCGCTATATTCAAGTGAACAAATTTTTTGGCTATTGAATGGGCTAGAAGTTCCGAATTGTATGTTATTTCTTAAAAAGTTCAAAATCTTATTTTCTAGATCAATCTTAGCTTTGATGAGAAAATTTTGGCCTATTATTGCGGAATAATTTTTACTATTAAAATCAACTATCTTCCATGAGAAGGTACATGAGACAATAAATTCTCTAGGTATAGAGTGATTACAATGTGTGTTACTTGATTTACGTCATTTATTGTTTTATAATAAAGAGGATTTGGGAGTTCTTCTTTAATGAAGTGTTTTTCGAGGACATCTGATTTTATCGTGCTTGTGTCAGATCCTGTATCTATTAGGCATTGAAGTTCCCTGTTGCCAATTGTTAGCGTTATTATGGGCAATTTGCAGGAGGAGACGTTTGGAACAAATTTACGTCCTCTTGTACATTTCGTATATTTCATTTATCTTATAAGTAGCGTAAAATATGTTCAAAAAGTTTCCTTAAGTTGCTAACCTTAATTTCTCTGCATCCGTTGTAGACCTGAGCATAGGATTCCTGTGGCTGGTACTTATGCTTAAGTCGGAGCTTTATGGTCTCCCAATTGCTGTTATTTCCTAATTGTTGGACGCATCTTGCTGCCTCGCCGTTTAGTTTTTCATTTACGATAATGTGGGTTCCAAATTCCTTTATGTACTGGTTGTTTGCACATAAGGAAAATGCCTTTTCTGCTCCAGATATAAAGGTTAGGAGGTTGTCATCTTTCCTTCCTCCAAACGGCCTGAGTTGACGGAAATAATTTAAAATTTTGTCGTCACTGAGATAGAGAGGCTGCATTCATTGTGATTGTTCCTCTTGTGTTCGTTGTTGTAGAAGTCGAAGTTGTTGTTGTGCTTGTTGCGCTTGTATTTGCTGCTGTTGCACTTGTTGTTCTGCTACCACTAAATGCTGATTTTGCTGTTCTATTTTTTTGCTCTTGTTGGCGAAGCATCCCTCTAGCTCTGCGATTTTTTGTTGAGGTGTCATTTCGTCCTTAATAAACTGACGGTTTTTATCGAATAGGTTTTTCCTATTCATTTATTTAGCACAATTTTTCTAAAATAACTTTCATTTGTTATTTATAAATATTTCATTTTATATATTATTTTTATTTGTTTTTGTTTATATTTCACAAATGTTGTAATAGTTTTAGTTTCCGTTATTTATTGGTTCGTAAATTAATTTCTTCGGAATTTATTTCCACGACTGCGCCGCTTACGGTTTTACTTGGGCTTAAGTCAAGGAAATAAAAAATTTGAATTTTTTTTTAATAATGTAATTTTATTGGAAAACGGTTCCATTGCGAATCTTAATACTAAATTATGCTAATATTCTTAATGTATATCGTTCCCCAATTCAAGAGTAGAAAACAAAGGTAAAGAGGAATAACGAAAAAAGCATAAACATCTAGAAATGCAGTTAGAATATCTATTCACCTGAATATAATCACAAAAATGCAATTCAGTAACTTTGATGTAGAAAATATTTTCAATGTTTTCGTTGGAAAAAATTCCACAGTCAAAATTGGTGATATACAATTCTGCGAATTTAGTGTGAGAAACCATTTCAAGAAATAGTATACTACAACTTATAATGTCAAATACAATATAACGGAATTGAGATATGCAGTTCCGTTAATTTTAGTGCGGGAAACTATTTCAAGTTTTTCAGAGACAGTATTCCACAGTTAAAGTGGCAAAAATGCTACGTGGAGTTTAAAATAAAAGAATAGTAGTCCCCTACTATTCTTTTATAACCTAATATATAGGGTTTTGCCTTGGACATAACTCGGGTCCCATGGTGAATTAACAAAAGAAATAAACAAGAAAAACAGACAATATGCCTTAAGGGTATATATAACTGGCCTAAATGATCGTCTCGCAAATATTATATATTCTCTTTCACCTACTGATCTTCCAAATGCCCTAGCAAATGCTCAAGAATTACAATCTAACAACATTCGAGCAAGTTTCACCCTTCACCTTAATAGAACAATCACCCCAGGTAATAAAACCAATCATAAACCTAATAACATGTTGCGATTCCCTCCACGTAACCAAAGGGACTCCCGAAGCAACAATTTTTTTTTTCCTACAGCTGCGAAACCTGAACCTATGGAGTTGGGACTTCTGCCAATGTACCACTTCTACAAAACCTTAATAATAATAATTTTAATCAACAAAGGACTCTCCGACCCAATTACAATATATTTGAATAACAAGATTTTTTAGAAATAGGGCGAAATTGCCCTACATCCTTAGAAGAGGAGCATCTCAGGACGACGCTGTCGAATCTTGATTGCTAGCGGTGCTACCTGTAGTTATTGTACCCCAGGTGTCCTATGTAATAGCAAAGACATAGTTATATGGAAAAAAGTGCGAACCGTGAATGGTTTCACCATAATTAAAAATTATTGTGAAGCAAGATTATTTGGAATTAACGAAGGATTCTATGAAATTGAAAATCTTGAAGCTGACATCTTAATAGGTTTCAATTTAATGAGAAAAGCGAAAATTATTTTTATATTTCGATAAGGGATTACTGAAATGCGGAGATCTTCACGTAAAATTTTTTAATTTTGAAAATGGAGAAAGTGAAGAAACGGAACAGGACACGAATTCTAGAATCAATAATGATAATAATATAGAAATTATTTATAGTTTAAGAGATAATGAGGATATTAAATTTTTACAAAATAAAATGGTAAGAGTAATAAAGCAGCTTCATTCTAATATAAATATGAAGCTTCCATTTAGGACAGATGTAAGGGTATAAATTCGTACTACTGCTGAAACTCTTATTTGGAGTGAGCAATATGTATACCCAATGTCTGTTAACACATTTGTTAATGAAAAAGTTCAAAGATTATTGAATGACAAAGTCATCCGTCCAAGCAGAAGTCGCTAAAATTCACCGATTTGGGTTGTACCGAAAGAGGGAACTAATAAAGATGAGATCCCCAAAGCTTAGAACGGTATACGATTATAAAAAAACTAAGCAAGCAAACTATAGCATGAAATTACCCTATACCTGACTGTAATGTCATATTATCAAATTTGGTTAAAGCATAATACTTCACCACAATAGATTTCGAGTCGAGATTTCATCAAATTTTGATGTAGGAGTCGGATATTGAAAAAACGCATTTTCTGTAAATAACGGAAAGTATAGTTTTATAAGAATGCCATTTGGATTAAATGGTCCTGGAATATTGCAGCGAGCTATGGATAATATCCTTAGGAATTTTGAGGGAAAATTTTTTCACGTCTACATAGACGATATAATGTGTTTTCATCCTCAAAAGAAGAACACACCTCTCATCTCACAGAAATTATAAACACTTTAAAGGAAGCAAATATGAAAATATCATTAGAAAAATCCAGATTTTATCAGAAAGAAGTTGAATTTTTAGGCTATATAGTAGGATATAATGTTATTAAAACAGACCCAAAAAAAAATTGAAACATTTCAGAGATACCCATTGCCGACAACCTTAAGGCAACTAAGAAGCTTTCTAGGGTTACTACCGCAAATTCATAAAAGATTATGCTCTTGTTACAAAATCTTTAACAGTTAATTTATCAGGCGAAAGGGGGACAATATCGCAAAACATGTCCAAAAAACGGAAATCACTTTAAACAAAGAATCTATTGAGGCATTTAAAAAGTTAAAGCATTATTAATAGACCAGGTAGAGCTGGCGTAGCCAGATTACGATTCCAATTTCATTTTAACAACTGATGCTTCAGATGTAGCAGTAGGTGGTGTATTAAGCCAAAAATGCAAGCCCATTACTTTCATTTCAAAAACTCTTAATTCAACAGAAAGAAATTACGTTACGAATGAAAAGGAGCTTTACACTATTGTGTGGGCCCTAAAAACGTTACGAAATTATCTGTATAGGGTATCGAATTTGGAAATCCATACAGACCAACCATTCATTGAGGAATTTGCACCAAAAATTATATATAATCCAGACACACAAAATGTGGTCGCTGACGCACTTTCGAGACAGTTCCTCAATAATATTAGTGACAATGAATCATTACAAAATAGTCAGCACTAGGTAGAAAGTAGTGATAATTTCAATATTCCAGAATCGTTGAAACCATTAAGTGAATTCAAACAACAAATTTTATTAACTACAACAGGAGTTGTAACATATGAAGCAACAGAAATTTTTGGCCGGACCAGGCATACTAAATATGATTTTATTAATCATTTCAATATCATTGAATATGATACTAAAAAAAGTTTAAAAACAATCCTTTTAGAATAACTTCGACCTAATTTGGTCACAGAAATAGCTTGTTCCGCAGAGCATCAATAAAACAATAAAAAATATTTTCACAAATAAATTCGTATCTACACGAATTGCCAAGATTGACGTGCCCAATAGAGAGGACCAGCGCGATATAGTGGTGCAAACACATACTCGTGCTCCTAGAAGTTGGAAAGAAAACTATAAGCAGGTTTG